>WWET01000465.1:83358-110279 GCA_011038615.1 Limnodynastes dumerilii | reverse complement strand
GGACTTTGCTTTGGAGTAAATGAATCATTTTTGCAAAGTGGTACTTCACCTGGTTCCTTAGCGGGTAAGTGGTACTCAACAAAAAAAAGGTTGAGAACCCCTGATCTATATTATGATTTGCATGTAATGGGAGTCACCGCTGCAATGGATACGCTAATTGTTATATTTTTCGCTAATTGTAATATTTTGGACTTTGGTAATTATTTTGGATTTTTGCAAAGTGGTACTTCACCTGGTTCCTTAGCGGGTAAGTGGTACTCAACAAAAAAAAGGTTGAGAACCCCTGATCTATATTATGATTTGCATGTAATGGGAGTCAGCAGGTAGCTGCAATGGACCACCAATGCCAGCATCAAAGCTTTACATGGTCACCATGTAACAATCCCCTTCTGATACCTGGAATGCAGGTGTTGTATGGAGAGCTGACGTTTCTTGCTGGGTGCATATTTGGCGCATGAACAAATCTACATTTCTCTCCACAGGCAAAAAACTGCATTATTTAAATGAGATGAAAAGTTGAATTTACATTTTCTAGGAGCAACTTAACCGACATAATACAGACATTAGAACCCATAAAGAGTTCCATATGTTATAAGGACAATCTAACTCACCCATGATGAGGACAGCGGCGCTGATCTAGAGTTTGAGAGTAAGGACTAAACAGGGGCAAGCGTACAGCTCGGCTACACCATTGTGCAATGTAAGGGGTGTTAATTCATTTGAATTCTTTTCCATGCAGGGAAAACACTTTACTTTTGCACATAGAACTCTCATACAGCACATCTTTATGTTTCATTTACAAAAGAGAGTTGAGCAAAAAAACTTCAGTTCTCAATTCTAATTCTGCTTTCACAGTTTAAATTGCCTCCCCCCCCCTTACAGATCGACATGGTATTGCTCAGGTCTACACTTGTACCAAAATGGGCTGGATGCAGACTGAAGTAAGTGCTTGAACTTAGTTACTCCTGGGCTAAACCATGTTGATTGCAGGGAAGTCATATTTCATCTGTTGCACACAGTATTAGAGTTGAGAGGTGATGTTTCCTATCCCAAGTCTAAATAACAGTGTGATAGTAAAGCTGGTCAGTATCTGTGTGCAGTAAGCAATTCAAAGATATATCCCTGCATGCAAAGACTACAATTAACATGGCTCCCCCTGCAATCAACATGGTTTAGCCCTGAAGTAACTAATTTCAAGCAGTTACTTAAGTCTGGATCCAGCCCAATGTATGTAGAAGAGTTGGCATTATTTTAAAGCCTGGTTCTGAAGCCTTGTACATCCTAAACACACACGTCGGAAAGTAAGCTCACTTGCACAAATAAAGCTCTTCTGCTCAATACAATACAATCGGAACATAAACCATTCCACGCTGTCATTTGCTATGTAACACTGCAGCCTTTTTTATCAGTGGAAACACAATGAAAACTTTCTACAAAACAACTTCTGAGAACTTTCTAAAGCTCGTCTTGCTCAGTAATAAGCCACTGATAAGTATATAACCCTTGGGGCTGCTGACTGTCCCAAACCGAAGACCCAATAGGAAACAGAGCACCCTAGCAAATTGTTATAATGCACACCGACTATTTAGTTAAAGGGCCATAAATACCTTGCTGTGCCCTGATTGGTGCCTGGATCCTGAACAGCAGAGGGATACAAATCTTTTCTCAGATTTTGGCTTCTTATCTGCCGATAGGGACGGCTCCATTTCAAGGCTCTTAATTGTGGCTGAGGATTTTGTGTGTAGCCATGGATTGTGTTCTCTCCGGCAGTCTTGTGTCTACATGTTCAGCTGTATACTAATAGCAGGTTGCCGGATATTACAGCACACTCTTTTGCTCAGTGTCTCATTACTGGTTTTTCATGGGTGAAACACAGTGAATAGCAGTAGGTGGAGTTAAAGAGTGCAAATGACTGCACAACCTCTGCCCATAAAAGCCCAGGTCTTTTCTGGAATCCAGATCACCTAAACAAGGAGGATGTCCTAGTTACAGCCAGCGTGGAGCTAATCCAGCAAATAAACAATGACTATTAGAGACGTGTAATGCAGAGCGACAGAGGGATCTCCACGCTGGCTGCCTGTCCTTCACGGCACTTTATGATATTTTATAACTATGGACCGGATCCAGAAATAAGTCATGTGAACGCTTGTCGTGTGCAGAGATGTCTGCAGTACAATACAGTACGCACGTGCGCTTCTGGCTTCCAACACGGATCTGGTTTCTCAGAATCCAGGTTTTCGTGTTGAAAGAATTTTTCGCCAGTGGAGCGGGACGACATGCCATGCACACAGCATGTATACATAGTGGAAGGGGGGAGCTGTATGTAAACCATACAGTAAAGGCTTGGTTAACTCCACTATTACAGACCCTCCAACAGGACCCATTCCATTAGGTACAACTAATTCCCCTCCTGAGCTTCCAACTGTCACTCACCTGGTTTAAATGAATTTACTTCCAACAAAGTTGGTTACCATAGTAACTGACAGTTGGAAACTGAGGAGCAGAGTATTTTGTACCTAATGGAATGGATCATGTTGGAGGGTATGCTATTATGATAACTAAGCCGTGCATAAACTATAAGATAATCGGCGGATCGCCCTGTTATTAGGAGTGTATGGCAAGGACAGATTTCTTGCAAATGCGACAATATGGTTAACAAACGCAATGGGCTGGATCCAGAATAATAATGATGCCAGAACCCTGATCCGAGACCTTAAAACTTCTCTGTCATCCTCACTTAAAATAGGGGCACGCTTTCCACCAAGCACCGCATCGGAAATGGTCCCAGGACAGATCTCTGGAGCCACTCAATGCAGAGCCTTCGCCACTCCCTTTGGGTAAGTCTGCACCTGTTCCAGTGACCCCATAATGAGATTCCTCAGTTTTCCTACGACTGCTGCTGCACGGGGATGCGGTTGCCGGTCCGGCCGGCCCTATTCCGACAATGACACAGCCACCAGCTGCATGGCGGCTACATCACTGTCTGAAAACCTAAGCAAATGGAAAATTGCTATTGGGAATGGGTAACTATTTTGACCTATGGCGGGATAAGGTTAAGGTGAGGCTGCAGCAGCTGCCGGAGCTATAAGGTTAGGGCTTAAGTTGAAGGTTAGGGATAGGCTGCAGGAAAAGGAGGGTTATTGTCAGGAAAGGGTTAAGATAAGGGTTAGATAAACACCTGTCGGCAGAGAAATCTTTGTGACTTCAGGAGTCGCATCACTGCCACTTTTCTAAAATGGAGACAATTGCCGGCAGTCGCCATTCAGCTGCCATACAATAGCGTGTCGCAAAACAGACCATCCTACCAGCACATCCCACTGCACTGATCCTATTAGGTTGGGAGCAGGACAGTGTGTGGTCACTATATGATGTCCTGACTGGGATATGGTCGAGTGTAATAAACTTACTGTCCAGACGGTTGCCTACTCGCCACCGCTGCATGGAGGAACCCCCATTCGACAGTGACAGCCACTCGGTGAGTCTACACTCTACTACGACACCTGCACAACACTCAATGCTGATGCCTGATCTATAGTTCTGGACTTGACGCAACATGGACTGGTGAGCAATATTTTTTTTTTAGGGTTAGGTTTAGGAAGCAGTTAAGGTAAGGGTTAGGTTTAGACTGCATTTAGGGTAAGGTTTAGGCTGCAGTTAGGGTTAGTTTTAGGTTTAGGCTGCAGTTAGAGTTAGGTTTAGGCTGCAGTTAGGGTTAGGTTTAGGTTACAATTAGGGTTAGGGTTAGACTGCAGTTAGGGTTAGGGTAAGGTTTAGGCTGCAGTTAGGGTTAGGGTAAGGTTTAGGCTGCAGTTAGGGTTAGGCTGCAGTAATGATTAGTGTTAGTGCTGCACATTTAAGTGTCAGTAACTCTAAGGTCAATATAATAATACTATTAATCTTTATTAATCTAAAAACCTATTGTCAGGAAAACAACCCCCGTGGAGTTTATTTGTATCAACAGTCATACACTGTCAGACTAATGTTGTCGTGTATCAAACGAATTATATCTAATACCACACCCGTCCAGGCTATCAGAGTGTTATTTTGTTAGCCATGGACATTGTACAGTGTGTGACCAGCATTACTGGGCCTGAGGTAGAGGTGTGTATGCATATCTGTTACTTGTAGGCCCACCCAAAACATGCAATTAGAGAGTTATGTGTAATTTCTTGTAAAGGCCGGCCAGCATCTGTGAAGTGCGCGGAACCAGGGTCTGGACAGACAAAATCTGACATCGGTATAGAAAGGACTAAGAATTGGGCCTGAAATGACCACAAGAGGCCCCTCACTGTCATAAAGGTTTGTAAAGCCACCTCTAAAGCTTTAAATGATGTGTTATTTTTGTGGAGATAAATGCAAAAATCATTGTACTTCTGTGTATGAGACAGAGCATATATATTGGGATGCACCTTGTGTTGTACTGCAGTGCACTGAACAATACTGGCTCTTGTTTGATGCCTCTAACACAAGTCAGTACAATTCACTCATTTTAACATTTGAGTGGCACAGCGAGGGCGGTGCAGCCGCCCGAGGCACAAATTCTGAGTATCGTGCATTATTAATGATAAGAACACAATGCCAGGATTAGTTGATGGGTATACTATAAATGATTGTATTCCATCCTACATAATTCAGTGTAAGAGAAAAGCGAGAGACACCAATTCACCATTCAGAATAACAAACTACAAATGGACATGGATTTGACCACCTTAGTCCAGGCATTAGCAACCTTTAGCACTCCTGGGGCCAGATTTACTAAGCTGCGGGTTTGGAAAACTGGAGATGTTGCCCATAAAAACCAATCAGATTTTAGCTGACATTCTCTAGTATGTAAAAAGAAAGTGAGAGCTAGAATCTGATTGGTTACTATATCAACATCTCCACTTTTCCAAACACGCAGTTTAGTCATTCTGGCCCCAGGTGTTTGGGGAACTAAAACTCTCAGCCTGCTCTAACATCATAGGCACAGCTGATACCTGGCAAACATGATGTTCTGGCCAAACACTACAAAGATTTTCGGTCACAGCATGAAGTGACCTGATAAATGGGACGATTTCCTGGTCCGGATACTGGCGCCTTTCACCTTTCCTGCTGTGACCATTAATTTAGGATTATGAGGACAGGCTGCTGAGATTGACAGGAGGCCCATGCTGCTGATTGGATGGCTGTCAGGCCAATGGAGATCCGCCCCCAGTGTGTGGTAACTCCACCTTCTGGTTGGAATTTCCCATCTTGCTGCCTCAATAATGACCAATATGTACAGCAGTAATAAAGTAATGAAAGACTGTGCAGTCACCCTGTAACAAATGGCTTTTTTTCTGTATGCAAATTGCAAAGCAAATTTCACCAGCTCATAACCTGAACAACCAGAACTAGGAAGAACACTGCCAGAGGCTGTACTGTAGAGCATGCTGAAACTTTATCTGGTGCTTCAGCGGTACAGTAACCTTCTATTTGTAGTTGTCATTACAGTCCTGCATTCATGGTTGAAAGTTGACAATAGATTTACAAAAGGGGAGTAGAAATGAAGCAAAAAAAAAAAAGTAATCTATATTAAGAACAAACTAAAGATCGGTAAAAATGTGTCCATCTTTTAGATCCTCCTATAGTACACATAGAGCCTCATTTTGAATGATCTCCTTTATAAAATGTGTATATATTTTACATGCAGAGAATATACTGGCTGCCCAAGAAAGTAACTGCTTGACAGGTCTGAATGAGAATACTCCTTTGATCTCTAATACCCCTTTCACATCGCTGACAGGCAATATTACAGGTCAGGGAACCCGGGATATTGAGGTGTCACTAGATGATCCCGGGGTCACAGACCCTGTTTCACATTGCAGGACTGACCTGGGAAATTTCGGGACCTGGGTCTGCCCTGGCAGTAGTACACTGTGTAATTTACCGATGCTCTGGCAACACTTGCTGCAAGGACAATAGTAAACAAATTACACCAATCAAGTAGTTTTTGTGCTACCCAGGTTGAAAAACCCAGGTAGCACCTTTCACACTGTAACACTACCCGGGTCGGACCCAGGGATAACCCTTCTTTTGTGTCGGGTCCAATTACCGGGTCATTAGACCCTTTTACACTGCGTCTTGACCTGGGTTGTTGAGCCTTGCCCTGCCAATAACCCGGGTTTTTTTGGGCGATGTGAAAGGGGTATAACAGTGCATATGGTTTTTCCAAGGAGCAAATAGGTTTTATTCATTTATTTTGTTCCTGATGTTAAATAAACCCCATATAATTGGCCAGCATAATCCATACAATGCCACACAATACATTTTTTAGGTTAGCTGGCCCCAAGTGTCAGCATACAATTTCTCTAGGAAGCCAAAAAAGTGGCTGTGAATATTGTTCTACTGACAGTAGTAAGAGAACCTTCCTGGCTTAAATGTCACACATAGATTTGCATAGTCACATGATAAGGAACTCTGCCCCCAAACGGGTCAGTTCTAATGGCTCTGTATGGTCAGAAGCACAAATCATCTGCCCAGATTTCCCATTCACCCCAATGCCATTCCATTCAGGTGTTGATTTGTTTTCTAGCAGGTTATTAGAGCCAGTAACAGTCAGGGAACGGGATTCACAGATGCGTGTTTATTACCTGCGCATTTTTTCGCACGTACGCAGCAAGGCAACACCCATAACACTCCCCTAGCACGGGCGGGTTTTCGGTGACTTATACCTCCATAGGGCACCCTTATCTCTATGTGTGTACTTACGCGCGTAATTTACTTCTGTACGTGCGTATCTTACAAACCACGCCCTCAAAAGCCCATTTAAATGCCTCCCCCCGCCCACTCTCACATAACTTCGACTGTACGGAAAACAACCATGCTCCTTCGTACATATGTCCCCAAGTGCGAATCACAAATCCGTGCCTAAAGGACTCACGTGCGTAATTTGCATGGAAAAAGTCACCACGCATGCGCAGTTAATCCGCTCCTAAAAATACGCACGCAACCACATGCAAAAACGGACCTGTGAATGCGGCCCAGGGCCACCACCCATCTGGGATTACTGTGGACTTTTTGGAGATTATAAAATGAGCCTGAAGTCCTGGATGTCAATGTCCGGGAATTATGTCCAGCTCTTGTAGCTAGAGTGACAAAGATGTGCATAGGACACGCACAGTCATTCTGACTTCTTATCCTTAAACCTCCAGGTGTTGTAAAACTACAAGTCCCATCATGCTCTGCCAGTGATCAGTTGTAAGTATGCTGTTGAAGCACGATAGGAATTGTATTGTACAACTGCAGTGCCACATGTTGCCTGTGGTCGGGGTGAATGTGTACAGCAGGCCTGGCTAACCCGTGGCTCTTCAGATGTTGTGAAACTACGAGTCCCAGCATGCATTGTCAGCTAGACTGCCCTTTCGCAACACCTGGAGAGCTACAGGTTGGCCAGGCCTGGTGCAGAGCAACACTACTACTACAGAGTCACCCTACTGATAAACAGCTGGTAACCACAGCAACAGCCTCTATGACAACACAGTCAGCCTAGCACACATGTATGCTATAACCAGGCAGCTCAAATTGTGTGGCTCTAGACAGCATAGGGCTATTTTACCTCTAGGTTTATTTAAATAAAACAGATTTTATATATGTCATTTTTGCTCTGAAAAAACAGATATTTGACATGGATCCATCGCATGGTGTACTAGTCAGGGTTGCCGACTCTCCCGGAATGTCCGTGTGACTCCCGAAATCTCATGGAAACCACTGTCTCAAGTCCTCTCCCCCTATCTGGCAACACTAGCATCCTAGTGTTGTTAGGGACAGGGAGGGACTTGATGACACAATTTGCGTCATCAAGCCCCGCCCCCATCCCTATTAAAGCTAAAAAGGTGCAATTAACAGTCAAGAGGAGGGGATTAATGACACAATTTGCATCAATCGCTTAATTAAGCCCTTCCCCCTGCATACATCTATTTCCCTCTGGGGTCTCCCAGTGGGAAGCTTTTAAAAGTCAACAAACCTGGTATTAGCTTCCTTATTATGTTACAAAGCTAAAATAAAAAAATAAAAATGATCTATGGATTACAATGTACAACTGCCCCCTAGTGGAAAAGAAGGCAAGATACTTGGTTGAGTTAGGGTTTGGACCATTCAATTGAATTCCACTCATAAATATATAACAAGAAAGAAAGAGTGACTGCACAACAAACGATATGAACCATAGACAAGATGCAGGAGTCCATGGCTGCTGCGACTGTGGTAGCGGTTATACGATAGTCACATCCAAAGTTCATTCCCTCACACGTGTGACACTTTCCTACACAGGAACCTGCCTTAAGTTTTACGCACTGGAAAATGGGGGCAGTGTGTAGTGGTGAAACATACGTAAGGCCTTAACCAAATCCCTACTATACAATTACCAAACATTCCGCCCCGCCATTGAAAAGGATTTCGGCACAGAAGCCTGGATCGCAAAGGATGAAGTTCAGTGCTGGAAGCCTTTTGATCACACGTGCACAGTAAACGCAGGGTGCGGAAAGGGACACATTGCCTTATTCTGGATCCAGCCCCATGAACCTAAAATATCTCATAGTGTTACTTACCCAGTCTCACAGACATCTGAAGCTTCTTTCTCATCTTGGTGGCAGTGTCATAATGGCTTATTATATAGATAATAACGCAGTGATTTCAGCTGCTGTGACATCACTAACCTGTCCAATAAGCTGATAACTAAATCCACTTTGTCCTACAATTAGCACTATTGACAAACATAAGTAAAGAATAATTACTACAAAAATTATATTTAATGATATTGGGCCTGATTCAGAGATCTTGTCAGCGATGGGATCTCAAATATACGCATCTAAGGGGCAGGTCGGAGCAGGTTACATCCCACTGAATAAACAGTCACTCCCCTTGCAAACAGCGGCCGGACCTAAAGTTAGACCTGCATTGACTTGCCCTATCTGGCCGCACTCACTTCCGACCTTATGTGTAATAGTTGCGTATATTTAGGGTCCTAAGTCTGTAATCGCGCCCACTTTTCCTCATCTCAATGCCTCCCCCCGCCCATTTCTATGCAAATCCTTAGGTCCGTATATTTCCGCTGGACTTAGGGTCGCAATTGTTTCCGACCGATTCACAAGTCTGACCTTAAGGCATTTCTGACCCTAACTTCAACGTAGACGGCGTTGCACTATTACTACGCATGCGCAGTTGATGCAAAATCGATCCAACCCCAAATATACGCACGGAACTATCGTTAATATCAGATCTCTGAATCAGGCCCATTATTTCCATTTATTATTTAGCTCTATAATTCACAACATTTGCTACTGGATAATTAAAAAAATTGTTTTAAAGTAATTACCCCAGAATGCTAAATGTATTATGTAATGTTATCTGTCTTTTGCCATTCTAAAGTGTACCTTTCACCCAGACACTAATACTACGGGTAGACATTTTCATATAATAGTTATGGGGATAGATTTGCTAAACTGTGGAAAAGGAAATAAGTGGAGATGTGGCCTATAGCAGCCAATGAGCTTCCAGTTCTCACTTTCCTATTACATACTAGAGAATGTCAGCTAGAATCTGATTGGCTGCTATGGGAAATATCTCCACTTCCTTTTTTCACAGTTTAGTAAATCTAGTCCATGATCTTTTCACGCCCCTTAACCTACTGTTCCAGGGGCCTGTTTAACAGCCTGTGATGCTTGGTTGCGGTAATTTTTTTGAGAATTTACTTTGCGGATTTTAATACACACCTCAT
Organism: Limnodynastes dumerilii; assembly: GCA_011038615.1. Lineage (NCBI taxonomy): Eukaryota > Metazoa > Chordata > Amphibia > Anura > Limnodynastidae > Limnodynastes > Limnodynastes dumerilii. The sequence continues at coordinate 100,543 of WWET01000465.1, read as the reverse complement.
ACACACTGCAATAGACGGGAATAGGCATAATTGATGATCCGCTGCGTGTTTTCATTCTATTTAATGGCGTTATAAATGACATCAAAACACTTTCCAGATGTCTACTGACACGCGTCTATTTCTTTTCGCTTCTGTTTTATAGCTTCAGATTGATTATTCATATACTTGTTATACTTTTAAGACAAGGGATTTATTACAGCTATTCAAAATTTCTCCAAACTAAGCTAAACTAGGACCATCATTCTGACGATCTGCTTTGTTAGGTTTATGTAAAGCACAATCCCTACAGCCATATAATAGCCATAAATAACCTTTTCTTCTCGTACCTTTGGCTAATGAATTCTACACAGGTTGAAATAGCTGATTTGCTTCCTGGTGTTCTAACGCTCTTCACAATGTATTCACAGAGTTATTAATAAGCTTGATATATCAGGTGTTTGTTTTTATTTAAAAAAATTCAGAGCCCCCTGTACCAAAAGTTTAAGAGCTAAATAACATCATTTAAAGTTATATTAGATGGTTTGCTTGATAGATTAGAGAGATAGATAGATAGATAGATAGATAGATAGATAGATAGATAGATAGATAGATAGATAGATAGATAGATAGATATGAGATAGATAGATATGAGATAGATAGATAGATAGATAGATAGACAGACAGACAGACAGACAGACAGACAGATAGATAGATAGATAGATAGATAGATAGATAGATAGATAGATAGATAGATAGATAGATAGATAGATAGATAGATAAGCTCCCATTTTTAGCTAACTAAATTAAGTTCTCAAGCACACTATCAGCCCAGGGGAGCACGGCTGGCCCCAGATGTACTAGCACCCTGTGCGAGAACTTCTTATTTGCTCCTTTCCTCCTGTGCTTTATTAACAGAAAAAATGTTTAGTTAAACTGAATTAAATTGAATTTAAATACATGATATTATATACCCTATAATGAAGAGCTTTATTCCTCCTTAAATACACCACAAAATAGGCCTCCTAATCCCCCTCATCTACCCCTTTACCAAAGAGAAGAGCTCTCTATGATATACAGCCCTTTTATGTGGGATAATTTGAGCACAAGTAAGAAGGAATAAAGAGCTTTATTATTATAATAAAGCTCTGTATTCATCATTAGAAGTCTATGGACAGTATTTACACATACGTTTTGCGGCGGATTGCGTGCATATTTTTAGAAGCGGATTTACTGCGCATGCCTAGTAACTTTTTCCACGCACATTACGTAGTATTTACGCAAGTTAGTACTTTAGGCACGGACTTGTGAATCGCACCTAGCGACATACGTATGGTGGGCCGTTGTTTTTATCTATACGGTAGAAGTTACGTAAAAGTGGGCGGGGGAAGCATTTAGATGGGCCTTTGAGAGTGCGGTTAGATAAATACGCACGTACGCAAGTAACATACGCACATAAGTACACATGTATAGTTAAGGGTGCCCTATGAAGGCGTAGGTCACAGAAAACACGTCCGGGGAATGTCATGGGCGTTGCCTTGCTACGTGCGTGCGTAAAAACGCACACGTAGTAAATACGGATCTGTGAATCCGGTCCTATATGCACTAAAATAATGCTTTTTATTACTTTTTAATTGTATTCTAATTAAACCCTATAATCAATGCTCATTGTGTCCTATAATAAATCTCTCTACCACTCCCCCTCACATTTTGACTTCTGTCTTCTCCTCTGTGCTGCTGGCAACATGTCGTGTCTTTTGCTTCTAGCACATAGGCTCCCAGCAGCACGTTCCTGACATCACATGATCACCACGCTGCTGGGAGCCTCTCAGCAGCTTACACACAGCGCATATAGCAGCAGACACAGACTGCCTGGCCCGCCACTGGTGAATATTATCAGTGCGCCAGCTCTGCTTGTTCTTCAGTATATCCCATGTGACCACAAACACTGATATACACAGACATCAGCATCCCCCCCTCCACCGTTACAGGGAGTACACGTTATGACACGTGTGAAGCATGCAGATTTATCAGATCCTACAGGAATAACTGAAATAACACAGAATAATCTCGCTGTATAACTACAGGTGAAGTATTCAATGTCACGTCATCCTGATTCGGACAGCACTAAACATGTTCTACCTACAGGATATTTTTAAAGATTCGCATATTATTAGCTTTCAGGGAGAACACAACAGAAAAAACGCCAGAGATTACAGCAATATGGAAAAGTAATGGAAAAATTCACATTTAAAATTCAATGGGGTAAAACGGGTGCAAGTGTACAGCTCAGCAAAACCATTTTGCAATGTGAGGGGCGCTAATTTTTACACAGAGAGCTCAAATACTGCAAAGCTTTATGCTTAGTCTATAAATTAAAGCTGAGCTCAGAAACGTCACTTTTTGGGCAGGATTCACAACTCTGTCAGTGTTTATTTGAGATCCTAAGTGTCTGCCCGCGCCCACTTTCCCTCATCTCCCTGCCTCCCCCCGCCCATTTCCATGCAAATCCTTCAGATCTTAAACTTTCGCAGCACTTAAGATCTTAAGTGCTTGCGATCGATTCAAACTTACGCTCTTAACCTCTACGCAGACGGCATTGCACTATTACTACGCATGCGCAGTATTGCGAATTTTCTAAGATCCTAAATATACGCTCCTAAGTTGCGTGCAAATCGTATCTCTGAATCAGCCCCAGAATGTATATTTTATGTTCTATGCTCTCTCATAGATGTCACAACTTGAACCTTCAAATATAAAATAAACAATAATTTTTTAAAATTACATTTAACATATGCTTTTAAATGTCTTATTCTTGCGCTAGCCCGTGCTAATTTTATTATTTATTATTATTATTTATTTATTAACAGGTTTTTATATAGCGCCCACAGATTACGCTAATATACTATGATTGTGCTAATATACTATGGTGGCATTATTACCATTTGTTGGGAGACATTTCAGCAAACTAGAAGTTTAAGGGCGCTATTCAGTTACTAACAGAGTACCATCTCAACCACTTTAGTATCACCCTATTACAGGTAGGGATTGGCCATAGAATTTACAATGTGTTTCCCAGTAGGCCAATGGCCTTTTAAGGCCAATCAATAGCCCTTCTTTTGTTTGAAGAGAACTATTATGTTGACAGTGTAGTAGTGGGTGATGGCCACAAAGATGCCTTCTGTACTGAGTCAGTAAGATGCTACCCGGCTTGCAGGTGTGTAACTATGGGGGCGCAAGGGGTGTGACTGCTATAGAGCCTGGAGGTGAGGGGGGCTGGTGGTAGCTGCTCCTCTCCACACTGCAAGCAAACTGTCTATCACGGACTGACTGACTTGGTTGAGTATCAGCTCTGGGTTCCCGGGGGCGTGATAGGATTTCAGCATGGTGTTGGAAGCTAGAAGGCTTGATATGTGATCTGCTCATGTGTTAGTAGACAAAGGTTAAGACAGTAAACAGGAACCAGGCACCTTGAATGACCAAGTTGTTCTGGCACTGTGGATACAGTGCTCTGGGTTTAAATAGAACGTCCATGACCAGGATTGGATAGCCTGGTCATGTGATTCCTAGAAATGGACTCTGATTGACTGGAACAAGTCATGTGATAATTTTCAAGATGGCAGCACCCATGAAACAGTCCTGGAAGCATGGTAATGGCTAAAAAGGACAGATGACCCCTGATGCTGTATTACAGCGGTTTGTGACACTGTCAAAGGTTGAAAGCTTAAAACAGCGCTCGGTACGAGTGCTTAGTGCTGTTTATACATTGCAAGCAGCTGAAAGCTCATACATGGAGTGCCGCGTGCTGTTTTAAGCTGTCAACTCCCTGGTCCCGTCTTGGCCTGCTCTGCTCCAGCATAGCATGGCTCCACCCAGTCTCACCCATCCAGACTTGGGCCCCGTCTCCTTGCTATGGGGCTCGAGCCTGTCTCATTCCACCCCTGCTTCCTTGTATAGCAGTAACTATAAATCTCTTTATTGTATTGTGAAATACTAGTTAGTAGATGTTGTATGCTATTGGCTATACATAACCCCGCCCACATTATATAATTGTGCTCCTCTAATAAGGCTCTTTATTCTGTGCCAAACTTTTTTATTAGCCCCATCTATAATTGATCCTGCCCACATGTGACCTCTTGCAGATGTTTTACACTTCCTCCTCCCCCAATCTTCATAAACTTTTAATTAGTGAATAACTTTTTTTTTTTTTTTTTAATTTAATTCTATTAAAGTAAAATTCTTATAAATTTAAATAATAATATAAATAATATAAATAATTTAAGACCGCGTGTATGCAATCTACGTTGCAAGAAGTAACACAGATTACGTTACAAAATTACTGCGCATGCGCAGTAGCACATTTCTCAAAGCTCCGGCCTCAATTGCAATGCGGCCGGAGCTCTGAATACGGCCCGCCATCCCGCTGCCACAGTGTATGGTCAGAACATGATGATGAAACATCGATTTATTCCTTGAATAAGGTGTAATTCATTTGCTTTTGTCGCAGCGGTTACAGCACGAAGACACAAATCTCATCATTAAATCTCGACTGACCAGACAGACAGCTATAACGGCACAGAGGCACATTATATCTGTGCACACCTGCCACAAGTCCGTGAGGAATATGCACTCTCTGGCAGGGAGGTTGGTTTGCACTTATTTACACAGCCATTGATAACCTGAGGCGCCAAATGTCACTCACCACGTTCTGCAACACTAAATGATCCATGAAACTTGATTCAAGAGAGAACTTCCCTAAAACTCATTTTTCTTCTAAGTACACAGCTGCTCGTCCAAGAGAATGTTAACTCTTCCGGCTAAACCTGTCTGATAAGACTTTCTCAAATCCTCAAACCAATTTAAGAATACCGAAAAACACATCTAACACAACGAGAAATCCTACGCTGGCTATGGCTGACTATACAAGGAACATTTACACTGCAGATTTCACCAAGCAGACAGACAAAGTCTTGGAACACGGTAGAAATACACCATCTGCCTTGTATCGGGTGTCATGCTCTGTGGCATAAATCCTATAAAGGGAGATTTGGGAAAAAACAATGAATATAAAAACCTGTTTCCACCATAATGTCTTTTTTTTTTATAATTATTTATGTTGTTTTCTGTAATGTTAAAGCTCTGTTTCCTGTTATCAACATAGTTGCTGACTCTCCTAGAATTTCTGGGAAACTCCTGAAATATGGGCATTGATCTTGGAACGCCGGAGAGGCGGCAAATCTCCCTGTGTTTGAGGCCGTGATTTAATAAAAATCACAGCTTCAAGCCCTGAGCATTGGGATGGGCAGGGGTTTGAAGACATCAAGTCCTGTTACATCCATTGTAACCCTATGAACAGCAGTTTTGATTAGACATGGGTTGGTGGGGCTTCAATCATCATTTGTGTAAATCACAACCTTGAGCCAGTCTCTCTCTCTCTCTCAACACAAACATGCACAGCAGCTCAATGGACTGGATTCTCAACTGTGAATATTTTTACTTATGTGCCTAGTTATACGTGCAGAGCTACTACATGCACATAGTAACTATTTTACGCTATCTACGTAAGGTTCGTTACATAGATTTCGTACATACGGGGCTGGATACAGACTTAAGTAAGTGCTTGAAATGAGTTGCTCCTGGGCTAAACCATGTTGATTGCAGGGGGAGTCATATTTCATCTGTTACAAACAGTATGAGACAGTATAACTGATGTTACCTATCCCAAGTTTAAATAACAGTGTGATAGTAAAGCTGGTCAGTATCTGTGTGCAATAAGCAATTCAAAGATATATCCCTGCATGCAAAGAATACAATTAACTTGACTTCTAGCCCAGAAGTAACTAATTTCAAGCACTTAAGTCTGGATCCAACACATGGTTTTTAAAGACCGCATGTACACAATCTACGTAACGAAACGATACGTAAATTACGTAAAATAGTTACTACGCATGCCTAGTAGCTAATATCGGGAAATTAAGACCATATGTGGAACACGTACGCCGTTGTGAATCCGGGCCTCAGTTAAGCAATAAGGGAAGAGCAGAAGGGGGATGCATTGCCTCCCAGGTGAAGTGATTATGCCTTAAGACATGCAGTTTATTACAGCAATTAACACAGTCCAAGAGTTCTACAATTGTGCACAGAAAGGGTTAATAGGTTTGTTTAACTATAAAAGCCTCAATTATCCACAGATTGTTTGCACTGCAATTATGTAAGCAGCCATTTGGGTGTCCCTGCACTAACCCCACAACTAACTAACGCCTCTGGATTAATTGGTGTACTTTAAGCCTTCTTTTTTTTTTTTTTTTTTTTTACAGCCATTCAAGCTGAGATAACTTTACTGCTGTTTACCTAGACGGTGCTAGTGAGAGGTAAATAAGGACAGGGATTTATTTATTTCAAGCCTTCCTACAGTAATAAATGGGACCCTGTACAACCAAAACTACAGACACCCCAACATAGACGCCCCCTTCCAATATGTTCAGCTTTCCATGTATTAGCTATCGCAGTTATCAGTTATCATTTAATCACTTTACGTTTTACAAATTATATAAAAAATCCAGTGAATGGCTTAGTGTAAGCTGGCCACACACTACAGCGATAATCTAGCAGGAGTTGGCTGATAAAAGGGATGATTTTCCCCTGGAGAAAGGTCCCTGTATGGGTTGATGATCTGATCATGTGCAGTAAATTAGCTTCCTTCACGCATTCGTGATCGCCATTCTATGCATGTGCAGAATGGGAGTTGCACTTGGAATGTGTTGTCAAAGAGAGGTGAGTGGTTTGCCCTTCTTATGCTTCCCTTCCACCTATTTTTTTTTATTTGCACCATTGAAGCCCCAACACTTTTTTATGTCATGCTTCGTGCCATACATACATACAAACATACTTACCAGAGCTCCTCTCTTCTCCATTCACTTCTTGGCCATGCCTATTCCAGTTGGCCATACCAGTTGGCCATACCTATTTCAGTTGGCCATGCCTATTCCAGTTGGTCACGCCTATTCCAGTTGGCTGCACCTATTCCAGTTGGCCATGCCTATTTCAGTTGGCCACACCTATTCCAGTTGGCCACACCTATTCCAGTTGGCCATGCCTATTCCAGTTGGCTGTACCTATTCCAGTTGGCCATGCCTATTCCAGTTGGCTGCACCTATTCCAGTTGGCTGCACCTATTCTAGTTGACCACACCCATTCCAGTTGGTCACGCCTATTGCAGTTGGTCATGTCTATTTCATTTGGTCACGCCTATTGCGATTGGTCATACAAACTCTGGTTGTGTGGCTTGGAAACTCTTCTACATACTGCAAAATTTCTTTTCAGGATCTAAATAACTGCTTCTTACATAAGATAATAAAACAGGGGTGGGAAAATTCCACTTACAGGCTAAATGCTGTCAGAAAGGTGACAGAAATATAAGATTCTAACTCTGTATATCAGCTTTTTTTCTGCTTCTTCTTTCAAAAGGTGAGCTTAAAAGACTGTGTTAAATCTTCCAGAGGTACATGAAAGGTTCTGATAGAGTGTAACAGATGCATTGGAAAGAGAATGACTGAATTACTCTTTGGTTAATGCAAGGACCTTTTGAGGATAGGATAGCTGCATGGTGTGAGGTGTCAGAAGGCTGAGGCCGGCTGTGCAGTCAATCAGTACAATTTGGTACATTTGTGCCCTATGGAGCTTTTCAAAGTGATAGAATGTGCAAAGCATTCTGGGATTCTCCATGTGCTCAGACACTGCCTAACCAATTCTTTATTCCTCCTTCCTATAGAAATAAATGCATGAATTTATGCACAACCCGTATAACCTTTTTATAATGGGAAAAAAATACAGGAAACAAAATGTTCTCAATAAGACTGTGTTCCTTTCCAGTATTAGAATAAACACTGCTGTATCTTGCTAATTGTCTACTAATATAGTTATTCTAAATATTTTGCCATCAAGGAAAGCGCAACTATTCTGCACATTATGCAGCTATAACAATAAGTGCGTTTTATAAAATTCCCATCACACGTCACAAAATGCAAGAACAACACACTTCAAATGGTTTTAAATATCATTAAAAAGGACCAGTTTGGTTGCAGTCCCTGCTAAGTAAGCCTGATTTCCGAAATAGGGACATCCGAAAGTTCCTTTTTGGATGTCCCTATTTCGAATACCCCTTTAGTTTAGAAAAAAAATTTTTCAGAATGGGTGAGTATGCCACCGCTGCTACTGCAGGACCCGGACCACGGGAAAGGTGAGTAACCTCTCCAGGATTAGGGTTAGGCTGCGGGGAAGGGAGGGTTAGGGACAAGCTGCAGGGGAGGGACGGTTAGGGTCAGGCTGTGGGGAAGGGAGGGTTAGGGTCAGGCTGCATGGGAGGGAGGGTTAGGGTCAGGCTGCGGGAGATGGTGGGTTAGAATCAGGCTGCGGGGAAGGGAGGGTAAGGGTCAGGCTGCGGGGAAGGGAGGGTTAGGGTCAGGCTGCAGGGGAGGGAGTGTTAGGGTTAGGGCAATGGAAGTGGAGGGTTAGGGTTAGAATTAGGGGAAGGGTTGGGGTAGTTTACAGCCTTACCTTTCGGAGCACTGCGTTGGGAGCTCTGTGGATCGATTGCTATGCCGTTCTTTCCTGGGATCCACACCCGACCAGTTACCCACTTTGAATCTTGTAGCACTTTGTATATCATGAATATCCCCATATTTATATTTTGCTTTCATCTTTATACAGTTGAAATTATTTAGAGGTCACTTTTCGACTGCTGCAAATAAGAAAGCGTGGACACAGTGAAGAGTGAAGATCAGACTGCTGCAATGACAGATAAGACTTTCCCCTAACCCTAATTCTCACCCTTACTATCAGCCTCTCCTTAACCCTTAATGTCCCGCAGCCTAACCTTAACCACCTCTCTCTTCTGCCAGGATTGTAGGTCCCAACAGGAGAGGTAAGTGGCGCTAATATAAAAACCTTTCCCTAGTGAAAGATCATCCCGTCTATTGGGCCACCTCCTGCTGGGACTGATCATCTGCATAGTGTATTGGCAGCTTTACAGTGTACAACATGAGTATTTTCTACAGGATACCATTTCTTCTATAGACTATAATAGAACCATTGTCCCAGACTTGCGTTGCACAGCCCTGACATTGTTGCATGCTGTTGTGGTGAAGCTGTTATTATGATCATACTGTAAAGTGATACAGTGTTCCCCAGACAGTGCAACTGAGGACTTTAAACCCCATTATATGATGTATAACTGCTTTACCATTACATCCACTGAGCTGTAAGATGAGAATTGAATTCCCCCTCATACCTGACATGAAATGACATGCACGCATCCACAGGCATATACTTTAGGGTAGTAATCCATATATATGCTGGGTCTAAGGATGTTTGATTCCAACGCTAAACAATTTTTCTCAAGGGACCGTTTACTAATAGATGTGTACAGTGCAGCTGTAATAAGGTGCCTTATTGTACGGCACTGGAACACCCTCCAACATGACCCATTCCATTAGCACAAAATGCTCTACACCTGGACTTCCAAATGTCAGTTACTATGGCAACCTCCTCAGCTGAAGAAAAAAAAAGTTTTTTAGACATCAGTCAATTCATTTAACCCAGGTGACAGTTGAAAACTCAGGAGCGGAGTATGGTGTGCCTAGTGGAATGGGTCATGTTGGATTGTCTGCACTAGAATGTACCTGTCGTGCAGCTCTTTTACCAAAATAAAATCACAACTGCCGTACCGTGTTCACCTGTCACTTGAGTGACACAACAAGAGACTGATTGTGTGTCTCTCGCTTCCTTATTTCTATGTATTGTTTAACGGAATGATTAGCAATTTCAAAAAAGAAAAGGCACTTAGACAGACAAGGGGCTCATCTTCTATATATTCATATGATTGTAGATGATATTAGTTGCAACTATACACAGGGGCAGAAGTAGAAACAGATGAGTCCCATAGGAACTTTCACTGTGCCACTATCCAGTGCAGTCACTTGCCACTCAATGCATGTAAGAACAGCAACTTAGTGCTGTGTAAGGGAGTACATAAGCTATATTATTATTATTCATGTATATTCAAAAGGTGCCACATAGGCTCCGCCGTGCTGCACAGGTATGGTACAAGCATAGACATAACATGAATATTGCCTAAATAAATATAAACGTGGCACATGCAGAGTGGTAAAAGTCATCGCACAAAAGTTGACAGCAAACAAAAATAGCAAACACTACAAGTATGAAAGCGGAAGGGGGCAGAGAGGAGACTGAGGAGGGGGAGAACATGATGGAGGCTCTGATCCTGACCGCTTACAATCAACTTGCTGAGAACATGCAATCTATTACTAGTGGCTAAAATGATTCCCTTTAGCTGCAGTCACCTTATAAAGTTTCAAAACACTGGATTAATCATAATCCCTGTAAAGTCAGTACCTAAGGCCATCATTCCTGTGTTGTTCATATCCTGCAAATGATTAGTAATGTCGTTTACAATGCATCACCCAACCTAACCTGAAGACTCAACCTTACTTCATTGTACTTATTGCTGCACAAAACGTTTGTGTCAGCATAGCTCCAACTAGTACTTCAAAGCATGTGGACTGTTTATATAGACGCCTGATATCACAGACAATCTCAATAAATCACATTAATCACTCTACAATACTAGAAGCCATACATAGAACAACACCCTTCTAAAGGCAGGCATTGGAAAAACTCCATATTCCATGAAGCCAACACTGATTGCCATCCTACGATTCTCTTCTATGCTAACAGTAACTAAGCCACAATTAGCAGCTTGTTCAAACATGAATGGAAGCAGCACATCGCGTCTCAGGAGCACGGCTTTACTGAAATGTAACATATATAATAGTATGTATGGAGCATTGTAATCCTATTGTCAGGAGAATATTAACACCTGTAGTATGCGGAGCAAAGCGCAGTCACCTAATAAGATGTCACTGAATACTGTAAGCTGACTTTATAAAACATGCTATGTGCTTACCTGGCTGCAAAGGAAGACGTCCTGGAAACGCTACGCGTTCAGCCAACTTGCAATCCAAAGTAACCCTGAGAAGACACCTCTAGTGCTCTGACTGTGTCAGGTAAATGCTGGTCCCATCTCTCTCCTGTACCTGCTTGAAAACTGCTTGCAGCTTAAGGAACTTTTTTTTTTTTAACGCTGCAACATGTTGATTCTGCTGCCTTGACATGCTCGCTCAGCCATGACATCATAACATCTCCCAGGATACAGCAACCCCACCTGGCAGACTACATTCAAAAAAAGCTACTTATCAGATCCCTGGGCCAATGCTAAAAAGTTATCCCCTGCCTTCCTTCCCTGCTAGTGTGCAGCAGTCAGCGCCCAGCTCAGGCACTCACTCAACCTGTGCTTATTTCCTAGGAGAGAGGTCTGAAGGGGTTTTGTAACCGGCCACTGACTTTACTGGAACAATGGGCTCTGGTGATCTGCCCCTCCCTGTCTGACAATGCAGATATCTGGAGAACAGTGCCACTATGTTTTGCTGGCTGTTTGGCATGAAGGTGAGGTTCCACTTTCCTCCCCACCAGGTTTTTCTCTATGTGAAGCCCTGTGGTCATTTTTCATTCTTATTTTTAGTTTTTTCCCGCTTCTTCACACATTCTGGTTTTTACTTTTCTTTTTTTCACTTCTTCTGCAGCCATTCCTTAGATTGTTGAATGCACCAGTACTTTTACAGAAGAGTACAAAACAAACTTAAAAACAGGGATAAAACCCCATTATTTAAGACAGTGGGGCCAGATTTAGTAAACTGCGGGTTTGGAAAAGTGGAGATGTTGCCTATAGCAACCAATCAGATTCTAGCTCTCACTTTCCTATTACATACTAGAGAATGTCAGCTAGAATCTGATTGGTTGCTATGGGCAACATCTCCACTTTTCCAAACCCACAGCTTAGTAAATCTGGCCCAGTTTCTCTCTCTCTTGTGGGCAACCATATTTACCTTATAGTTGCCGATTCTCCTGGAATTTCTGGGAGAACCCCAAATTTTGGGCCTTGCTCAGGGAATCCCAGGATAGCTGACTAATCTTCGGGATCCGGGCTTGAGGCAGTGATTTAAGCCCTGTATGTTACTAAGGATGGACAAGGTTTTGTTGACATCAAGTCCCATCCTTAGTAAACCTATGAACAGCAGCTTTGATTAGGTGGAGGCGGGGCTTAATGCATGATTTGCATAAATCATGGCCAAAACCCCACCCCAGGCTGCCACCTCTTGTTTCTCCCAAAAGGGAAGGTAACAAGGACTGAATGGATGATTTACATGTGCCAAATTCCATGTGATTGGGTCTGCGTGGGCATGCACAGATTGCAAAGACAGAATTTTTACAGATTCATTGATAGAAAATGCTCTTTTCTGAAGTCTGGATCCAGTCCAATACATTTAAAATTGTCACAATTCTTTAATTTTAGCGGTCAGTAGTGAGTAAATTGTGACCCCCTGCTGCATACCTCCCAACTGTCCCTCTTTCTGCAAAACTGTCCTGATTCGCAGCCTGAAAAAGAGGCGGGGTTTATGAGAAAATGGGCAGAGTTTTGACCAAATTTAAGGGGTGAACTAGGCGGAGTTTACCATAAGTGGGGGGGGGGGGGTATTTTGTCTGCTTTCAAGATTTTAAATGTTGGGAGCTATGTTCATAGAGTTTTACCAAGTGACCCACCACCACACACATGCAATCAGCAATTATGTATACAATTAGATTCTAGCTCTCACTTTCTTTTTACATACCAGAGAATGTCAGCTAGAATCTGATTGGTTGCTATGGGCAACATCTCCACTCTCCATACCCGCAGCTTAGTAAATCTGGCCCTTAGTGTCAGATCTATAGAATGATGTCCATCTGATATGCTAATAAAACAAGCCATGGCAGCTAAAGTGTCAAGAAAAGGGAAAAAGCAACAGTACCAACATCTATGGGACAGACCTGAGCTATGCTTGCCAAAATGGGTGTGGTAACAGGAAAGGGTGTGATAACTGGAATGTGATAACAGGAAAAGGGTGTAGGAAAGGGGTGTGGTAACAGGAAAGGGTGTGATAACTGGAATGTGATAACAGGAAAGGGGTGTGGTATCAGGGAAGGGGTGTATAACAGGAATGTGATAACAGGAAAGGGGTGTGGGAAAATGGTGTGGTATCAGGGAAGGGGTGTAGGAAAGGGGTGTGGTATCAGGAAAAGGGGTGTGATAACAGGAATGTGATAACAAGAAAATGGTGTAGGAAAGGGGAGTGGTAACAAGGATGGGCTGTGGGAATGGGGTGTGGTAAGAGGAAAGAGGTGTGGCATTGGAGTATTGGAATGCAGAATAATGAAAGCTTCATGCAGGGAAAGACAGTAACAACACTCTGCAGAAAAAGTTATGTATTTAATGCGACATGAATGGATGGTACAAACAGGGTCGTAACGAGGGGTGTGTGAGGGGCGATCACCCAGGGTGCAACGCTGAAGTGGAGTGCCAATAAGCTCATTTTTAAGATTAAACTGGTTATTAATATAAGGCTGTGGGTGGCATTTTTCCTTTCTGCCCCTGGTGCTAAAATTTCTAGTTCCATTCCTGGGAACTAGGCAAAGAAATGGTAAATATTGTTACTTTTACAAGACTTCATGTCATGAATGAGAAATGTTATATGCTGCACTATGAGTGAGGATACACTGCTTCTGTAGGAGGGTGGCAGCTCACTGTTAATCCTAGTCATGAGGACAGGATTTCAATCAGACTTCCTACTCCAGTGTCTGAGGATTCCAGCAGCGGTATAAATAGCATGGGATCATGTGAGAAATCTGATCGGACAGGCTGTGTTATTCCAAGCAGAGATCTTAGATCTAGTAAATGGGCAGCCGCACTGCTTAATTTTACAAATATCTTTATTAATTAAATGTAACTGATTAGCTGCCACCATATAACAATGTATATAACTGTATATAAATGTATATAACAATATATAACTCATGTGCATGATCTAACATATATTTTTATAGTTAATAATTAGGGGTGTAGTTTGCCGTTTCCGAAGATCTGAATGCCGGAAAACAGCTAACATGCCGGCACTAAAATGCAGACAGCAGTCACTGACTGGCCTTAGACAGAGCCGTTACCGCAACTTTTTGTGTAATTAAATATTGTAATCCCGCTGTTTGTTCAGCATTACAATAATTCTGATCCTACCCTTACCCTAACCCTAATTCCTAACCTTAATCCTAATGTCAAACCGTAGTCCTTACCCTAATTCCTAACCTTAATCCTTATCCTAACCCTAATTCCTAACCAAAAACCTAACCCTAATTCCTAACCAAAAACCTAACCCTAATTCCTAACCTTAATCCTTACCCTAACCTTAATTCCTAACCCTTATCCTAATGTCTAACCCTAGTCCTTACCCTAATTCCTAACCCTAATTCCTAACTTTAATCCTTACCCTTACCCTAACCCTAATTCCTAACCTTAATCCTTACCCTTACCCTAATTCCTAACCTTAATCCTTACCCTTACCCTAACCCTAATTCCTAACCTTAATCCTAATGTCAAACCCTAGTCCTTACCCTTATTCCTAACCAAAAACCTAACCCTAATTCCTAACCTTAATCCTTGCCCTAACCTTAATTCCTAACCTTTATGCTAATGTCTAACCCTAGTCCTAACCCTAATTCCTAACCCTAATTCCTAACCTTAATCCTTACCCTAACCCTAATTTTTAACTCTAATTCCTAACCTTAGCCAATACCCGGGGAAGCACAGCAGAACGCAGCAGGTGGCGGGGGTTGTTGAATTTAGAACTCTCGGCAGTGTATCTGTTATGAAATAAAAAATTTTCTAAATTCCACTTCTGTCTACAATGATATAGATGACATTATGGATCACTACTGTAATAACGATTGCGGAATGGTGTCCCCGTGTCATATTTAGTGCTACCTGCATAACTTTGTTACAAGTAAAAAAAGATTTAAAAAAATAAAAATAAATAAGATGCAGTATCTATATATAAGGAATTGATAAAGTTTGTTAAAGCAACATGCATATCTATAATTACTTTCTACATTCAGGACAGGATCCAAACCGCTGAGTGCATAGACAGCAGCGATCTGGAGGTGGATCCCCGCTGAATCTAATTTTCATGCAGATGATCAGATTCTGCTGCCTTTTGGGCAACACTTATTCCATCCTAAGAATTACACATAAAAGGCTAAATAAATAAATACATAAATAAATACCCTCCTGTTACCCATTGTTTTAGGACCATTCACCGATCAATCATAAAAACTACATTTAATAACAATAAAGAAAATGTCTCAGTAGCTACAACAGGCGATGTGTTGTGTAACAATCTCTACATCAGTGCAATACATATGGATTCCATAGACACAGTACACTGAAGTCGTAGATCACATTACAGATTATGATCTGAAAGATAGAAGTAGTGATGCCACTTTAAAGGTCATTGGTGCGGCCTCACCTAGAATACTGTGTTCAGTGCTGGAGGCCATATCTCCAGAAAGACATAAATACATTAGAGCAAAGAAGAGCAACTAAAATGATTCAGGGAATGTCATAAAACATACCAAGAAAGGCTTGGGGAACTAAACAGAGCAGAGAAGGGACAAATAGGATATTTTCAAATCTATCAAGCAGTGTAACTGGGTAGAGGAGGATGGAATATTAGAACATGAAGGCATGCCTATAAACTGGAGGGTGGAAGGCTTATAGGAAATGGGCCTGATCCACATTTAAGTGATTTCCGCATGAACGGAGTTGCTAAAGTTCCACGTAAGAGACTAGTGCACTCCCACGGACGGATTGTAGAGGACTTACATGTCCATAACCCTACCTTAACTTTTCCGTACAGATCTCTGTGTGTGCTGAACGCCCTGGCGTATAGAAATGCCTAGCCCAGCCCATACTGAATGCCCCCCCCGCCCACAATGCATGTACGGAAGCTTGTCACGCACTAACATACGGAACGCTTCAGAGTTCTGACGCAAAATATCTGCCGCGCCCCATGTGTAATGTGCTCGCAAAGGCCGACTTACGGCTACTGGTATTCATTCTGGATCTGCCCCAATGGTTAGAAAAATGACCTCACTGAAAGGGTAGTTGATAGGTGGAACAGCCTCCCATCTGAGGTGGTAGAACAGTTTAAACATGCTTGGGATAAACATAAAGCTATCCTAAAACTGAGGTCAAATAGGGTCGTGGGTCAGTATAGTTCAAAAAACAAAACAAAACAGGGCAGACTGGATGACACTCAGTGTTACTAAGTTAACATTGCATTGTTTATATGCAAAGGGGATTTTTACCTTTACTTTACTAATGAGAATGCAGCTTAAACTGTATCTTCCATGGAATTTCCCTAAAACTTCTGAAGTTACTGTCTAGATGGGTGAAGAACGATATTTTTGCAGACCCTCCAACATGACCCATTCCATTAGGTACAATAGACTCCACACCTGAGCTTCCAACTGTCACTCACCTGGTAAAATGACTTAACTGATATTTAAAAAAAACAACAACAATTTGTCTCTACAAGAAAGGTGGTTACCATAGTAACTGACAGTTGGAAACTGAGAAGCAGAGTATTTTGCACCTAATGGAATGGGTCATATTGGAGGGTATGTTCTTGATGCACTTTACCTCCATCGTTCCTACAAAATAAAAACCTGTCTTGCTTTTTGTAATATAACTTTATACCATGATTTAGTTACCATATCCAACTACATGTGTAATATTTGTTTAAAATCACTGTTGCTTTAGTTTCACTTTAAGCAATCATATGACATTTTGTTCTGTGTTCAGATCTGAGACAGTCATGTGACTTGATATTACTGGAGGTGTGTTATTCTCCCTAACCTGATTGGATAGCTCTTGGATGAAGACTTCCACGTGGACAGCCAACTGCTGATGATACAGTTGAGGTCCAGTCCTCTGCATATGTCCCTGCTTGTTGTTTCTTCCCCTCCTGTTATCCATCTCTGGCTACTGGTTTGTACATTGGTGACTGCTGGCTCTAACATCTGGCAAAGACATACTACATAGCAGGAATCTTTGTGATGGACCTAAACATCTTTCCTGCTCATTCTTTTCAAGCAGCCGGAACTACCCAGGGCTTGTAGTTATAGTAAAGGTTTGGCCACCGCCAGATATTTTGAAGCCTGGGACGCATCAGCGGCACCTCGCCCCCTACATAATATCATCTGTGCT
>WWET01000465.1:37991-82175 GCA_011038615.1 Limnodynastes dumerilii | reverse complement strand
TTACCCCGCTAACGTACAGCTATAAGCAGCAAGTAATAGCGGTCATGTGATCTGTGGATAAAAGATTTCATTCAGGAGAACTAATATTTCAAACAGCCATTTCCCATTTCAGTCTAATTACATGTCACAGGTTTGCAGAAGCAATGGTCAGTCTCCATTAAGCGCATAGCTGATTAACACGATA
Organism: Limnodynastes dumerilii; assembly: GCA_011038615.1. Classification (NCBI taxonomy): domain Eukaryota; kingdom Metazoa; phylum Chordata; class Amphibia; order Anura; family Limnodynastidae; genus Limnodynastes; species Limnodynastes dumerilii. The sequence continues at coordinate 81,991 of WWET01000465.1, read as the reverse complement.
AGGAATAGGAAAGATATGTTCAGCTATAAATAATGCATCAAAAAGTAATTATTCCAAATTCATGAGACTATACGAGGATGACGGCTTCACATTTCTATATTTGTTCATTACTAAAACGAGCCATTTCAACAACAAATTATGAAAGTATTTTCAATCATTGTTCACAAATATTAATACAATTAGTATTCCCATCTGGCAGCACTGTTTAGCATATCAATGTCCCAGCTGCTTGAAAAATTTTGTAAAAGAATAATTTTTTCACTAAGTTGCCTAATGAGGAAAACGACATTGAGGCCAATTCAGAGAAAATCCGAAAGCAGCGAGAATGGTGTGGATGCTTTAGAAAAAAGTGGCCGGGTGCACAAAACAATGCCTTTGGATTGCAACCAATTACGGTAGTGCGGCATATGGGCGCATAGCAGCTAAGCGCAATGCAGCCATGTTCCCAAGTACTTAGTGCAAGAGTAGGTAGTACGGTGTAAAGCTGCCTGCAGATGGGGGTTTGCAAGCGCCTGTGTTGGAATGTAAGGTCCGGATTCACAGTTACCGCGCTTACGCAATCTACGTACAGAAATGGTACATGGATAGCGTAAATAAGCTACTACGCATGTGTTGTAGCTCAATTCTTAAAACAACGCACGTTAGACGAAAACTACGTAACTGTGAATCCGGACCGGAATGTCTGAAAATAATTTGAACGTTTTATAAAAACATAAAAGATGATTTTTTTCGCTGTACGAGGAAATGATTTATGCACAGTACTTCCCCAGCTATTTTTTACCCTTTGTAATTTATTTGAAGTGTCACATCCTAACGCAAGGGTAAGAAGTTGGTCGCAGAAGGTCAGCCCCTTGGTCTTGACATGACCTGGTACAAATGTTTTGACGTAATCCGTCCTTATTTTACACCTGTGTTCGGCTTTGGATTGAGTGCACTTGCCTTCCCTTTATCAACACACCCCTCAGAAATCAAACTCCGCAACCAAGCTCTGGTTTCCTCCCACACTCCAAAAAACATGCTGGTAAGTTATCTGGCTGCTGAATATACTAACCCTAGTGTGTGTGTGTGTGTGTGTGTGTGGGTGTATGTATGTACTAGGAACCTTAGGGGTCCATTTACTGACAATAGTGCACCGAGCGCTATTTAACTAATCAAGGCTCGCTGCACCTTGCATCAAGCCTGGACATTTTGATTGCCGTATTTACAAATACTTACAGTGGCTAACATTTGGGACTTTTATAAGTTCATTTAAGACTTTCTTAAGTCTTTAGACCGCGCTCACGCAATCTATGTACAGAAATGGTACGTAGATAGGGTAAATAAGCTACTACGCATGTGTAGTAGCTCAATTCTTAAAACAACGTACGTAAAATGAAAACTACGTAACTGGGAATCCAGACCTCAGTCACTAATGCTCCATGTATTGTACTTATCATCAATACTGCTATACATGTAGAGACTACACATTCAGTCAGTATTCCATTCATAGCAGATGCCATTACATACCTGATCTCTCAGCCGTTCCTGGTGACCCATTATTGCCGTTGCATGATGAGGGTACTTGTATTTGAGATGCTCCAGAAAAGCTTCCCTCTTCCTGTCCATGTCTGAAGTCTGCATTCCCAGGATTTCTTTAGAGCTGCGGGGTCCGCCTACTGTGTGTCTTCTGGGGATGTTGCGTCCAGCCTTGGAAGGCGTATGGCTGTTTCCATTAGACAACTTCTCTTTTGACTTGTGACATTCTGCATCATCTAATGAGCCACCATACATATTATTTTTTGTCGGACCTGAAAAACACATTTTAATATAATGTTAATATCTATCTATCTCATATCTATCTATCTATCTATCTCATATCTATCTATCTATCTATCTCATATCTATCTATCTCATATGTATCTATCTATCTCATATGTATCTATCTATCTATCTATCTATCTATCGCGTTTAGTTTTTCTAAATCTTTCTTTTTGATAATTTTCTGTACATTTTACAGATTGTTTTATTTTCTATTAAGTTAGCTAAACATGAGAAATATAGGAATGTACAATAAATCTAATATATATATATTGGATGACATTTGCAGACACTCCTTAATGCATGTTATGGAATATCTGAGGACAGTCACATATAAGGATAAGAACATTCTATATGCAAATAGCTCAGTTCAGAATTGTGAGGGTATTTGGTGGCATGATTTGGAGCACTGACTTTAATTACACATTGTAGGCTTAACAAATGTTGCTAATTATATTTTCAAAGTTAAACTAGGATTGTTCTTGACAATTGTCCTAAATATCAGAGCCAAAACCAACAGAAACTCATCTGCAAGACTACCACAGTCTTAGTTCTCCAGCCCAAACACGCACCAATACAGCCCCTATGCCACCATGACTGTATTCTAATCTCCCAGCATCTCATTATTTCCTTGTGGTGAGCAGCATCAGGATGTACAGCAGTGGTGATTCACCAGGTTACTTTAAGGGTAGATAAAGTCTCAATGAAATGTTGTATTTTTAGGATGCAATACATGGGTGGAAAGCTTTCTCCTGACCAATGCCTCTGATGTCACTCTCTCCACACTGGACTTCCTCTTAAGTCCACTGGGGGTTATAGTGAGTACCACACCTCCTACCTCAAGAGACAATACAGTACACGAATGGCTTCTACATCTGGAGAGGAAATATGATAGAATGACATGAAATATTTGTGTTGGCTGGAATTCATAACAGGAAGTGCAACCTTAGAACCATCTAATGGCAGGGACAAGAGTCAGACAAGGATGATCTGTGAACAGGACTGTACTGGAATTGTGGGATAAAAAATAACATAACAATTACTGGATTTCTGATAACAAAAGCAAAAATATTTCATCACTTGAATATCATTGTTAGAATACAGTCTGTTTTTAGTGTTTTACTTTATTTATTTGCTTTTAAAAAATGATTTATTTGTTTTATTATTATTTTTTTATACACAGTATTTTTTTCATTTCACTAATATTCCATTTTTGTTGATACGTTGATGCATTGATTATTGATTTATTCATACTACATGCCCAATAATCAATGCTGTGATACACTATTCCAGAGTTTGAAAACATGAGGAAAACAGGCGGAAAGTTACTCTGGAGGAAACTATATTCAATTTTAGTGGCAGTCACATGAAATGTATTCTTTACTTTGCTTTTGTTTTCCGCAGTTTAGTAAATTTAGCCCTGAATGTGTCCCATTGTGAAGCAGGTAGGGTTTGATAGGTTCGCAGGAAGGTTATACTGGTATTTTTAATAGTCTTTGTTTTTTAATGGAATAAATAAAAGTTACCTTTTTAAATGAGGTGACATTTTTTCTTGCTGATATTATTATAGTGTGCATCTGTTTAAAGACTCTATTAGGATTTCCTTAGTGGAAAGTTTTGTGTGTTGCAAAGATTAGAACCTTGCTGGTAGCACCTAGTGATCAGTTTGTATATATCAGTGCAGCTTATTCTTGTTTTCTTTCGGTGAATTGTTTGATAGCACAGTTCCTGATGGCTTCACCCTATATTACAGCATTATGTAATATGGGTGTAAAATGGGTGTAAAAATGTGATTTTCCGCATCATGCCGTCCTGAGCCTTCTCAAATGTTGTTGGCACGTGCAGATTTATGATTGTCAGGAGAAACATGAAGTCCTTTTTATTGCCATACATCAGACATGTCAAAGTCAAAACCCCAATTGAGCCAAAATATCAAAGTCCAAGGTTGTGTGGGCCGCAAGAGAAATCAAATGTCAGTAGAGAACGTAGAGAACTCTGAATGTATGAAAACCAGTTCCGTACGTTCAGAGTTCCGATGCATAACATCTGCAGCGCACATACGCACTGCGCTCACCAATTTACGAACTCCGCTTACGTAAATAAGCTGTCACTTTACATTTCTGGATTCGATCCAGTGTTTTACTGCTACCTTTCCATAGGCCAAACTTTCCTTCCCCTAATAGTTATTACAGACCTGGGTCAGTCTAAACTGAAAGTAAACAGTAAGGTTAAAGGTCATCGAGCACAAAGATCTATCACTGTTGATTGTGCGGAATAATAAATACACAAAATGCACAACTGTTTACACAATACACACAGCATGCGTGATTGCACACAGTGCAGTAACACAACCCTCTCACCTCTGTCCTGACTGTTATGTGTTTATTCTTGTTCATCAGCTTTATATTAAATCACGCAGGAAACAGAAGACATTTATGTTCATGTGCTGTGATTCTAAGGAATACTTTATTGCTGTGCTGTACTGTGTAGCTTACAATCTATTTGTTAAAACTAGCAGGGACGACTCGCACAATATTCAGACCGCTGTGTCCTGACCCAGACAAAGTCAGTATTGTTGTAAAAAGTAAACTGTTCCCAGTTCACCGGATGCTGCAGATTATCTTGTATCTTTTTATATGGATTTTTATAGTATAATAATGTCTTTGTTGCTGCTGCATCAGAAAACAGACACAATATGAGGCTTAGATGAATGAAATGCCCACATTGTGACCGGACATGTCCTTAATGAACCACATAAGTTCTAGTGATCATTGTTATTCCCCGTGAATTTTACGATCATTGGGCCAAATTCCTCCCCCCCCTCCACGCTTAACATTTGGGGGAGTGGGGGTATAAAATTACGCAAGGTAGAGGCTATTGCACGCACCCATCACTCGCCTCTATCGGTAGTAGTTCCGGACACTTGCGTGTCTTAATTGCCTTAACTGTCCGCATCTTTTGACTTCCCCACCCCCTTCCTCGTACCTGCAAACGTACGGAATACGGAGTAAATTACGCAAGTTACGTGCGTAAGTCCCCTGACGTTATTACTTCTGGTTCCGGTCCATTTTCTCTTTCTTATTAAATAAAGAAAATGTGGATGTTTCACAATTCTTAGCGAAGATCCCATTTGTACTTGTAATGGGATCATATATTCCAAAAAAGTGAGTTCTAAATGTTATTGATAAGTGGGGACTTTATCAGTAGCCAAAATCAGTCCCCAGAGAAGAGTAACAAAATATAGTGCGACTATGCCCCTAAAAACTATGACTGCAATGTGAAGGTGCAAATCAATAGCAATATGATGGAAGTGTTTTTTGCATGAAGGGAAAGACTAGGAACCTGATAGAGTTTTTGCGTAAATGAATGTGCAAGGGTTGTACACACTGCACGCGGATTCAGAATATCCTGCAGACACGCGCAACTCTTGATAGGGAAAAGGGCATGCCATTATTTTTTTTTTTAGGTTCAACTAATAAGAATAAGATCATCACTTAAAAGTATTCTTACATGGTTACAGCAATGCCTGAGCATTCTAGCGCATTCCGCAATTATTCTGCCATAAAAAATATTATTATATTATATATATTTTATATTACATTGTATAAATATTATAGTGTAGATCACTGTTTTTATGACATTTAAGGTCATTTCCCCATTGAATATGACCTGCGCACATGACGCCATCCCCTGACATGGTGTAAGATTTTCACGGAAGCGCAGGTACATTACACAGCTACTGCGCCTATTTAAATGAGTTAAATGCCCCTTTTCTCATTTTAATATCATGGAACGGGAACGCACCGCACACAGATGCGCAGACAGACACATAGATAGTCCTGTGTCTGTTTTATTGTACATGCTCCATGCACAGTGCGAATTCCCGCTGCGCTTCCATCTAAAATACAGGTGGATGTGCAACTCTGGATCAGCTCCTAAGTCTTTTGCTAAAAACACACCAAAACAGCTTTTATTTTAAATGATTAAACAATAAGTATAATAAGTGTAGTGTGTTATCAACTCTAATTCTGGTCACACATTCTGCTTCCCCTGCAGTTTAACATGGCTTAGCCCAGGTGCAGGTTTTCTAACTCTCACTCTCAATCGGCACCATGATCTTTGCTACAGCGATCAGCTACTACAGTGTCATATTTACGTGACTCCCTTAAAGGGACACTGGTGCCTTTATCCTGCAGCACAGTCCTAGTAACAGTGCACTATTAACACACCAAAGCCACACACAGTATATTCCACACAGCGGCTGTAAACCTGTTACTCACCGTTACATTGTCTGCTAGCCAGAGCAGTCAGAAAGTGGCCAGACTCCTGGCTGCTGTCCCCCTCCATTGTCCCTAGCAAAGCAGCTGAAGGATCTCAGCACAACTTTAAAAAACAGGAAGAGATTAGGGAAAAAACAAGCAGCATTCCAGCTCCGTCTAATCACACTCCCTGGAACCAGAGGGCTCTCTCCAGGGCTAGGAAGCTCCTCTCGTGTCTGCCTTGGCTCTCAGCGCTGCTCTCAGTGAGGGCCCCAACAGGTGATGCTGAGATCCTCAGTGGGTACAGCCTGACTCTGCCAACTCCACATATAGCTACAATTACTGCACTATTATGAATGGGATCATTTCACTGGAGGAAAGATTTGCACAGACGGAAACAGAGAAGCCGAGAGCTGATTAACTCTTTGGCTGCTGGATCACATTTCAGTATTATTTTTCCAGATTTTACTTTTATTTTTTTATTATTCTTTTGTGCATTCTCTTTCCAGTTCTGTGTCTTCTTGTTTACTATTATTCAAGCTATTGAGTCACACTTTAATAATTCAATAATGTGACACAAATACAGTGCAATACCCAGTCACGCTTATAATCCACTTAACACCCCAATTATGGTAGCCTGATCCTATATTAGTAACGACACCTGGGTTCTGCAAGCTGCTCGCGGAAGTCGTGTGTTTTTCTGGCAGTGCGCACCAGATGTTACAATCTCCTTGCGTACGGAAATCAGGGTTGCTGACTCTCCCACAATGTCTGGGGGACTACCAAAATTTGTGCAGGTGTCCCGGGAGAGCCGGCAAATCTCCCGCAAGGGACTTGAGGCTCATGGTTTCCATGAAACCACAGCCTTAAGTCCTTCCCCCTACCTGGCAACACTAGCAATATGCGTCATCAAGCCCCGCCCCCAACGCTGTTAAACTTTAAAAAGTGTAAAAATAGTCAAGGGGTGGGGTTTAATGCATAAATTGCGTAGTTAAGCTCCACCCCCTGCATGCATCTATGGCTTCCCTCCGGGACATCCGGCGGCGGCATATGCAGATCCGTGCGGAGAATTTAAGGTAGGGTTGTGGACATGCAAGTATCGAGATCTCTGTAGGTTAGAGCGGAGTGACCGGGGGGGGGTGTTCACACCATTCTCACGTGGATTTACAGACCTTTGGGCCTGATTCAGAGGCTGAAAATAAGAACTTAAAGTTACACCTGGGCTAAACCATGTTGATTTCAGGGGAGTCAAATTTCATTTGTTGCAACAGTATTATAGTTAAAAGGTGATGTTTCCCAGCTCAAGTCTAATTAGCAGTTTAAAAGTGAAGCTGATCAGGTATCTGTGAGTGAAGCTGATCAGGTATCTGTGTGCAATAAGTAAAAGCAAAGCATTCTCCCTGCATGCATAGAATAAAACTAACTTGACTCCCCCTGAAATCAACATGGTTTTGCCCAGGTGTAACTTTAAGTTCTTATTTTCAGCCTCTGAATCAGGCCCTTTGTGTGTACGGGATAACACAGGAAGGCCTGGGACAGGTCCATAGCATGCAGCCAGCTTTACACTAAAACATTTCTATGTTCCAATTTTTTTTTCAACCTTTCAAAATTTGCTAAGAAATTGCCATAAGTCATTTTCAAAGAGTTTAGCAAATGTATTTACCTAAAACTGAGACTGAGACATTTTATTTGACTAATGCCTTATGTATGTAGTTATGTAGTGTTATGATTTTTCCTCTAGGCATCAAACACACGCATGTGCGGTCCGATGATCTGATTTCCGACAGGTCACGTGCTGGCATCCAAGCACCGGCAGCGTTTACTGGCATTTTTCAGACAAATCGTTACCCTAATCATAACCCTAACCAGTAACCAGGAAGCACGGGAGAACATAGCGCATGAGTACCGGGAACCAGCATGAGTACCAGGAATAGTGTATATCATAGCAGGTACCCCGGGGTTGCCAACTCTCCCGGAAAATCCGGGATACTCCAGCAATGTTCCCGGTATCCTGGATGAGCAGGCAAATCAGGCCAAGATCTGTATAAACCATGTTATCAAAACCCCTTTCTCATACCAACATTTCCATATGTGAATAAAGTAAATAATAAGAAATAAAGTTTTTCTAAACTCAAAAGCTGTCTAAACTCATACAGCTGACCTCGAAATAATGGCAAATATTCCTCATACATACACACACACACACACACACACACACACACACACAAAGACACACATACAAACACACATACACACACACACACACACACACACAAAGACGCACATACATACAAACACACATACACACACACATACATACACACACACACAAAGACACACATACACACACACACACAAAGACACACATACATACAAACACACATACACACACACACACACACAAAGACACACATACATACAAACACACATACACACACACATACACACACACAAAGACACACATACATACAAACACACGCATGCACACACGCACACACGTACACAAACATATAAACACCCTCCCAGGGGTCCCAGAGTGCTGCCAGATATGTATACAAATATATTACACCCCTGACATTGTAATATGGTTTCTTCATTTGTTCTTTTTGTTTTTGTTGCTTTTAACATGGGATCAGCCCCAAATAAACATTGTACATGGACTAAAATGTTATTTAGACCAATAGTTCTCATTTAACTATTACATACTAGAAAATGTCAGCTAGAATCTGATTGGTTGCTATGGGCAACATCTCCACTTTTCCAAACCCGCAGCTTAGTAAATCTGACCCTAATACAGTTAACAATTGATGCAATTTCTTCCCAAGTAAGACGACATGGTTGTGCCCAGGTGTAACTTTCCTCTTGATTCTCTCTTGTTTTCAAACTCTGGATCAGGTCCTGTATTACAAAGTTTGGATCCAGGGCCATATGCAGACTCCCGGATGTATAAAATATATATCTTAAAGAACGCATATACCATAGTTACCAACTCTCCCTGAAGATTGGGTGATCTCCCTGACTCCCTGAAGTGTTTGGTAATCTCCCTGATTCTAATTTCATCCATTGAGGTCTATGGAGATGACCAATTTCATGGAGGCCAAGATGTAATGAAAGAATCTTGTTAATCAGCTGCAGCGTCACTTTTAGCTTTTCTATAAAGATAGTAATGAAAGTATTCACTGACAATTTCATTATCAATAAATACTGACATTTTTATTGTAAAATAGTTTTCTTGGCAGTGCTAGATACACCTATGGGTGGAGCTATTCACAGGACACACCTCTTTGGCGCTACAGGACACACCCCTTTGGTGCAGCGCCTTGATAGTGCTCTTACTATCTCCCTGATATTCATTTGCAAAAGTAGGCAACCATGGCATATACGCAATCTAGGTATGGAAAAGATACGTAGATTACGTGATCAATTTCCTGCGCATGCGCAGTAGACGAAAACTTTAAACTCCGGACATATATGCATACGGCCCCCAGTCCTATATTTGGAAGTTGTATTTCGTATATTTCATGTAGCTTAGTTTTGCTGCTTGGGTATTTGTGAAGAGACACAGTAACACGTAATCCTAAAGGTTTTGTGCAGTAGAATGGTGCATAAATACCTCTCTTACCTGCAGCTTAGGCTCAATAACATACATTTACTTGTGTTTGAAACATAACCCAACTTGCAATCATATTAACTTTGCTCTAAATTATACCCCACAAGGAACAGTGCACAACTTAACTATTTCAAAAGTAGCTTAATCTAAAAAATGCCACAGATTATTAAAACTGTGCATTCAAAGGAACAACAGGAGTAATTTCAGGTATTAATCCTTTCATTTGGGTATCAAGAGTTGGCCAAAATCCCAGACAGAGGAGAATGCAGGCACAAAGGGTTTATAGAAAGGAGGTCAGGTCACATGACTGTTACCTGGAATCCATAGTGAAAAATGACACACTGTCCAAAGATCCTGTTATAAATATGTCTGAGGTTAGGAAAAACCCCACTACAATGGTTATAGGATTGTCGCTATGTAGATTCAGAATTCATTACAACTGTCCCATGCAAATGAATGGTCGTCTATGCTTCTGTTTATGGATAGACAGAATGTTTTATTATGTAGCTGTGTCGTTTTATGTTTCTTTTTCCTCATGCACTCACATTAAAGAGAATTTAAAGTATTTTTGCTTTATTACAGTAATTGTGGCACATGGGGCAGGATGGCGGCCATGATGGAGGAATATGCGTCCTTGCCTTTTGTTGAGGATCACTAGGGACAGGTAAGTATGAATGTCTATGGGGGAATCGCTATCCTGCTAGCCCTTATTGTATTCCATACCCAAGCTGTACTATTTAGTTGTTCTCCTTGGACCAGATTCAGACTCCCGCGCGTTTTCCGTGCCTGCGGGAGTCTGTAATAACACGAGACAGAGGGGATTGCACACCCCCTGTCACTCCCCTCTGTCGTGTGGGCTTACGCTTACGCTGCCACAAGCCTGCATTAAATCAGACGTGCGGAGTGTGGCACGTGCGGAGCCCCCTCCCACACTGTACAATTTAAATGCTTCCCCCCGCCCGCTTTAGCAGGCGGAAGGGAAGCACAGCCCATTTCCACGGAAATGGGCTTGGACGGAACAAAGTTCAAGGGTTAACTTCCACCTCAGGGGATCCAGCATACCACCACATGCACGGGACTTCATAGACCCCTCCTCTCACATGCATAGACCACTCCCCTCACATACACTGGACTTCATACACCACTTCCCTCACATACACTGGACTTCATAGACCACTCCCCTCATATACACTGGACTTCATACACCACTTCCCTCACATACACGGGACTTCATAGACCACTCCCCTCACATACACTGGACTTCATAGACCCCTCCCCTCACATGCATGGGACTTCAACGACCACTCCCCTCATATACACAGGACTTCATACACCACTCCCCTCATATACACTGGACTTCATAGACCCCTCCCCTCACATGCACGGGACTCCAGATACCAGAACCCTATGTTAATATTTTAGCACCATCCCCACATAAATTGATGCGTTAACCAAGCCCTTACTGAACGCGCTAACTGTATGTATGGTGTCCCGTCCCGCCCCACTGTCACAATGGCTTCCAGCATGCATGTGCATCCTCACAGCTTCATAGGTACACATGCACACTCGCCATTTGTGGTTTAGATCATAAATGGTAAGTTTGGATCCGGTCTTCCTTCAAGGAGAATAGTCAGGCCTGGCGCATTACTTCAGGTGCTGTAGGGGAGGTCGGGCTGTAGAGGCGTCTACCTGCTCGCTGCGCGGAGCATTTCTACATATCACTGGGCCCTAGTGGGGCTGATCCCTGATCCAATGCTTGAGGGTAACAGCAAAAACAAGCGGAGTGAAGACACTGGCAATGCTATGCTGCACTGCAGAGGAGGCAAATGTGAACACTGAAGACAGATACACAGAATTCATCAAAGGGGCGTAACTACAGGGGGTGCAACGAGGGCTGCTGATATGGGGCCTGGAAAAGAGGGGGGCCTGTGGCAGTCACTCCCCCTGCACTGTAAACAAGCGGACAGAAGCTTAAAGCAGTGTTTGGCGCTGTATGAGTGTATGTATAGCTCTGTAGCGCTCAGCACTCATACATGGAGTCCCAAGCCCTGTCTTTAAGCTGTCTTCTATCACACAGTGGTCCTTTCCCCAGTCCTACCACGTAGTCCCACTCATCCATACTCTAATGCTGTTTCTCTAATAGAGACAGCGGAAAGCTAATTTTTGTCTGCCTCTATTTAAAAAATAACGCTAATTATAACATTTTATTAATAAATGGGTAAGTATAATGGTGGGCATACTTACCCATTCATTCATTCATTTGGAAACCAACGCCACAGACCCGTCGCGCTGCCGTTGGGGTTACAATAATGCTCACCATTTGCCGCTGCATCTTCATTCTTCGGTGGATTGATTGCTTTTCCTCCGTGAGGCAGAAGCAATCGATTTCCCAGCCTATTCTCAACTGACTGGGAGAAAACGGCCCTTTCAAAAAAGCCCTCCTCGTTATAGGGCAAAGTCTAACCCCCTTCCACCCCTGAATAAACAAATAGTATTATAAAAAAATATATATAGTCTAATATATAGCAAGTAGATGGACATGCTTACTAACAAATGCATGTTTATGTAGTGCCTGTGTTATAAAGAATAGTTAGGCCATTGTGTGTCACCTGCGGATTACACAGACATTTTAGGAATCCTGTATTTCAGGGCAATCAATATGAAGAATGTGAAATGAAATATTAACAAGAAAACATATATTTTTTTCTTAATTGTGAGAAACGTGAGAAATATTTTTCTGGTTATTACAACTATGCTTTTCAGAGCTGCTTTTTCTTAACAATTTCTTTTAATGTAGCCCCAAAGTAATGAAAACCAAACAAAAGGGAAATAGTGAAACCCTCAGCAGATCATATTTCACAAAACACAGGCCCTGATCTAGAGATCCCAGCGCAGCGACGATAGTAGATTCTTACTGTATCCATTATCCATATCCATAAACGTGAGAGCACCAGAATCCCGTCACCTTCACCCTACCTTAAAACTTCCGATCCGTCCCCACTTAAAATAATACAGGGAGTGCCGAGCGCTGTTTTGTGCTGCCAACCTCTGACAGCTTGCTTACTGTGTAAGGGGAACGGCTGCCACAGACCCCCTCTCCTTCGGAGTGTGGGTCCCCATTGCGAACGTCCCTATTTCGATAGGGCCGTTCACTCTCAGTCAGTTCTGAACTGGCGGGGATATTGATTGCTTATGCCTCGATGGTGCTCTGAAAGGTAAGTAATTACCAAGTAATCTCCAAACCGGTCCCTAACACTAACCCTAAGTCACCCCACCCCGCAGCCTAACCATAAGTCTCCCCCCTGCAGCCTAACCCTAAGTCTCCCCCCACAGCTTAACCCTAAGCCTCTCCCCCCCGCAGCCTAACCTTAAGTTTCTCCCTCCGCAGCCTAACCCTAAGCCCCCCCCCCACAGCCTAACCCTAAGTATCCCCCACAGCTTATACAATTGTGCATAATAAATCTAAGGAGTGTGCTGAATTCATATTAGCCCTAGGCAACATCCAATAGTTAGCACAAAGAGGTTTTAATTGTTTACTTAAGTTTTGTATGCACTTTGTTCTGGGGAAAATATAAAATGTTGACCAACAAAGTGACCAGTCTTTTCGTGAACTAAGGCGATATTCATGAAACCACTAGAGTTAGTTACACATTGGTGGTCACTAGTTCTTACTGAAACACAAGTTAAATATTTGCTACATATAATACAGATAATGGCTGCTGTACCTATCTGTAGGCGATGTTCATAGCATAACACAACCATCTTTGAGAACAGTAACCTCACAATTAAAGGGAGTACATTTACTAAGGCACTCAGCAAATAATTATGTCAATGCTGCACCTAAATTTATGAATGTGATGTGATTAGATGGATGAGCAATGGTAGCCATGTCCGCATATGTAGTTAGCCGCTGCACCACTGGAGGAGCCGTTAGCAGCGACCAATCATGTACTGTATATGCAGCTTGGGCCGCTCCAGTAGTGGGGCACTCAATGCACAGCATGGAATAAAGAGAATTGAAGCCCTGTGTATGACAGGGAGCATTCCTTTATCGTACCTTCATAGTCAGAGCGACCTGTTGGGAAGACTCCCGTGGCAGACAGGTAAATCAGTAGGGCACTGTTCGCTGGCAGCTCCTATAAGACAAAATAAGTATCAACATTTCTGTTTTGAAAGCGCAACTCTAGGATAATGATTACTTGATTTGGACAATAGGCCTGTTTTTTTAAAACGAAACACATAAAACCCCATGTAATGGGCATGTACATGAAAACTGAATCCCTCCATCAAATTCTGAAAATAATTTCTCTTCAAGGTACACCGATATTAAAATATACAGTACGGGTTGTCAACCTTTTAACACCTATTGTCCACGTTTGTATATATATACTTGCACATATCTATATGTCAATCCACACTTAACTTAAACACACTGCTCCCACTGAAATACCCTGCTTCTTTATTAGATTAACCCTTTCTTTCACACTAAGCTGCCCTAATGCATAACAAAAGGAAGAACTAAATTTGTAACAATGGAGCAGATGCAGTGAGATGATGAGTTGTGGGCCCAGATGCAAAAAATATGCTTTTGGCCTCCGACAGCTCATATACAACCCCCTATTCTCTCTCTGCATCTATCCTATACAAGCCCCCTTTCTTCCCCTGTATCTATCAAATACACCACTACTTTCTCTTCTTTCCACATTTCAAAACTTTTCTCAATTAATAAGCTGTTATGTCAATGTCACACTGCTGCCATCATTTCAACGCATACAGTGCTTTGACATGGCGATTCAGGCACTGTCTATGTTTCTAAGGGCCCAATTTAATTAGAAATTTGCACCGCAACAGACGTAAAAAAGCTTGTGGTGCATCTATTAAGGTAGCTGATTTTTATGTGCGCCTCAATGAGGTGCGAATAAAAAAATAGAAAAAAAAACCCCCAAAAAACGCACAATTAGCTGTACACCACAAATAACGCAGGTAAGTGGCTAATTGAATCAGACCCTAAGAGTGCTTGTGGCTCTTTTGTATATGGAAACTTTATTACCTAGACAATGTTTAAAAAGGGATTATACAAACGGTAGGGTAATAAAGTTTCCATATACAAAAAACCACAAGCACATGTCTAACCTGTATGTGGATTATAGTACGTCCACTGATATATCGCTGAACGCAGTTATCAGTACGATGCTCCCCTGCCACAAATTACATCATTAGCCACTGCCAGTCGAGACTGATATCAGGGCTGCCAAACCCCCCACCATGAAAGCTTGAATCACCCACTAGTGAGTGGTCGGGACCAAATTGACAACCATTGATAAACAGTATAACTTGTGGGCTGGGCTATCTGGCACCTGTAAGAGTGAGGAAAGGATGACAGCACATAGGTCTTTCGCGTTTACTTCTTTACTACATTCACTAAAACACACACAAAAAAAGCAGGCTATTCACAATATACAATAATTAGGACGATCACTGTACAGTTATGGAAGTGGCTGGCTTCTGTGTTTATTTCAGTTAGCAGACATTCCATTCTGCAATAGTGGGTCAAATATTGTAAGTAAGAATTCAGCACTGTGTCATATCTATAAACACTGGAGGCATAAAACGACTTAATACTATAATGAACATAGAACTTTAAAGATGTTGTGTGATGATCGTACAAAAGGCTGACAAAAAGTCCTCTTTCAGTGCATAGGTGTGATGGGAAATTATCACTGTACAAAGAGTTTTGTGGAAAACATAACTACATAATGACATACCAATAATGTTGCAATATCTGATAGGAAATACAAAAAAAAACATTTGTATCATTCTTTTTAGCTCAAGCAATTAGAAATTGTTCCTTTAAAAAAATAACCTGAAATAGATTTAATGACTGCATATCAAATGTATCAATGGGATGAATGAAACAAGTCATTGTCAATGTTAAGGATTTTCTTACTGTAGGATCGTGCTTAATAGATTTTCTTCCTAGGATGTGGCTTTGTATGATAAATGGGTCTGTCCAACAGGAAGCAAATTGTCTTCGCTTACTTGACAAACTTAATACTTATATGCAGTAAAAATGTATCTATTTTCAAGTTTCTATTCTATTAAGCATTAGATGTGTGCACACACACACTAATAAAATTAAATGCCAATCTTTCTCACAATTACAAAAAACATAATCAAACCCATAGGTCAATCAATAAAATATTACATTGAAAGACAGGGTATGTTAATACAAAGAACAAAAAAAAAATTCTCTGACACCTAATCTGCCTATAAATTACCCCCTCCCCCATGTCAAAACAGATAATAAGAAACCCAGTGCTATTTTCAACAGGAGGACAATTGAGGAGGAAATCAAAAGGGAGTAATCATGTTCATAATCTCTTTGTGGCACAGGGGGAATAGTACATAACTCCCTTTTGAGTTTTCTATGTCTGCAGTAAAAGAAACCCAGGATAATAAATCCTCAGCAATCTTATTTATCAGTTGCATTGTTATTGCTTAATGTAATATCACAGAAGGGACACACAAGCATTATTCCAAGACAATACCCAAGTTCAACATCAAACATTTCATTAAATTAATTTGATATTAGATGTATTGGATTGCATTACGTGTAAAGCAATGTTGGACCCGCCGTATGAAGTGCCTTTGTTCTGTGCCTGATAAAGCGCTGCAACATCAAACACATCATCAAAGTGTTTAATCTGCATGCACTGACCTTGAAAGATGCCGCAAGGAAGGTATACAGCTGGCTGAAGGTAGGCTTATAGAGAAGGTATTTATGGGGATTCTCTCACATGATGGGGATACTAAGGGGCTGGATATACATGATGGGGATACTAAGGGGCTGGATATACATGATGGGGATACTAAGGGACTGGAAACACATGATGGGCATACTAAGATTTAAGATACAAGAGGGGGCAGAAACAATGAATGAACACAAAAAGGGGGCAGAAAAATGGACGGACATAAGGAGGTGGCAGAAATGCCACATGGGCACACAAAGAGGGGGCAGAAACAATGGATGGACCCAAAAAGGGGGCAGAAACAATAGATGGACATAAGGAGGGGGTAGAAAGGCTACATGGGAACACAAAGAGGGGGCAGAAACAATGGATGGACACAAAGAGGGGAACGAGACAATGGATGGACATAAGGAGGGGACAGAAATGTTGGATGAGAACACAAGAAGGGGGCAAAAACAATGGATGGACATAAGGAGGGGGCACAAAGACTGGATGGGCACACAAGAAGGAGGCAGAATTAATGTAAGGAAACAAACAGGGGCATAAAAACTGTATAAACACACAGAGCAAAACAAACCTTTAACATAAGGTCTCTCTGTTGGGTTTTGGTCAATAGGATGTTCTCTGTATAGGATTGTGGTCACTATAAATCTCTTTATATTGTATTGAGAAGTCAGTAGATATAGTATTAGATGGGGTAAAAACATACCGGTAAGTTAATTGGCTGCTGACTAAATTAACCTTAATCTATGTATGTGTTAGGGACCTTAGTATGTAGCTCCTATAGGGGCAGAGACTGATGTGAATGTCTAAATGTAAATTGCTGCGGACAATTTGTGGCACTATATAACTAAGTGTTAATAATAAAAATGATACCTCTTTTACGTTAAGTTAAGGACTTTCTGATAGGGGGCACCAGTCAAAATCTTGCCTAGGGCACCAGATGGGCTAGGGCCAGCCCTGGTGTAACTGCCATGTAAGCAGGGTGTGTGGCTACTACGGAGCCTGGAGGAGAGGGCTACCTGTGACATCTCTCTACCCTGCACCCAGGGCACTCTAAGCTGTCAGAGGGTGGCATTTTAAGACAGCGCTGGGTACTCAGTCTATGAGAGCTGAGCACAGTTTATAAACCATGTGAGTGCTGTATAAAGCTGCCATATCAGAGTAGTTGCTGGCCGGCGACCATATTGAGCACGCGCCAGGCTGAGGGGGCTGCACAGCATGAGTTCAAAACACCCCTGATCAGTATTACTAATGCCAATGCTTGAGATCCCCTGCTCTATATCAGTGAAATCTTTATAGGGAAATACTGGCATCCCGTGATAGTTGCTCTCAGGTGCCCCTAAGGCCTTCTACACCCTTTGGACTTGTCACTTAAAGACCCCAGCTCCTATCTGTACTGTACTGTAGGAAAAACAACTTCCAAACACCCAGGATTTCACCGCATAGCACGGTGTTCTGGGCATGCTCAGTGACTTAAAAACAGCTGATTTACACAAACAGCTTACATAAATCAGCTGTTGTACGGGAACCTGGATCCGGTCCCTTGGGACCTTGTGTCCGTCATACTTAAAGTTTTCGGCTCTCCACAATTTTTTGTCATCAGTTACATTTTTATTGAAATTTTGCTTCAAGGAACAAAACAAAAAAACAAGAAAAACAATTTAACAATAAATCACAGGACCAGGAAAAATAAGAAACAGGATATGAGGGACAAATAACAGAGATAAAGTGTAGCATACACAACTACTGAGCATCAGGATTGCAACTGCAATAAGATTCTAGCACAATATTTGAATACAACATTAGTATAGTATAAGCATTGACTGAGCACAGTAGAACACCAAGGGGATGAGGAAAGAAAAGAGGGTGAGGCTGAATGCATGTTTCTGTTTCTATGGGCCTGATCCAGAGCTACGATGTAGCACTGAGTGTACTAACTCTCAGCGTTACATCATGGACTCCCCTGGACACTCCCCCTGCCCCCAGCGTAGTTACCCTCACTTACGCCGGCTGAAGGCTACCTTAACTTCAGCCGGCGTAAGCGAGGGTAACTACACTGGGACGGCGGCGTTGTTACGATAACGCTGCCCTCCCAGCCTCATTACCCTTCCTCCCCCCGCCTTCCTACACTAATTACAGCGTAGTAACGCTGGGGGACGCTACGTTGATCGGGCATTGCCGTAGTTACGCCGGGCAACATCTGCCTGGCACATGTGTAGATCGGCTTTTCAGCCGATCTTACGCTTACGCCCACCATAGTTACTACGGCTGGCGTAGCTCTGGATCAGCCCCTATGTTTCACCACTGTGAATATCATGTAACAAGTAGTTTTACATAATCTATTAGGAATAAATTGGCTCTTACACATGGCCACAAGATTATGTTCAGATCTCAGGTTTCATTTTGCAGGTCCAAAGCTTTACTGTGCCTAGGGCCCAAATTGATACCACCCAAAAGAATCTTACTGTGTGCACTCTAACATGTCATTGTACATAAGGCACTGACTTAAATGTCCTTCAAAACTGTTGATGCATTAAGTGTAGAGTGCACCCTAGTGGCCAAAACTGACTTTATCTTTCCCAAATTCATGGAATAGACTGAATCCAGGCTTCTGAAAATAAGGGCTTTACAATTTTTTGTGATTGCCCAATAACAGATGTCACGAGATCTGTAACAATCTAGATCCGCAAGATCCAGTGTTCCAAATATATTTGTACATTAAGGACTGAAGACCCTTGTAGTGTTGGTCATAGAGCAGGCATTATGACATCACATGACTTAATCACATGATGTTACTGAGGCTCAGAACACTCGCTGCTTGCTGCCATTTGGTCTTATGAAAGAATGTTATTTAAACATGTTGGCACAGATCCTGGGCTACGGCCGCCAACTGAATTACGCACTTTGCGTGCGTAATTCCACTGGCAACTATGATATGCACATGCGCACATCATAGCTATGCTAGCGTGCCGGCTGGCGTACGCTGGCCGGTACGCTAAAGGGCCTGCTAGCGGCTTACATATGCTGTATCTCCGCCATCTAGGCGGAGATACGCATTTAAATTAGGTAGCGGGGCGGGGGGGAGGCCCAGTACGATAAGATCTGTGGATGTAAGTCCGCAAACCGAGTAGTCATTTTTAAGGTAGCAATCTAGACATGTAAGTGTCCAGATTTCACTACCTTGAGCAGGGAGCGCAGGGGGCGTGTACTCCCTGCTACGTTGTAGTAACTCAAGACCACGCACGTCCGTAAGACGTGCGTTGGTCTGGATCTACCCCATTATGGGTAACAGCGTTTAAAATAAGGCACGTATAACTGCCCAGACATGAAGACAAGAAATATATGTAACATATATAATTAAGCTAACAGTTTAACATTTAACCCCAGTGACCACCATGCGATGCAACGAACACACCATTGTCCTAGATTTTATGCAGAGAGCTCATCACAGACCATTATGCACAATGCAGAGAGCCCACCGGTGACCACTATACAGACTGCAGAGAGCCCACCAGTGAGTGCTATACACAATGCATAAAGCCCAGTAGTGGCTGCTATGCAGACTGCCCACAAATGACCAACAACCTATATATCCAGGCAGCATTAGGGCGCAGGTCTGTAGAGAGTTCAAACCTGATGCATCTGCCCCTAATGCCCTACACACTAGTCTGCAGTACTATGAGCTTATTGGCTGATCAGGCCCTGGGGACAGATTTACTAAGCTGCGGGTTTGTAAAAGTGGAGATGTTGCCTATAGCAACCAACCAGATTCTAGCTGACATTCTTTAGTATGCAATAGGAGAATGAGAGCTAGAATCTGATTAATTGCTATGGGCAACATCTCCAGTTTTTCATACCCACAGCTTAGTAAATAAGGCCCTTGATCACCAGGCATTAAACTACAGGTGAAGGTCAAGGTAAACTGTGTGCACAGGAATAGAGATGACAGGTGAAGTGTTCCCAAAAAATAATTTACAGATTAAACAGAAAAATATGCAATATGTGAGGTCTTTGTGCAAAAGCAAAGTGTTTTTCCTGGATGTTACATAATTAATTTGCTCTTACTCTCAGGGCCCGATTCAATTGCCGGCGAAGTTTTCAAAAAGATTGCGTCGGAAAAAATATGACGCCTTCGCCGGCAATTGAACGTTAAAAGTTCGCTGATTCAATTATTTTTTACCGCTGCGCTAAAACAGCAGCCAGCGGTAAAAAAATATAACGGAGAAAAAAAAAATACCTTCTTAGAACGTCGCAAATCACCTCCTGCTAGCAGGAAGTACCATGCGCTAATGACAGGTTATTGGCCAGTGTCTGAAATAATGTTCTCACGATATTTCAGACTGGCTAATAACCTGTCATTAGCGCCGGGTACTTCCTGCTAGCAGGAGGTGATTTGCGACGTAGAGAAGTTTTTTTTTTTTAACCTAGGCACCTGCGCAGCGGTCCCCAGATGGCTGGGCATGCTACCGCATGCCCTGGCATCCATGGGCATGCTGATGCTTGATGTTCTACAAGCGTCAGCATGCCCTGTTAGGGCACAAGATAGGGCAGCGTTAAAAATCTGCACCTCTCATAGGGGCGGATTTTTAATTAACGCTATCGGTAAAAAAACAGCGTATTTTTAACGCAAAAAAAATTATTGAATAGGGAAAAAAAATTGCCTGTAATTTAAAAAAAAATTGCGTTAAAAATATGCCGGCGAACGATTTTTAGGTAATTGAATCGGGCCCTGAGTTTCTGTTTTTTAAAGAACAGTATTCCATTCAATTTATTTCTAGCGCTTGTGTTAAGCAGTAATATTTTTTTGATTCTACAAGCATCAGCATGCCCTGTTGGGGCACAAGATAGGGCAGCGTTAAAAATCCGCACCTCTCATAGGGGCGGATTTTTAATTAACGCTATCGGTAAAAAAACGGCGTATTTTTAACGCAAAAAAATTATTGAATAACAAAAAAAAATATTGCCTGTAATTTTAAAAAAAATTGCGTTAAAAATACGCCGGCGAAGGATTTTTCGGTAATTGAATCGGGCCCTCAGACTCTGGATCAGCCACTATATCTGTCCCTTGGCAATTATGCCAATTATAACCTTAGCAAGTACCACCTTATGGCATCCAAGCTAAGGGGTTGCCATGTCTCCTCTATGTAATAATTTACATAATTATAAAAAAAAAAGTTGATATTCTTTGAAAACAAGTATTTTGATATATAGGAAAAGGTGGAGATCAGGGATGGAAGGTGACAGACTCAGGCTCCAAGGAGGTGGGGCTTAAGTGGCTGGGCGGAACTAGGTGGAGCTAGGAGGGGCTAGGCAGGACTACCTGATAGATAGCTGAGCTGCTCGCAATGTATTTATAAACAACGCTCTTACATAGAGTGCCGAGCATTGGTTTAAGCTGAGAGCTTGCTTACGGTGCAGGGGAAGCAGCTGCCATGGCTCCCTCTCATCCTGTTCCCTTGCACCTCCCTGTAGTTATGCCCCTGGCAGATATATCAGAGACAGCTCTTCCTCTGCACCTCTACACTTCCAGCCGTTCTCGTTGGTTTCTCAGTGCATGTGCAGGAAGCGCCCAGAGTCTTCTAAGCTGAGCTCCTGAACATTACATTTCCACCTGCAGCTGCCTCCCGATCCCTCCAGCACCAAATCTCTGCCGAATCTGAGACCAGTGCACGGCTGTCCCGGGTAGTGAGCCGGCTGATGGCATTTTAAGCAGAAAATGATTGTTTATAATTGCCAGCACTCTCCTGATAATAAGTGGTATTTTAGGGGGAACAGTAATGAACAGAATTGCGGAGGGATCAACGAAGCATCGCGCCACAACGCCACGTGTATAAATAAATATTCCCCTTAATGTGCTAACGATGATAACTAAAAGCAGCATTGAGCCAAGGAGCATGTGTACAGGCATCTGACTGATCTGTGACATGTTCCTCTGCATCCTGTTAGAGATATGGAAAATAAGGGGATGCTGGTCCAGCCAGCCCTACTTCTACAGTGATACAGCCACTAGCTGAATAGTGCCACAGTGATACAGCCACTAGCTGAATAGTGCCGACAGGGCTGGCCCCAGATCATCTGCGCCCCCGCCGTCTACGTGACGTCACATGGGTGCGGGGTTGCCGTGGAACTGCATTACCAGCGGGCCATACGCAGGGAAGGATTTCCCTGCATATTGGCACGCTATTGTATAGCGCCGATACCTGCTTCTGTAGAGCCCTTGGCAGATATCTGCGGGCTCCATCAGCTTTGGGGCCTGTCCCCCTCCCCGATAGCGGCCCTGATTGGCAAAAATGCTTAGCACATAGAGAACAACTATTAAGAATGGGTATCTATTTTGACCCGTTCCCAATAGCAACAGGCTGCGGCGGGTAGGGTTAGGCCTGAAAAAAGGGATGGCTAGGGTTAAGCTTCATGAAGGGGGGTTAGGGTTAGAGCTTAAGGGGAAGGTTAGAGTTAGGCTGCATGAGATGGACGGTTAGGGCTCTAGAAGTTAAAAATTAGGGTTACTGCTGAAGGGGAAGGTTAGAGTTAGGCTGTGGGAAACGGAGGGTTAAGGGTAAGGCTAGGATAGAAGTGCTTACCTCTAAGCAAAGAAATCTGGGAGTTGCAGTAGCCATTCAACTGCCGCATGATGGCCCGTCGCAAAACAGACCATCGTATGACAAACAACACCTGGAAAATAGGGATATGCCTCGACTCTGATGGGACTATCCAATGAACACGGGACACACAACTAATAATTCAACAATTAGTACCCATAATAAGATCTGTGTGTGAGTTCCTTAAGTCACTAAAAAGACAACTACATCCAACAGAACTGTAACCATGTCTGGCAGAAAAGGGGTTAAACACCTTGCTCGATTGCTCTGTAAATACATCAGGGATATGCCATTGTCTAAAATAATGTTTCCTCTGCCGCTCTGGATAAAAATAGGTTTACAGCCAGGAAGACATCTTTAAAAAGTTCCACGATTTACAAAAAAAATAAAAAAAAATAAAAACTGAACTGAATTCTCCCTGCAGGAAGTCCCTTAATGCATTCTTCATACAAAGGACAGAATGTAGCAAACAACAGTCCCAAACGCAATATTTAGGAATCTGGCATCATTTCCAGCCACTAATCGGTAAAGTACCAGGACTTTTGTGCCAAATAACAACTAATAATTCACATGCAAATGGACCCGTGTGTTGCTTGAACAGATAAGGAGAATAGTTTTCAGTCATTTGAACAAATGCCAATAACAGCATTTGGCAGGAATTCAGGTATTTGGGGTACAAACATGAGGCAGCCTTCACTTTTTGTTGTTTAAAGGGTCCTAGAGCTACAAGTAATTAGTGCACACATCATGTAGTTCTATAAAAGACGACAAGTGCACACATTCCTGTACGTGTGTCTGCTGCTGCTACTGTCGTTGTCTATCCAGCCTTTCTCTGCATCGGTTTATAAGAAAGGCAATAAAATCCTTTCCGGTCTGAGTGCATGAAGATATATTTCTGATGCTTGATAATGGGTTGGATTGCTTTTGCCTTGAACAGGCATAGCAATCAATCCCTGGAGCACTGAATACGGTTCTCCGGAAGGTAAGGAACCCCACTCCCTAACCCTAATCCCCCCCGCAGCCTAACCCTAAGTCCCCCGCCCCCTGAGACAAAATAGAGACAGCCACAAAGCAACTTTCGCCTGTCCCTACTTCGGCGGACAGTATTCGGTACGGGGATTCGCAATGACGGGAGGTCAGGCATATAAACTGTAAGGAGAGTTGGTAAAAGAAATAGGCTCCCATCTAAGGTGGTAGAGGTTAACACAGAATATGCTTGAGGTAAATAAAAGTAGATCCTGAATCTTAAACATAACTGAAGGTCAAATAGGGTCATGCGTCAGTATAGTTTAGAAAAAAAAAGCCTGGACAGACTGAATGGACATTGTGGGGCTAATTCAGAGCTTAGGAGTAAGGGCAAAGCAGGTGCATGTGTACAACTCAGCTAAACCATGTAGCAATGTAAGGGGTGATATTTCATTTGACATCTTTAGAATGCAGGGAATACGCTACTTCTGCACATAGAGCTCACACACTGTACAGCTGTATGTTTCATTTATGAATTAGAGTTGAGTTAAGAACGTTCATTTTTCAATTCTAATTCTGCTTTCTCAGTTTAAATTTACCTCCCCTTGCAGATCATCAGGGTACGGCTCAGGTCTACACTTACACCTAATAAACGGTATACATGCAGCTCTGAATCAACCTCTGTGGCATTTACAGTATCTGCTGTCACTCTCTATGTTTCTATGAAAATCTCCATTGGTAACCCACTAATCCGGCTTTTTGGGGTGTCTTTCTGTGTGGCAGGGAAAGATGCTCTACCTACACATTTTTTAAATATCAAACAATGGAATACCAGTCATTGGCTATGAATGTGACTTTTCAAATTTAAAGTTTAAAATGGAATATTTGATACTTGATGTTGATGAACCAGATGCTCACCTAAAAAGCTTTACTGCGCATGCGTAGTCATAGCGACTACACAATGTACGTACAGTAGCATTTAAGAACGGACATTAACTACGTGATTTTTAAGTAAGAAGATGCCGCCACGGCAGGCTCCTTACAAATGTAAGAAAAGTGGGTGGGGGGATGTATTTTAATGAGTAGGGGAGGGGAGGGGGTGGGGAAGGGATCACTGGACCAGATCCAGACCTACGTTCACTTTAAGGGCCTCATTCATTAAAATCGATTTTGGGCTGCGATTTCACATCGTCCTTAATGAATATCAAAATTTGCATCTTTAACATGTAAAAAAATCGGGGCCGCGATTTAAACACACGCGATTCCAAATCACACTCAAATCGCGTGATTTGGAGTTTAATGAATATGGTTTGGCGATTTTTTAGCCCCAAATCACGCGATTTGAGGCGATTTAGACAAAATCGACTCTAATGAATCTGGCCCTAAGTACGATCGTAGCGTATTTACGCAATCATAAGTATAATGCACTTCCCTCAGACGCACGTAATTTACTTGATTTACGAGTACCAAACCCTGCCTTAACTTTTCCTTGCATAACTACGGTCGTCTGTAATGGATTGTCGCAGGTAACAGCCTAATCCGGCCCATACTGTACAATTTAAAGCCTCCCTCTGTCTACAATGCGTATTTCCGGCTGTTGTATGGATGACCCGCCCCTTTGTTTGTAGTTACGAGGAAGGTACGTGCGATCAAAGTTACAACGCCTAACATCTGCCGCTTGCATGCGTAGTACATACAAATAGTCGAAATTACGCATGCAGCAAGTGTAAATACGCTATCGTACTTAACTGTGGAAATGGTCCACTGTGCGTATTTTCTTTCTTAAAAAGGAAAACTTAAGGTAGCCCTATGGTATTCTTAAGTGCCTTTAGGAACGGGAAAATCAGGGGAGGTAAAATAAACTTAGGTGCGAATACATGCATATCCACACCTACTTAGGTCATTCCTATCTCTGAATCTGGCCCGATATTCTTAGCTTTATTTTGAACACAATGGGCCGGATCTAGAACTATGTCCGTCTTCCATAGACGGACGTAATTCAATAAACAATAGCTACTGCGCATTGCGTATATGTGGTCTAAAAGATTACGCATACGCAGTAGCTATTGTTTATTGAATTACGTCCGTCTATGGAAGACGGACATAGTTCTGGATCTACCCCAATCATAGTAAAAGGGTTCCTAAGGTGCTCAATATAGACACCTAGGGGTAGTTTTACAAAGCAGCCCAGTAAACAATAGAGTTGTAACCCATAGCAACCATTCATATCTGTCATCAATGGCTTTTATATGACTATAGGACCATTATTGCCCATTATAGATACTGTACAAGCACTGTTACTCTTTCTAATGCATCATCATTATTTCTTCTCTATATCGCCTCTGTATTTTTACGTTGATACCGGCAAACCTGCTCTTATCATCATTGCCTGGACACTAAAGAAGCAGTCAGTTACCTGGAAGCCGGAGTTATGTCTAATAAAATGGTCACTCACTGTGAATGTTTTGTCAAATGCAAGAATGAAACTCGCTGGCAGAGACTGCATTTACATGTGGTGCTAACCGAAAAAACAGATGCTTATTGTTGGAAGCCAGCGTGTTTTTTCATACTGACGTCTGCGATTAATCAGCATATGGTACCGTTTAGAAAACACAAAACATGGACTGTGTTTTTGTGAGATAAAATATTCAGATGCTCATGGTTTCTCTTATATATCAATGCAATATTTCCAGTGTATTTCAAGGTTCTTGGGAAACAACTCTGCATTACAGAAGTGCACCTTAGTTTATAGGGAGGTTGCAAAATTGCAAGCAGGATACTGTCTGAAGCTGGGCGCACTCCTATGCAGTCATACAGGAGATGCAATGGCTAATGCAATTCTCTATGATTGCAAGTCCCGATGAGCATGGAGATTCTTGTGTACACATTATAGCAATTCTACCATAACCGTCTGCTGAAACAATCATGGCTCTGATACCTGCCTATGCTGCCTATGCCGCACAAAGGACTGGCAGAAATGCCAGATCCTCGTACCTGCGTTCACACTAACGGGTGTAACGACGGGGGGGTGCAGCTGCTACAGTGCCCGGAGGAAAGAGAAGCCCATGGCAGCTGCTTCCCCTGCACTGTAATACCCCTTTCACATCACCATGAAATACCCAGGATTTTCGCCAAAAACCCGGGTCTCTGCAAAATCCCGGGTATTTCGTGGAGATGTGAAAGGTGCACTTTCGTTGGACACGTGTCAGAAGACCCGGGAATTCAACCCGGGTAAAAAGAAGGGTTATTCCCGGGTCCGACACGGGTAGGGGTGCAGTGTGAAAGGTGCTACCTGGGTTTTTCAACCCGGGTAGCACCTAACGCACTTGATTGGTGCAATTTGTTTACTGTTGCCCTGGCAACAAGTGTTGCCAGAGCAACGGTAAACAAATTACTCTGTCTGATGACGACAGGGCAGACCCAGGTCTCTGAATTTCCCGGGTCTGCCCTGCAGTGTGAAACGGGGTCTGTGAACCCGGGATCCTCTGCTGCCCCGGCAATATCCCGGGTCTGTGAACCTGGGATATTGCCGGGGTGGTGATGTGAAGGGAGTATAAGAAAGCTGTCAGAGGCTGGCTTCATAAAACAGCGCTCGGCACTCCATGTTTCAGTGTATTTATGTACAGCACTCATACATGGAGCGCCCAGTGCTGTTTTATGCTGCCAGCCTCTGACAGCTCCTATCAGACAGTGGTCCCACCCAGCTCCACCCCCAGACTTTCCTGGCTCCACCTAGTCCCACCTGCTTCCATCCTATGAGGCCTAAGTCTGTCACCTTCCCCTGTGCACTACCCACATTTGTCCAACGTCATACCATGGGTGATTTTTATAACGGTCATAAAACCAAATCATCCAAAGCGAACTTACTTATCGCTACAAATCTGGATAGTGGAGCGTGCACTCTAGAAATATCTGTAATCATATGATTTCCCTGATAATTGCATTAGGTGTGTACCAGTGTACATATACATAAACAATCACCCGGGACACATGCGTCCCAAGGGGTGTGTACAGGTATGCAGAAAAGAACATAGGAGTTACACTGTCAGAATATACAACATTTAAGTATATTACAAGTACATAATGCTAGGAAAAGACAAAAAACTTGGGGGATGATAAAGTAAATAGCAAGAACAAGGGAAAGGGACACAAAATAGGGACATCTCATGCTAGTGTCAGGCAGTGATATAGGCCCTGATTCAGAGATTGAAAATAAGAACTTAATGTTACACCTGGGCTAAACCATGTTGATTTCAGGGGAGTCAAATTTCATTTGTTGCAACAGTATTATAGTTAAAAGGTGATGTTTCCCAGCTCAAGTCTAATTAGCAGTTTAAAAGTGAAGCTGATCAGGTATCTGTGTGCAATAAGTAAAAGCAAAGCATTCTCCCTGCATGCATAGAATAAAATTAACTTGACTCCCCCTGAAATCAACATGGTTTTGCCCAGATGTAACTTTCTTATTTTCAGCCTTAAAGTTCTTATTTTCAGCCTCTGAATCAGGCCCATAATTCTCAAGGCCTGGGAGTGACTATAATTAACAGAGAGTGATGGGTGGCTTCAGAAAATACATTGATATAGCAGATATAACAGGCAACTTAACAACTCCCTCTCCTAAATACAAAATCTCCAATTTGTCGATACAGGAACCACGTCGTATTCTCAAATAGTTTAAAGATATGATTCTTTTTCATTTCTTTTTCGACATCCGGGAGAGTTGCTCATCGATCAAAATAAATTATTCTCAGTATAAGCCTTTGGACTGAACCCAGATATGGAGGCACGGGAGATGTCCATTGTTCTAAGATAACTTTTTTTGCTATGGTAACAATAAATGATAATTAGAACTGGGATTATTTCAGTTTTTTGAGGGCCCAATTCCCAATTAATAAAATTAGCAGTTAACATAGCTAGTGGATCCCTCTGGATTTGTATCTTAAATGTATGGTTAATAAATTAAGTTAATTTATTCCAGAACTTAACTATCTTTGGGCAAATCCAAAAGCAATGAAAAAAAGGTGTCTATGCTATTTTATAGATGACTGAATAAAATTCTCTGCTTTGAAAAAGAGATTTTACTATGCATTTTTTTGTGTCATTCTTCTGTAGCGAATTTTCCTTTTATTTCTATAATGTAATAACTACACAGGAACGGCAGCCATGTCTTTGAAGTACAAAAGTATATTTTGCATATTCATCAGATTTTAAGCAGGTTCTCTTTAGCACTATTTTAATATAATTAACAAGTTAAAAAAATGCATTTCTGATAAATATGAGTTTTCTGTTGCTGATATTGGATTTGGAAAAATGTATCAATATTTAAAAAGCCTGTAACCAGGTTGGGATCGTTTGAAGCCGTTTAGAAAAGCAGAATATGCATGTTCTGTGCACAATATAAAAGACTCCGCAATTCAAACAAGTGCTAATTATCATCGCTTTTTACTGCATTGAAGCATCTCACAATGTGATAGCGATTTAATGTATTTCATTTTTTTTACCCGTCATTGTCAGAAATTGTAGAACAAAGGACTGGCCACAGCTGGGTAGGCTAAAGTCAAAGAACCATAAGTGTATTGCTGAGAGTAAAACCATGTATTATGGAAAGGAAACAGACCCAATGTGCTGATGTCCGGATTAATAGCGATGTCTACACCACTATATATATTTTGCATATTCAAAAAGTTCTGTACAAGTCCTTGCATATGCTAGACAACTGGGATGTCGCGGTAAGCTATTTCTTATACCAGAGAGGGAAATTTTATTCATATTTATATATCAATGATTACCCAATGGATTTTAATTACACTGGTCTGATGAGAGCGTTCCAATCTCCTTTTTATTCATGTGTGATAAAGGTCCGGATTCACAGTTACGTAGTTTTCGTACGTTGTTTTAAGAATTGAGCTACTACACATGCATAGTAACTTATTTATGCCATCTACGTACCAATTCTGTACGTAGATTGCGTAAGCTACATTAACTGTAGCTGTCTAGCAGATTTTAATAATATCAGGTCTGGTGAGAGCAGTCTACATTATATCTATTGCTATAACAATGTTGTTGATACCTTATCATTGTATTACAAAAATATACTTCAATATAACTAATCATACTTCATACATCTATTTCGTCTACCCTGTGTACAAAGCAGAGGCAGCCATTTTATTTTATTTTTAGCTACAATATTCAACAGTTAAATATCAATTCAATAGGATACAGTCAGGGCCGAAAACGGGAGGCGGTTACAGTACCCGGCTAGAAGTTCATAATTCCGAAATAGGGAAAGTTCCTTTTCGGATGTCCCTATTTCAAATACTTTCCAGGTCATACTTTTTTTTAAGCATCGGCATACTTCACCCATTCACATTCGGTGATTCCGCCGCCGCCGATATACTTCCGCCGCCGCTCTGCCGCTGCTATCACCGGACTGAGGGAAAGGTGAGTAACCTCTCCATGTGAGGTAGAGGGGGTTAGGGTCAGGCTGCAGGGGAGGGAGGGTTAGGGTCAGGCTGCGAGAAATGGAGGGTTAGGGTCAGGCTGCAGGGAAGGGACAATTAGGGTCAGGCTGCAGGAGATGGTGGGTTATGGTCAGGCTGCCAGGAAGTTAGGGTTATGGTAATGAGAGGGGAGGGTTAGGGTTAGAATTAGGGAAAGGAGTGGGGGGCTTTTTTAAATTACTTTTCGGAGCACCGAAAGCTCGGTGCTCCGTGGATAGATTGTAATGCCTCCTCGAGTTCGAAACTGGCTGGGAGGAAATGGCCCTATCGAAATAGGGCCATTCTAAGCGGGGACCCACACCCATGGGAGGGACCCACCAATACTTATGCTGGTTAGCTGTAGCAGACTGCACAACAGCGGGCCGATGCGCAGGGAAGGATATCCCTAGGTGGCGTCACATAGGAGGTGGAGCGCCGTGAACCGTGTTCCGGGTATCAAAAAATTCTCCTGATGGCAGCCCTGGATACAGTGGCTGAGCGAAGTTACTGGTTCCAACATAAGGGGAGTGAGGGGGGATGCTATATCTGAAAATCAGGTTCAAGATGAAATGGCTTCCTCCATTATGAGCCTATGAGCCTTATGAGCCTCAAAAAGGTTCAAACTAGAATTACTAGACTAGATGCAGCCTTCTAAACGGGCGAGGGGCTGGACACACCACTTGCTCATATAGAGGTACGTCCAGGAGAATCCCAATATTTAGGCATTGCTCCTGGAATTCTGGGAGAGCCAACATGTTTCTCAATTTGACTTTCTTAGATTTAACGCAAATCACTTGTCTCAAACCTTGAGCATTACTAAGGATGTGTGGGGATTGATGACATCAAGACCCATCCCAAACTGAGCAATCCTATTAATGGCATCTTCGATTTGCATAAATCAAGTCCTTCAGCCCTTTTTCTGTTTGATGCCCCGCCCCAGAGGATCCAGATCTGTCCTAGGAATGCACCACATGCACTTTACCAAAGAGAAGATGATTGGAAATCAAACCCTTTTCATAAGCCTGGAGCCAGTCCCCTGATCCCAAGCACTTTCCAGCTTGTAGAATGTCAGGAGACTCTGGGACTGATTCAGAGTTTGAGAATAAGGACAAAACAAGTGCAAGAGAGAAACCCCACAAAGCCATCATGCAATGTGAGGGTGCTTTTGTACAAAGAACTTAAATCTTGCATAGCTTTATGTATAATCTCTCAATTACAGTTTAGCTTAGAAAAATAGCCTCTCAACTCTAATTCTGTTTGCACAATTTAAATTTGCTCCCCCCTCACATTACATTGTTTTGCAGAGCTGTATATTTATACTTGTTTTGCCCTTACTCTTAAACTCTGGATCAGTTCCTCTCTGAATTGCGGGTGGTCTCCCTGCCTCCCTGGAGAGTCTGACAATCTCCCTGATGCTGAGCAATACATTTATCTGAATTAGTATTTGCAATAGTGTCAGCATAAAAAAGAGAACAAAATGGATGAAGACAATATTTCTGTTCTACCATTTCACAGATAGAAAAATCACAGGTGAAATACTATGAATGACGAATATTCCTATTAAGAACAGGTACCATGGTGAATGTCCCTATTTAAAGGTACCTGTTCCCAATAGTGAATACTGCAGGGTGCGGTGCAGGAATGGGTAAAAGAAGGGGAAGATTAGGGTTAGGCAGAGGAGTGGGGAATATTAAGGAGAGACTACTAGAAAGTAACCGTTAGGGTAAGGTTTGCGAGGAGGTGAGAGTTAATGTCAGGCTACTATAAGGGGAAGGTTAGAGTTAGGATGCAGAGGGGAGGGTTAAGGTTAGGATACTTGAAGGGGAATGTTAGGGTTAGGCTGAAGAGAGGAGGGGGATTAAGGTTAGAAAGTAAGGACTAGGTAGGGTTAGAATAAGGGATAGGTACAGGGGAAAATACTAGCCATCTTGCGACAGATTGATTTGCGGAAGTCGACTGCTATCAGTTTTTGGCAGTCTGCCCTCAGAGGAGATGGCCTTTGCGACTGCTTGATTTTTAAATAGCGGAACGACAAAAGGTAAGTTAAAACCCTAGCCATCCCCCTTTGGCAGCCTAACCATGACCCTCCTCGCACCCTAACCTTAACCCTCTGGTGTCCACAGCCTAACCCTAAGCACAACGGATACCTTTTTTGAAAATGGGCCATTTGAATTGATACTACATGCCCCTCCCTTTACCCTTCCATGACACATGCCCTGCAGAACAAAAGCCACTGCGGCTCCAGTTGCGTTAGCGTCTGACTGGGGTGCGATTGAGTGAGCTTTGTTTCTCAGCATGTGTGGATGTACTCTCACCTTTGGATCGGGCCCACAAGAGTGGTGAACACTATAGGCCAGATTTACTAAGCCGCGGGTTTGGAAAAGTGGAGATATTGCCTATAGCAACCAATCAGATTCTAGCTCTCACTTTCTTTTTACAAACTAGAGAATGTCAGCTAATATCTGATTGGTTGCTATGGGCAACTTCTCCACTTTTCTTTGCATTTTGCCCTTTAGTAAATGTAAAAAAATCTCATGTTTACCTAAAAAGTCAGAATAATACCTTAAATAGGCTCCTAAATGATAGAAGCTATATTTTTCTTTTCACTAAAAATAAATGCTTTTCTACTAAGAGTAAAAACATAAATGTGGAGATTTACGAAAGAGAAAGAAGAAGCCAGAATGGATTCAAAATCCTAAAAACGTATATGAATTCTATCTATCAATAATACAGCTGCAACTCACGCTTATCTTAAATGTTTCAACCCTTGTCCAGATTAGAGTATTCATTGTCATCGGTTAAAACGAAGCTAGAAAATATAAGTGAAATAACCAATCAGGTTAAACATTTCATGCTATACAAATCCATCTGTAGCACTGAGATAAAACAGCAGGGATGTTCCCAGGAGACATGCTGCGCTGTGTAACATAGAGGTAATTCATTATTTAAACAAAGTTCTTTAAAGAAAACAGCAAGAATGCAATAAACACACACTACACTTCTTTATCAGATCTCAGTTTCGT
Organism: Limnodynastes dumerilii; assembly: GCA_011038615.1. Taxonomy (NCBI): domain Eukaryota; kingdom Metazoa; phylum Chordata; class Amphibia; order Anura; family Limnodynastidae; genus Limnodynastes; species Limnodynastes dumerilii. The sequence continues at coordinate 48,509 of WWET01000465.1, read as the reverse complement.
GGTTTTCAACTTACATACGTTGGTTTAAGAATTGAGCTACTTATTTACGCTATCTACGAACCATTCTGTACATAGATTGTGTAAGCGTGGTCTAAAGACGGCGCATACGCAATCTACGTACAGAAAAGGTGCGTAGATTTCGTAAATAAGCCACTATACATGCGTAGTAGCTCAATTCTTAAAACAACGTACGTAAGATGAAAACGACGTAATTGTGAATCCGGACCAATGTCTTCAAACACAGTAGTCATCATAAAAACAAAAATAGTGCACAATGTATCACCATTTGCATCTTAATTATGTGCAACGCTACAATCACAAGGACCCCATCTACAATACTACCCCCAGGTAGTATAAGCAGTGCAGCAGTAGCAGTTTGGCCATTGAGAAATTCTGAGCTGCATTCTCCTTCGCAGTCAGGCCGGTTACATATTATGTGAAAGCCACAGTGTCTGACATAATGTCATAGGGCCGTATTCAGAGATCCGTTTTCGAGAGGAGTTCGATGCGTATTTTTAGGATCGGATCAACTGCGCATGCTTAGTAACTTTATTTACGTACTTCTCGTAGACTATACGCACATAAGTGCCTAACGGACGTACATGTGAATCTCACTTCGGGGCATACGCAAGAAAATCCAAAGCACGGGAAAATTTACATAAAAGTGGGTGGGGGAGGCATTTAAATGAACGCATGGAGGCGGGGTTATAAAGAATCGCACGGATGGAGCCTATATATGCCTGTAAGTACACACATAAAGAACAGAGTGATCTAGGGTCTCGTAAGTCACCGACAGCATGTCCGGGAGAGGGGAGTGTCGGGGGTGTTGGTGGGTGTTTCCTTGCTCCGGCCGTGCGTATAATTGCGTACATTAAAAAAAAATGGTTCTCTGAATACGGCCCCTGAACTGTACAGCATAGATTCAATGAAATATGCATTTTCCCATGGACCATTCAGACAGGATCATGTGCGAATAAGAGATGAAGACTGTTATAAAGTACATGTGGATCACAAGACATTCTCATGGTTGAAGAAAAAAAACTTGAAAACTGGACGTTGCTGTAAGTTTTAAACCAGATATAATACACACCGCTGCAAAAACACAGGCCCGGATTAACAACACCGGACGTATTGCGTATATACGAAAAGTTACGTAGATTACGTAAAAAAGGGCCTGATCCAGACCTACATTTGCATGCGAGCTAACACTGATTGTAAGCGTAAAAACGGCAGAAAAAACGCACTGCGCATGTGCATAGTGACAACTTCCGGTCGTACCAAAGACCTTTTCGTAGCGGCTATTCGGGCGTTCGTATTGTTTGCGTTTTTTCCAGCGACAGGGCGTGTTTATAGTACAAAGTTAGTACGGACGCTGGCGTTAAGGAATGTAGGCGGGGGGAGCCATTTAAATTGTACAGTATGGGTGTGCTTAGCCCTCTACGAACAGCGCGTCGCTACGAAAATACGTACGAACACTGCGAAAAATTAGGGAAGGGTCCGGCGGGCGTAATGAAAAGAAGGTAAGGGGAGTGTCGTGGGAATGAAAGTTTTTACACTGCAGCGGTAATATGCTCCGCTCTCATGTGTAGGTCTGGACCAAAGATAATACGCATGCGCAGTATTAAATATTGGGATACACCAGACGTATACGCAATATGTCCGGTGTTGTGAATCTGGGCCAGAGTCTTAAAACACAGTAGTCATCGCTTATTGTATTGTACAACATTTTTGGCCTGGCAAGAAACCTTTTGATTAAAAAGAAAATGAGCACACAATGTATCATCATCTGCACCTTAATTATGTGCAAACCTACAATGACAAAGGGCCTGATCCAGAGCAACGACCGCAAGCGAGCGTACGACGAGCGTATGCGAAAATTCGGCCAAAAATTCGCAACGCGCATGCCCAGTATGACAGCTTCCGGTCGCCCGAGCGTCATGAGCGAATAGCGGGCGTATTGTTAGCGTATTTTTCGCTCGCGGGGCGTACTTTCTTTACGATGGTCGGCTGGGCGCCCGTTTTACTACAGGGAGGCGGGGATAGCCATTTAAATTGTACAGTATGGGCGTGCTAAGCCCGTACGCTCAGCGTATTTTCTGCGAATTTTCGTACGGGCGACGGTCGTACCCAGTGTAGGGTATAGGCGTCGTATGCAGGTACTTTACTATGGGAGTGTTAGGGGCGTGTATGCTGATACGCCCGAGCGAACGTTCGCATTCGCCCGTCGTGCGAATTTTCGTAGCTCTGGATCAGGCCCAAAGACCCCATCTACAAAACTACCCCCAGGTAGTATAAGTAGTGCAGCAGTAGCAGTTTGGTCATTGAGAAATCCTGAGCTGCATTCTCCTTCACTGTCAGGCTGGTTACATATTATGTGAAAGCCACAGTGTCTGACATAATGTCATAGTTGGGAAGTATGGGGGTGGGGCTTGATGGCATGGTTTATGCAAATCACTGTCTAAAGCCCTGCCCTCGGCCTAATCAAAGCTGCCACCCATAGTGTTACTAAGGATTGGATGGGGCTTGATAGCACAAATACATAATCAAGCCTTGACCATCCTCAGTGATGCTAGAGGCAGTGATTTGAATTAAATCACTGCCTACATCCCAGATCCAGGAGACTTGCTGAGTCTTCAGATAACACATAATGGACCATACGGCAAGCGGTCGTTTTCCTCTCGCAGGAAGCAGAAGACGACTGTGTTTTGGGAGTGCGCCTGGCTTTCAAGATACTTCCAGCATGGATATGAATACTCAGGGCTGGATTCACAGATACGATTTTGCTACTTTTTCCGGGCGTATTTTTAGGGTCGGAGTAACTGCGCATGCGTAGTAACTTTTTTACGCAAGTTACGTAGGATTTAGGCATGGAAGACCATTAGCCACGGATTTCTAAATCGTACTTAGTGACATACTTACGGAGGGGCGTGGTTGTCTTCCGTACGTGCGTAGTTACGTGAAAGTGGGTGGGGGGAGACATTTAAATGGCCTTTTGAGAGCGCGGTTAGTAATGTACGCATGTACCTAAGCAACATAGGCACGTAAAGACGCCCGTAGAGTTAAAGGTGCTCTATGGAAGCGAAAGTCACCGAAAATCCGTCTGAGCAAGGTTGCCTTGCAACGCAGGTGCGTATAATTGCGAATCCGTGCGGACTTATTTCACACGTATCTGTGAATCCGGTCCTCAGTATCCATGCTGGGTGTCTTTCCGTCTGCGCGGCACATTTTGGGGATAGCCTTAAAATCTGAGCGTTCTGTAAATGAAGTCGAAATTTGTTCAGCTTTGGAAAACAAATGAATTAATGGTCGCTCAATATATTTGATAATCCAGGGCTCACAAATGTATTTTTGTAAGTGCCGAAATCAAATATCTCAAGGCTAGAAACGTAACTTTCATCTGCTAATAGGTTTATAAATATCATTGCAACATTAATAAACATGCTACATCTTACTGTGTGGCGAAAGCGCTTAGAAGCGCTGTCATCAAAGCTTCGGAATATGTGTTTTCTATTTTGGTCTTATTGATGTTTTCATTTCCCAGCTGTGGCAAGAACTCATTAAACTGCGCTAAGACAAAATGGTCCCTGTAGGGGGTTTGCGCATAAAGGGCATTGCTGGAAATTATTGGCGTAAGTTAATCCGTTTACGACTACTGTGAGATCTCTGAAGACGTGTTTATGTGACATGTTCCTAGTGCTCTGGAGGAAGAGTAAGTTACATTTTTTTAGTTATTTTTTATTGCTCACTCTCTACATATAGGAACGTATTCATTTATGTACACAATTATACGCACGGTCCGAGCAAGGAAACACCCACCAATAACCCTGACACTCCCCTCTCCCGGAAGTGCTGTTGGGGACTTATGAGTCCATAGAACACTCTGTTCTTTACGTGTGTACTTACAGGCGTATATGTGCTCCGTCCGTGCGAATCTTGATAACTCCGCCTCCATGCGTTCATTTAAATGCCCCTGCCCACTTTTATGTAAATTTTCCCTTGCGTTGGATTTCCGTGCGTATGTCCCCGAGTGCGATTCACATGTACGTCCGTTAGGCACCTACGTGCGTATAGTCTACGTAAAGTTACTACGCATGCGCAGTTGATCCGATCCTAAAAATACGAACGAAACTCCCCTCTAAAACGGATCTCTGAACACGGCCCATAGAGTGGACTTTAATGCCTAATGCCAGGATTACCAGAGTCATCGGGCCTGATCGCAAGCGATCGTACGCTGGTCGTAAGCTTAAATTCGGCAGAAAAATACGCACTGCGCATGTGCAGAGTGACAACTTCCGGTCGTACCAAAGACCTTTTCGTAGCGGCGATTCAGGCGTCCGTATTCTTTGCGTTTTATCCGACGACAGGGCGTGTTTATATAACGAGGTTAGTACGGACACTGGAGTTAGGGAATGTAGGCGGGGGGAGCCATTTAAATTGTACAGTATGAGCGTGCTTAGTCCGGTACGATCAGCGCATCGCTACGAAAATTCGTACCGATGCCGGGAAAAGTTAAGGTAGGGTTCAGCCGGTGTACGGAGGTAAAGGTAAGGGGAGTGTCGTGGGAGTGAAAGTTTTTACGCTGGAGCGATAATACGCTCCGCTCTCATGCGTAGGTCTGGATCAGGCCCATCTTCACCAATATTTTAATTTCTTAGAATGGCTGATACCATGATTCGCCTGTGCGATAGTCTTCAATTCGAAAGACCGTCGAGAGCGGTGGTGATGAGACTACTGTAGTCATGAAGGGCCTGATCCAGACCTACGCCAATGCGCTGTGCATTTTGACGGACACTCCAACTGTGCGGGCGTATGGCCTTCCTTATGCCGGCTGAAGGCTACCCTAACTTCAGCCGGCGTAAGGAAGGGGCCATACGCTCGCACAGGAGTGTATGGCCGCTTAGCACGCCCTCCCACCCTCCTTTAACTACCTCCCCCCGCAAACCTACACTAACCTGACCGTAGGGACGCTGGAGGACATCCCCTCCAGCATCCCTACGGCGCTGCTACGGACGCCCAATCCACGATCGGGCGTTGCCGTAGCGACGCCGGGCAACATCTGCCCGGCGCATGCGCAGATCGGCTGAAAAGCCGATCTTACGCTTATGCCCGCCGTCCTAGCGACGGCGGGCGTTGTTCTGGATGAGGCCCGAAGAGTCATCTGCTGAAAGGCAAGTCATTTTACTCAACCCTTCCCTAACCTTAACCTTCTCCTTCTGTAGCCCTAACCTTAACCCTCCATGGACTGCGCCCTAACCTTAACCCTCCATGTCCCGCAGCCTAACCCTAACCTTTCTCTTAAGACAGCCTTAGAACACTGAAGCCTAACCCTAACCTTCCACTGCAGCCTCTACCTATTGGGAACGGCCAATAGCAAATTTCTATTATCAGGGGTGTTCAAACAATGATACAGCCGCCAATCTTCTTATAGAGAACACATTTACAGTTACATAGCACTTCTTTCATATTTCATTATTTATATTTAGCCGTACACGTCATTATCCATTGATAATAGAGCAATCACGTTTAAATGCTGTATAATGTTGTCTTCATCATTTCACATTTGCAGGTAGCATGATTCTCAGAGGATTGGCTGCGCTGCCTCAGCCTGCCGGTCATACAGACAGGAATAGGGGATTGCCTATTGGTGTTTAACCCCATGCTTGCTGGGCCTGTCACTGACTGAGCAAGCGCCTTATAGGCAATCCCCTATTGCTGCGCTGCAGTGAGTGGGGAAAGCTCCTCTCCAGCCCAGCGCCATCCTGCAGCACATCCCCCCGCTGACCGCATTGCACAGCCCTGATGATTCCCTTCTGCTATCATTAGATGACAGTCTGCCTTATATGTGAACCTTAAAGTAGGGAAGCAATTTGTTCTTGTAACTCATCACGTTGCATCCCATCGCGTGGGATTCCTTCAGCATTCAGACCAAACCACGTGGAGCTCTATGAAATTCTCTGGAGCTGGCAACAGTCACACAACGCTCTCTGAAACTGTGCACTCATCCATGTTTGCAGGAAGTATCGCTAACCTTTCAGAAGCGGAGCAGCCGGAGACTGAATAACTTCCTTTGGGGATTTTCTGCTCATTAACCTTGGTGTACCAATTAAATCTTTAACTAGAATACTAGGGAATGTGGCCTGGGACGTGTGCAGGTGGAGAGAAAGAAACCACGGCGTTTATTCCTGGGATGGGAGGCTCAGCTTAAAATAGTAAATTCCTGAATTAATCAGAACGTTCTGAGTCATATTAAGAAACATTATCAATCTTTTTAAATATTGTTAAGGAATTATTTTTAATTTGGACTAATGTAACATATACACACACACATATATATATATATATATATATATATATATATATACACACACAAACATACTGGATAACATAAGCATATACATAATGGGCATGTAGTTGCCGTTACAGCAATTGCTATTTTGACAGTGATGCAGCCCATGGTCCGTATTCCGAGATCCGTTTTTTCATTTAAATGCCCCCCCCCCACCCACTTTTATGTAAATTTTCAAGTACGGATGCGCAGTTGATTCTAAAAATACGCACGGAACTCCCCGTGAAATGGCCCTATGTCGGCTGTTTCCTTTTAGACAGGGTTCGAGTGGGTTGCGTTGCCGTTACAGCAATTGCTATTTTGACAGTGATGCAGCCCATGGTCCGTATTCCGAGATCCGTTTTTTCATTTAAATGCCCCCCCCCCACCCACTTTTATGTAAATTTTCAAGTACGGATGCGCAGTTGATTCTAAAAATACGCACGGAACTCCCCGTGAAATGGCCCTATGTCGGCTGTTTCCTTTTAGACAGGGTTCGAGTGGTTTCTGCACGGGTACACTGCCGCCAGACCGACTTTTACACTCACTGGGCAGCTGCCGTGACATCAGAGGCATAACTAGTGTACCTGCTGTACCCGTGCCAAATTTTGCTGGCCCCAATACCTGCTGTGCTATGCTGTGCTGGGCAGCACTTCCAGCTGCATCTCAAAATATGTGATCAAAGGATGGATGCGATTTACCTTTTATTGGTCGCCCATTATATGATGCCCCTGGTTCCCCGCATAACGCTCCGATAGCTGGAAATATCTTACAGTGACCATACACTGCCTGTTACACATGGCTCCCTACCTACTGCTCTGCATAACTGCTGAGGGAGCAGGGGGTTGAGGCTACTACAATTCGCAGAGGCGATTGGAGCCTATCAGAGGCTGACAGCTTAAGATCCAGGCCCGCGTCTTTGCTTTAGTACCCAAGTGGGTCTGTCCTTGCCTGCAACTGTTCTAATCAGCACAATGCCGGTTGGAATGTTCCGGCACAATGAACAATTTTAGTATCAGCTGATTATGTATTAGTGTATAATCAGGTTATAAAACTAATAAAGAAGGGCTGGGAAATTAGTTCAGCTGAAGGCACCTAAATAATTCTAGTAAACCCTTGAGAACCACACACCAAATATTTAAGACCCGATTTAATGAACTGCGAAGACCGCGTTATTTTGGTGGCGATGCAAATTTAGCAAATTTACGTATTAAAATCTGCAAAAATCGGGCTACTGTAATAGTCGGTCATATGCACAATTTGCATCGCAACCAAAAAGACGCGGTCTTCGCAGCCATTTGAATTATGCCCTTAGTGTTTCCTATGTCTATTAATAACATGGTAATGTATTTGTTTATTGTATGTACCATTGCTATATTTTCAATACATAATAAATAGAATACTGGACCGGATTCAGAGATCCGTTTTCATGTGGCGTTCCGTGCGTATTTTAGGATCGGAGTAACTGCGCATGCGTAGTAACTTTATTTATGTTGAATGTACGCACGGAAGTCCATTAGGCACGCACTTGTGAATCGCACTTGGGGACATACGTGCGGAGGGACGTGGTTGACATCCGTACAGACAAAGTTGCGTGAAAGTGGGTGGGAGGAGGCATTTAAATGACCATTTGAGGGTGCGGTTAGTTAGATACGCACATACGTAAGTATTATACGCACGTAAATGCACAGGTACAGATAAGGGTGCCCTATGGAGGCATAAGTCACTGACAACACAGACATGTGAGAGGAATGTCATGGGTGTTGCCTTGCCACGTGCCTGCGTATAACTGCGAACCTGTGAATACGGTCCACTGAGAGTACCTAGTGTCATACAATACTGCTCTCTTCATAATATGACGCACAGTACAGCTTTATTATACTCAAACCTCGCCCCATAGACGTGCCTTTAGCACACTCTCCAAACCCAAGCACGTTCTCTGTGTTCTGATGACAGATCTCCATTCAGCTAAGAAACTGCAACTTCCCCAAATCTAACAATATGTCAGCGGCAAATGTCCTGCAGACATTCCTCCTGTCTGCTATACATTAATACTGAGGATAGAATCACAGCGGTCTGCTAATATATTCTGACCCCACACTCTCTGCCATGAATTCATTGAACTCCTGTTCTAATAAAAAATATTTGACAAAAATTAAAACGCAATTACACATAGAAGATGTGAGACGAGATTAAAATGACGTTTTTATGCCGTATCGGCAGACATTTAGAAATGTCAAATATTCTTCAAACCGGCAGCTGAGACCATTAGGGCCAGATAAGTTCCACGTAAAACAGCTGGTATGACGACATCTGGAGCTGAGAATTATCTGCTCACTATCAGACATAATAGTACTACATACTGCCAAAAATAAGAATCCTTCTATCTATCTATCTATCTATCTATCTATCTATCTATCTATCTATCTATCTATCTATCTATCTATCTATCTATCTGTCTATCTATCTATCGCATATCTATCTGTCTGTATGTCTGTCTATCTAAAACACTTTTATAGTTAAAGTTTTCATACAACTCTAGGACATAACACACCATCTATGCATTGTAGAAAAGATGAATCAGACAATACAGTAGACTGAGCAGAGGTATTTTCTGGAAGCAGCAACAGAGCGGTGTCTAATGGCCAATTAATTGTGGATAATGGTCGGATGCTTCTGTGCAGCTACTATACAATAAATCCTGCACGAAACCTCACATAGATATGGGAATATCTGTCATCCAAACAGCAAAATATTTCAAAGCCTCTATTAGCTCGATATGTCTGTGGTACAATAAAGAAAAGTCTCTTTACATTGCCAATCCTAAGTACTATGTTATATTATACATCATAGTACACCACCACTGTATAGTTATCTATCTGTATATTACACTCTGCACTAGAAGCAAAGAGTAATATTCGCTAATATGGTTCTGATTATACTACATGAAACTGACATAACAAATAGCAATTACTTCATTCTTTATTGACTTTAATAAATTGTTGTACTTTCATTTTTATTGCATCCTCCTTTAAATGTTCAGACTTTTTAAATAACTGTTGCCTAGAAAAATACATCTTATCTCTACCTACAGTCATGAGCTTCCTGTGAAATGGACATACTGTCACAACCAACCATAACCCATGGTTGCCAACTCTCCCTGAATATCAGGGAGTCTCCCTGAAGAGCCGGTGATCTCCCTGACTCCCTGAAGTGTTGGGCAATCTCCCTGATGCTGATCCAGTTACAGAAGTCATTGCAGTATGATGATAGAATTTAGAAATTGTGTCCTATTTCCTTGCATTAAGGTCTATGGAGGTGGCAGATGAAGAAGTCATTGATCTCCTATACACAGTATGCATAATAAATACTAAAAATATTTATTCAGTGACATTTTAACAATCAATAAATACTGATGCTGCTATTCTTATTAGGAAATAGTGTGCCTAGCAGTGTTAGACACACCCATGGGTGGAGCTATTCATAGGACACACCCCTTTGATACTACAGGACACACCCCTTTGGTGCAGCCTTGATAGTGCTATCAAAATCTCCCTGATATTCATTTGCAAAAGTAGGCAACCGGCCTAACCATATAATAGATGATAGTGCTTGTAGAAGTAGATTTACCACAATGTTACAATGTCACACGTAAAGATATATAGAACAAGATTTGAAGATCTGGGCCCATATAAAAGCCACTTTCGGCTGTCCCTATTTTGCAATCTGTAACATTGCGGCGGGACTCGCAACGATCAAGCCCCACCCCCATCACCAGTAAATCTATAAGGGGGTAATTGGTAGTCAGGGAGCAGAGCTTAATTTGCATAAATCGTATCATTAAGCCCCACCCCCCCCCCCGCCTTGCATCTATGCCCGACCTTTGGGGTAAGTAGTAACATTGGTGATTTTAGTGATAACTCCTACTGTACCTATTTAATAGGTACAGTACAGTTTTTTAATGGGCTAAAAGGGCTCCTGTACCGGATTGTGACCCAGCAGTTCCCTTCCCCCTATACTCACCTTCCAGTCCTGCAGCATCTGTGACAAGACCCTCTCCTGTGATACTACAGTGACAGGACCCTCTCCTGTGATACTACAGTGACAGGACCCTCTCCTGTGACACTACAGTGACAAGACTCTCTCCTGTGACACTATAGTGACAGACCCTCTCCTGTGATACTACAGTGACA
>WWET01000465.1:25440-35828 GCA_011038615.1 Limnodynastes dumerilii | reverse complement strand
ATGTAGTGTGTATGGGGCTTAACAACATAATGTATTAATTTAATTGCCACTCAAAACACACTGAATTTTCGTGAGTGCCATAAAATTCAGAAAGCATTCTTGTAACCACAACACACTATGGGCCTGATCCAGACCTACGCTCGCAGGTTATCTTACGCTGATCGTAAGCGTAAAATCGCCATTTAAAACGCACCACGCATGTGCATAGTGACAACTTCCGGTCGTACCAAAGACCTTTTCGTAGCGGCGATTCGGGCGTCCGTATTGTTTGCGTATTTTCCGACTACGAGGCGTGTTTATAGTACGAAGTTAGAACAGACGCTGGAGTTAAGGAATGTAGGCGGGGGGAGCCATTTAAATTGTACAGTATGGGCGTGCTTAGCCCGGTACGAACAGCGCGTCGCTACGAAAATACGTACGAACACATGGAAAAGTTAGGGTAGGGTTCGGCGGGCGTAATGAAAGGAAGGTAAGGGGAGTGTCGTGGGAGTGAAAGTTTTTACGCTGGAGCGGTAATACGCTCCGCTCTCATGCGTAGGTCTGGATCAGGCCCAATGTTCCAGAAGCAATTTCATAAGTTTTGTTTTGCTTTTGAATGATGGAATTCTATCACAGGAGTCAGGGACAGACTGAGCGTCGGCCCTCTGGACTTAGACATGACCTGCGGGGGCGTTTAGTTCAGGAAAGCCAGCGATTGCAGAACACGCCCTTACTGTACAGTGACCACGCGTCTGCAATGACGGGCCTTTCAGAATGTAAGAGGGCGCAGCTTGCGTTGCATTTGGGTCTGAATCAACCACGATTGCGTGCGCATCGCTTCTGACCATGCAAAATCACGCGTAATTACACCACGTGAGCTGACGTACGGTCATCTCTGGATCGACCTCTTTGAGCGCAATGTCAGTGGATTCCTTAGGACGCTGCTGAGCAAGTCTGCCTTTGTGTTTTGTGCGTTGGGTACACTCCACACTCCATTGGCTTCCATCATCGGGACGGGCTTATTATTAATATTTAGAGTAAGGGCGGGGATTCAGCAGATGACAGACACAGACTTCCCGTCCCAAGCGTATGGTCAGATGCATGGATAGATTCTAAGGGCCAGATCCAGACCTAAGTGCAGTTTAAGTACGATCTCATAGCGTATTTAAGCGATCGTAAGTACTATGCCCTCCCCCGGGCACTCCTCTCGCTCGCACGTAATTTACTTGATTTACGAGTACCAAACTATACCTTAACTTTTCCTTGCGTAAGTATGGTCGTACGTAGTGTCGCACGTAATGGCCTAACCCGCCCCATACTGTACAATTTAAATGCCTTCCTCCGCCTACAGAGCGTATTTCGGGCTGTCGTCAGGATGACCCGCCCCTTCTGACATATTTACGAGGAAGGCGCGTACGATCAGAGTTGCGACATTTAACCTCTGCTGCGCGCCTGCGCAGTGCATACAAAAAGACGAAGTTACGCAAACGGCAAGTGTAAAAACGCACTCGTACGTAGCTCTGGATCTGGCCCTAATTGTGGATCCTCGCTGGCGCAGCATTCTGAGCTACGAAGGCAGAGTGATCATAGCTAAGAATTCAGGCCCAGATCCAGAACAACGCTTGTGAGCGAATTTACGCGTGGCGGAGACGTAAAATCGCCTTTTGGTAAGTACTGCGCATGCGCACCATAGAATATACGCTCAGTAATGTAGCGTAATTGTGAACGTATGGGCCATTTACGTATGTGTCACGTAAATACTTACGTGTGGGCGTGCCAATTTTACGTGAGTCCAAAATACGTCTGAAATACGTTAAGTAGGCGTGGTTTTGTATTTAAAGTGGGCGTGCTTAGCTGCGTGCTTAGCTGCGTAAATACGTGTTGCCCATACGTACGTGTGCGGATCACTGCGGTTACGTTGGCAAAAGTTAAGGTAGGGTTTGGAAAGCGTATCTTGACAAAATACGTACGTTCAAGGGGTGTGCCTAGGGGAGTGTATAGAAGGTACGCACACGAAAATACGCTACGCGAATAAACGTACAACACACGTAGTTCTGGATCTACCCCTCAGTCCATAATCACTACTATACATAAAACCTGGACAGAGGAGGGCAGAGTAACCCCTGTTTATTCACTAATTAGCTAGCACGTCACAGACTATATATTGAAGCATTAATAACATAATAGAACCAGGTGACAGGTCCGCAGTTAGACAGATGTCTTGTCACGTTACGTGTTAGCAGTAATTACTATAAACACAACTAGCGGACTCCTGGAAACTACCAAGTCATCTGACTACATATAACATATCAGTCAAATCAATATAACTTTTCCCTTATAAAATACACTTCACATTCATAAAAAATATCTAGTAACCAAACCCCAAGAGATAAAAGACAACTGTTATTAATCATAAATTCAGATATCAGAATGTTATAAAAACACCCCCCAAACTGATCAGATTCCACTTACTTGTATCAGGGCTTTAATCCTGCTTGAGAAGTCCCATGAGTTTCATATGACAGAAAGACTCGCCGTCTGGATCTATTGCAGGGATTTTTTTTGGCAGAAAAATAATCCTCTCTATTTACAGAAGCACAAATTAACAGAATAAAATATAACCCCCCCTAACCTGATTATTTTCCTCTCTCCCAATCCCGGCGCCCCTCTCCCCAGCTCTGTGACATTTCCTGCCTCGCCTCCTCCTCTCCCTGCTCCTGTTATTAAACAACAGTGTGAGGATGTTTAAAGAGAAATGGAACAGTGCTTAGAAGTTCCGTAACTTAAAGGAAAACACATGGAGGATTTCCTGCTGCGCAGTCCCCATTAAGACTTGCCATAGGTTCTGCCTATAACTGGGAATCTCCAGTGCTGTCAGTTCAGAACGCTACTGTTCTGTCTTATCAGAAATCATGCATTTTCGTGGTATTTGCTATTTTGGGAACTTCATCTCTCCTTTTTGCAGTTTCTAACATTCCTGGAATGACTCAGTCTCATGACACAAATAGCAGATTTTATTTTTTATCATAGTCATAACTAATAAGATAATGAATATGTTATGTGGTTGCCGGGGTAACCTCTGTTTACAGGTACCATCTTATATTGGGCATTAATTTTGCAGGATGCTAATGCAATGTTATGTCTACTGAGTTACTCAGAAACAATTATCAGGGGCCAGATCCTAAACTACGCACACTAGTGATTTTACGCTAGCCGCTGACGCAAAATCGTGCGTACGAGCGAGGGGAGTGGCTAGAGGAGTGAATAGAACTTACGCTAGCGTAAAAACACTACGTGTTCTAACGTAACAAGCCCGTAGGTCTGGATTTACCCCCTGGAAATAATTTGTAATGATAAGTAGTCCACGGTGCAGTACAAAACACAACAAAATACGGTACAGACATACAAGGCAGCAATAGACAGCATAAAATACAATTTGAATATAAAATATAACGTAAAAGTACAATAAAGTAAAGTGGCCACAGACGACAAGGGAAAAAATGAGGTAACAGATCAAGGAGAAGGGGATAGAGGTGAAGTGAGAAGTAGAGAGGCCGAGTTAGAGGGGGCCACCAGGATGGGTAAAAAGTAGCAGAGGGGGACAAGAGGGTGCGAAGGAAAGGGGGGAGGAGGGGACAACACTAGGATGCTCAAGTAAACTAAGAGACTAAAGGGAGCGATGGACTAACAGGAGACAATAGGAGCGGGGAATGTTTTTATGTCTAGTACATTTTTTTGTGCTTTGTTTTATTTCTGATTGTTACATGGTGTAAACAAGACATATTGCAAAAACAAGACATGGAAAACATTTGAAAAGACAGCTAATTATGAAAGCAAATAGTATTTCTAGAAATCTTTGTATCTATTTCATTTTCTGTTATTGGTTTCCCCATGAATAAGACTTCTCTTATGCTGCACCTCCTCACTGGAATGCTGTCCTGCAATCGATCAGATAATCCCCTAGCCTACAGATCTTTAATCGATCACTCAAAACTCGCTTCTTCATGGACTCTTATCTTGTTCGTTAGTTGTTATGAGTTTGCAGGAGATGGAGTAGAAGATGCTCAAATGGTGCACGTGGGTCACTGTTTGGTGGAATAGAGGTTTGTGAGATGACCAGATAGGGCTGTAAGGAGATAGCAGCATCCAGCACTTCTTGTGTTCAAACCCAGAGCATAACATATGGCACCCAGCTTTCCACTCTGCCTCTTTCTTTCTATGTAGAGGGGGCTCATGAAGGTAGAATGTATAATATAAATAATGGTATATATGTAAAAATTGTGTCTTAGTAACTACTGCAAAAATATGTGAAGCATTTGGGGCCAGATTTACTAAGCTGCGAGTCTGGAGAAGTGGAGATCAGATTCTAGCTCTCACTTTCCTATTACATACTAAAGAATGTCAGCTAGAATCTGATTGGTTGCTATGGGCAACATCTCCACTGTTCCAAACCTGCAGCGGCCAATGCACAGGGAAGGCTTGTTATTAAGAAGTCCTCTCTGCACATTGGTCGCTTGTTGTTCAGCCAGTAGCAGCTCTCCATCAGAAAAAAATGGCAGCAGGAGGCTGGTAACAGTGTCTCCTACCTACCTTCTACCTGCTGCTAAAGAGCTGAGCTGAGGCTTGGGACAAAAGTCTCAGCAGCCCCTACCATGATGGCGGCCCTGGCAATGGGCACAGAAAAGGATTGTAAAGTAGTCCTTCATCTGATTCCATTGTAGGTAACTGCAGTGGCATAACTACCATGAGCCCTGGAACAGAGGACACGCCAGGAATTACATTTCTAAGCTGTCAGCCTATGAGTGTTGAGAGCTGTTTATAAATAACTTTCCAGCAGGTGACAGCTTATACTACTTTTACATGGCCGCCCCAGCAATAACCTGGGTTATTGCTATGTGTGCCTGCTTTTCACCCTTTATTATTTCACCATTCTCACTGGGCAATATCCTGAGTTTTTGAACCTGTGTCTGCCCTGGCAATAAGTGTCATCAATGTGATGATTCACATCCCTAATCCCTTAAATCACTTTCCTTCTGTCAGACCCAGGTTAAAAAACCCAGGTCTTCCCGTTCATACTGGATCTGTGAATAACCCTCCAATTGTCCTAGGTCTAACTCCCAGGTCATGAGACAGTCAGACCCTTTCACACTGAGCCTCGACCCGGTCGTGAGGGCTTGCCCCAGCAACATCCAGGCTTTTTGGCTCAGTTGTTCTCTTCTGGCGAGGGAAAAGCTGTGAAGGGTCACCAAAGGCTTTCCTTTATATCTCCTTCCATCTAAATGAGAAGCCCTCTCTCAATCCTGGGGGAGAAAAAGAGCAAAGGGAAGATAATATAAAACAATAAGAAGATGCTGTGATGGAGGAAAGAAGATCTGCTGCATGTCAACAGGAGAAGATTAACCAAGCTGCAAGAAAAGACTAGAAGACATCTGAAAAAGAACATTTGAAGGCTTCCCAAGATGCGGACATCAAATGGTGAGTGTAAAAATAATTTTTAATATTTTATGCACACGATACATTGCACACACTTCACTTACATTAGGAGAGATGACCACCGAAGGTAAGTGCACTCATGTAGGGGACATTGTTAGTTAGGAAAACATATTTTTTACATGCATACTTTATTTTAGCAATGTAGGGGTTAATGTATGTCTTGCGTTTTTTTTTTTTTTTTTTTTTACACTGTACACGCAGCGCTGCATGATTACAAGTGTATCCATGATGTGCTGATAGAATTACAAGGCTCAGCTTTGCTGATCCTTGTAGTTCCATCAGTACAGTATGGCTACGGCTTGCAGCCATGCAGCACTTAGGTTTGTTTCAATGTCAGGTCGATTTGCCGCGATTAGTTAAAGGGCTAATCGTGGTGGTTTTCTAATAAAAATCACGGCGATTAAGCCCTTTAAACATTGCAGAGCATCACCTGTGTTTGAAACAAATCGCGTGTTAATGAATTAGATTTTTTTTTTTTAAATCGATATCAATATCACTGCGATGGGCCGCGATGTCAAATCGCATAAAAAAAAATTGCCTTTAATGAATGAGGCCCTAAGGGTGAGATTTAATAAGCTGCGGGAAAGGAAAAGTGGAGATGTTGCCCATAGCAACCAATCAGATTCTAGTTGACATTTTCTAGTATGTAATAGGAAAGTAAGAGCTAGAATCTGATTGTACAGGCAATGTGCACCTATTCCCATCTATTACAGTAACTGAACATCGCAGATTTTATCTCCCCTATGGGGTGTGATAAAATCTGTGATATAGAGTCACACCAGGTGCTGTTCCGGAGGTGCATTGTGCTCAACAGAATCTGCCCCTAAACGTGGGGAAGTTTTACATGTGCAGAGCATGCTTCCACCGAGTCTCCTCACCATCCAGACTCACTCTGTGCCCCCTTGCTATGAGGCCAGTCTCTATGCTTTTGACCCTGGGTAACTGGCAGTCACTAAATTAAGGTTGAGCACCACTGTCTTACCGTGTGTATAAGGCAGACACTGTCAAAGTGGCAGCTATACCCATGCACACTGTTTACCTTAGTAATTAGCTTCATTTCCCAGGCTCTGCTTTTCTGCAGTTTCACCATTCTCCTATGGATTATTTCCAGTAAGTACAAAGTGACTGCAGATGCTGAGCCGTCGTCATACAATGCCGTCCAGAACTTTTATCTCCGCTGCTTTACCAGCAAGTCCTTATAAAAGTGTTCTTTTCCCAACCCACGAGGCTGGCAGATAGTTACAATAAGCCTGCAGTCATAAAGCACATACCAGACCAGTGAGTGCTCAGTATGTATTATATAGAAATGTGGTACATCTGGGAAGCAAATGGTGCCCGCTACTCCGAGCCCCGGAGCAAGATGGTATCTGCTGTTAATATGTTTGCTGTATGACATGGAATTAAATTGTTACAGATGCTGACATCATTAAATATGGTATTAGCGCTAGCTCACTAACTATGCAGACAATGGGCCGCATGCAGAGCTCCGGGCGCATTGCATATGCGCCTGGAGTTTTCCGATTTCTGCTACTGCGCATGCGCTGTCATTTTGTAACGTCATCTATGTTTCTTGTTGCATCGTAGATTGCTTATATGCGGTCTTAAAGACAGCGGCCCATTATGTGGATAATGCAACACACACAAACATCATACAACATTTTTCAGATCAGCCATTTTTCTTTTATGGAAATGAAAGTCTATATATATATATATATATATATCAGAGATAAGTGGCGACCCCCATGTTTTGGTTTTGATTCCAAAGTCCAGATTTACTAAGCTACGGGTTTGGAAAAGTAGAGATGTTGCCCATAGCAACCAATCAGATTCTAGCTCTCACTTTCCTATTACTTACTAGAGAATGTTAGCTAGAATCTGATTGGTTGCTATGGGCAACATCTCCACTTTTCCAAGCCCACAGCTTAGTAAATCTGGTACAGCTTAGTAAATCTGGTACCAAATCTTCTTTCCGTTTTGGCTTTGGTTTTGTTCCAAAAATCTGGATTTCTTAAATTAAAAAAGTGCTAAAATCATGTAATTTGTCATTTGCACCTGGTTGTTTTGCTACACTGTAATATTAACCTCAATAAGGTGTCTGTCTGTATTTATGTTCCATAAGGTCAACCCCATGTTGCCTTTATCTTCCTCCATTACATTACATTGGGCTGGGTTTCTGTCAGAGTGAAAGCAGATAAAATAGTAATAATAGTAGTGCAGGTACCACAGCATTATAAAAAGCATTGCGTTACATCCTGATGGTGATTCTTACCAGCCCCCTAGCACCAACAAAAGAATTCCTGACACAAGCACCCGTCTTACAGAGAAAGAAGTCAAGAACAAATCCTGAGAGTTACGATAGCAAAGAAACAATTACACTCCCAAGGATCAAAGCTATCTTACTAAAATCTCATAGTAAAACCTAAACCCCGATCACTGAAACCAGTTTCATAACCCTCAGATAAGCACCTTCTGTTTTCTGGAGCAAAACCAGAAATGTCAACTTTCTCTGACCTTATACCGTACATAGATTGTGTGCCACTGCGGACTTCAAAATATCTGATAACTATCAATTGAATGTTTCTTCTCTCTTCTTTTCTTTAATCTGAACACTCCAGATTTAAGTAATTTGTGTCTTGAAAGCGTGACATCTTTTTAAACCATGGAAATGGAACGATTTAACAGTTTGCTGACTCAGTGTTCTTGGCCTTTCAATTCACATGTGTTCCTGTGTTATTAGAGTGTGACCTTATTGAACTAGGAAACATTGTCAAGTGGTCGTTGATGAATAAAGTGACTTTTCTAGAATTCGTTCCCTACAAGTATACACAAAGGGCCAGATCCACTGCGGATGTTACGCCACTTAATGCTGAACATAGGTACCATCAGCATAACTACAAACAGAGGGGCAGGGGCACCTATACATCAACCGTAGTTTAAATGCCTCCGTCCGCTTGGTAGGCGGAGGGAGGCATTTAAATTGGACAGTATGGGCCGGGTTAGGCGGTTACGTATGTCAGTACTTACGCTATGAAAAATTAAGGCAGGGTGTGGGAAGCATAAAATGGCCAAGGTACGTATGAGGGAGGGGGAGTGCCTAGAAAATATGATAGCGTAAATACACTACGCGATCTAACGTAACAAGTACTTAGGTCTGGATCTACCCCAAATAAAACAAAGATGGATGCTTTCTTTCCTGACAGATAATCTGGTGGCAACGAGACCAACCTGATTCTCATGCTTTCTGTTACAGCAATAAAGGATTTAAACAGCTTATTCTGCATGACAAGTTACCCAAGACAGCGTTCCATAGGGCATTATGAGCAGAAGCTAGAATTCCTATACACATGCTGGGGATCATTAAAGTGTGTTGGTTTTAATCTTCGTCCTTTGTGTGTGTCCTCTTTGACATAAGTTCTGGGGAAACACGGCATTTCCTGTTCTCCGGGAAGTGAGTATGTATTAGGGCCCTGGTACTGATATCCAGACAGACAGGATGGTCTTAGTTTCTGGTTATCTTAAGGGAGGCAGTGTCTTTTGAATAAAGAGATTGGCATGACTGGATTTTGGCATGGATTGGAAACAGTGAGGTGTTTATACTTTATAAACCACACTTGGATTTACTAAAACGTCCAACAAATGAAAGTGGGGGTTTTCACATAGCAACCAATGACATTCCAGCTATCCTTTATCTCAGGGTTGCCGACTCTCCTGGTTTCCTGGAAGAGCAGGCAAATTTCCTGCATGTCCCGCCCTCTGCCTTTCATTATGGCAATTCCTAGTGTTACTATGGATTGGACGGGACTTGATGACGTGACGCCCGCCCACCCACTGGAACCCTATCAATTGCAGTAATGATTGTCAGGAGGTGTGGCTTAATTACACAATTTGCATAAATTGCATCAATAAGCCCCACTCCCATGCCAGCATCTATTTCTTTCCTCCCAGATCTCCCAGAGGGAACCCTGATTTATCTAGTACAGGCTGAAATGATAGCTATAAACTTATTGGTTGCTATGAGAATAACCTCAACAAACTGATTTCAGCCACCTTGGTATAGATGTGGTATACATTTAGCTCCACAAGGGAGATCACTAAATCTTACAATTGTCCATAATCTTACATCCCACATCTCCATAGTTGCCAAGTCCGCTTATAACAAGCGGAATTGGGCTTATTTTTTCCCTGAGTCGCGGCTTTTTTC
Source organism: Limnodynastes dumerilii (assembly GCA_011038615.1). Lineage (NCBI taxonomy): Eukaryota > Metazoa > Chordata > Amphibia > Anura > Limnodynastidae > Limnodynastes > Limnodynastes dumerilii. The sequence continues at coordinate 26,155 of WWET01000465.1, read as the reverse complement.
TGCTGGCCGCGGGTTGCGGTTTTTGGGCTTGTTTTTTCTTCTTTGATTTGAAGGTGTCGGCAGAGCAGCGGGGGAGAAGATAAAGGCCAGGTAAAGTATATGAGGTGTGAACGGGAGGCAGGGTAGGTAATAAGGGGTTAATAGGTTGTAAATAGAGTGTGAATGAGGTGTGAATGCATACAATAGAATAGTATGGGCTAGAGATGAGGGGAGCTTAACATAATAATAGGATAGGAGAAGAGCGATTAATTTACTGTGTATTGCAGATATAGATAGAATCAGGGTATGTAAAATAATATATATTAATCTAACCGGGGACCCACACCCATATTAATATATATATAAAGTCAGCACACCATAGTCTCATAGCAAAAACACATCATTTAATGTAGAAAAATAGCACCATAGAAAAAGCACCATGAAAAAAGCACCATTATGAGGAAAAAAAATGAATAAAAAGGAAGCCACACTCGCCAAATGCCCAAAAAATGTCCAACATATAACATGAGAACCACATAATTACAATATTGTAGTAATGATCCATTTGATACTCAGCGGTAAGTCATGGTGGTGTCACAGAAATTAAGATAAAGTCCCAGACGTCCGTTTCGGCTCATAGCCTTTGTCAAGGGGTGGCAGGCAGTACCAGAGCGTAGCACCATGACTTACCGCTGAGTATAAAATAGATCATTACTACAATATTGAAATTATGTGG
>WWET01000465.1:0-24904 GCA_011038615.1 Limnodynastes dumerilii | reverse complement strand
CTATCAGTTATGAAAAATATACAGTTTAAAGATATAGCATTCTTTATTTATTAATTTTTTCCTCTTTCATTTCTATCTTCGGAGCTGTTCGCTATTTATAACATATAAACATACACTGCCCTTGTGCTGTGTATTTGGGTGCGTATCTCAGCTTAATGCTTCGTGCCAGTAACCCCATGTGACGTATACGCTGCAATTCAAATGCACAGTTATACACGTCCTGCATCTCACGCAACCTGAATTTCTGAGCACATTTGTGCAACACTCACTGCGTGCAGATTTGCTCTCATACCTGGATTGGGGAAGTAGATTGTTTTATAAATGTTAATTATTTGTTTTTGGATAGTTAAGTTTAGGATCCATGGGAGATCATACTAAAGATTAGACCAATATTAATGGAAGCCAAAGAAAGCAGATAGATTAAAGCCAGTTTACACCTGAACAGACCTATGAACAGATGAACAAAGTTGCTCTCTTTATGGCTTCGGCACTGTCCTCAACTATGTGCTCACCGAGACCGCCCTCATACAGGAGACACGCTAAAGGCAGGACTATGCTACGGAAGAGGACATTAACCTTACTGCCACCTCGGCTCACTGCCACCTGCATCAACTTTACCACCACAAGCAAAACCTGCTTTCTACACGCCAGGAATAAATTCAGCCGAAACCAAACCAAGACAAAATGGGGGAAGGAAGGAGTATGAGGACCATTTCCTGCAGGAAGAGACTCCTCCCAACACTTCCTACTTGGTCAATCCTAGGAGCTTCAGTTGAGTGACGCTATCTATGATCATTCCGTTTATAAGTGCCTAACGGCAATTACGAGTGCCTTAGTGCCGTTTATAAGTGCCTAACGGCAATTACGAGTGCCTTAACTACCTCTTCAAGAGGGAAAATACGCACATAGATTCTCCAGCACTCCCTTCCAGCCTAATTTACATCCCTCCCCCCACCCACTTTATGGACCTAACCCCTGACACGCCACCTCTTACCTTAAAATCTACGTGCAGTCAGCACGGAATCCCCTACGCAAATTGCGTAGTCTATATGACTATGTATGTGCAGTGGCTCTATGCGGAGTAATACGCACCTAAGAAGCATCAGCTTCTTGACTACAATATGGAGCCATGAACACACATAGGACCGGATTCAGTGTTACAACACCGCTACACGCCAATCTCTGAAGCTGAATCTCCGCTGTACCTAGCCACTGCCCTTACACACCTTCCCACCTTCATAAACGCTTCCAGTAAGGTCACTGCCGCTATTTGTTGTCTGTGTGTTTTTCAGAATATGCCTCCATTTAGAAAATATAGAAATGTTATTATTACAACGTCCATTCACCCCTGTAAGTAATTGAGGCCTATCACAATGTAAAAGCTTCTAGAGCACGTTATTACAGGGACATTATCTAAAAGAAAATATCAGACGTAGATTTATGATATTTTTTCATATTGCTATGAAGTCTGGTTTCTAAAGTGTTACACTATAACTATGCACTGCAGCCAAGCCACACTAATGTAGAGGGGATTTTTAAAAATCATATATTTTTATACCGCCACTTCTAAATGTCCATACCACCACTTTCATATGTCCATACCACCACTTTCATATGTCCATACCACAACTTCTAAATGTCCATACCACCACTTCCATATGTCCATACCACCACTTCTAAATGTTTATACCGCCACTTCTATATGTCCATACCACCACTTCTATATGTCCATACTGCCACTTCTAAATGTCCATAAAGTCACTTCTAAATGTCCATACCGGCACTTCTATATGTCCATACCGCCACTTCTAAATGTCCATACCGCCACTTCTAAATGTCCATACCGCCACTTCTATATTTCCATACCGCCATTTCTATATGTCCATACCACCACTTCTATATGTCCATACCGCCATTTCTATATGTCCATGCCACCACTTCTAAATTTCCACTTCAACAACTGCTGTGGAGCATATTCAGACACCCGCATGCTTTCCATACATGCGAGGGAGGGGCGTGGCACATCTGTTATTATGCACGGAAGAGGTAAACGATGGCAGATCCATGTGGATATTCCTAATGCCGCCCCTTTTGCCATAGTAGCATGGCAAACCCTGCCTCCGGTGTGTAGATGGCAAACTCTGTCTCAGATCTGCATGAGCACGGAACGGCATAGACTAAAACAAAGAACCTGTACGGGCTGATGTGAGGATGCCTCATGTCCCTTTGTATGTTGCAAACGCTTGCAGCTTTGCTGGCGGCATATTTGCTAAGATCTCTGGATCAGGACCTAGGTGTGACTTTTTGATTAAATGTATTGTTTGAACGTATTCATTATCGATATTAAAGGTAAGTATGTATAATATTATCTATTAACAGGTTTTTATACAGCAGCTTCAGATTACATAGAATATGTCACATTCATCCCTGTCACATTGGAGCTCTTAGTGCCCCAACACATACATACACACAGACTGGGGTCAATTTAGTCTGCAGGCAATTAACCTACCAGCTTCATTTTACATGAGACCCAAGAGTAAAACACACACAGACACGAGGAGAAAAGGAATGAAACTCATGACCTCAGTGCTGTGATGCCCAAGTGATACTCACTGCGCCACCATGCTGTCCATTGAAATACAGGTGGAACAAAAAGTTATCGGAGACCTGTGAGATTGTAAAGCCAAGATATGCAGCCGTTTGGAAACTTCCAGCCATTCCTCCGCACAAGGTATCCATGCATAATATATTAAGACCTTTCTCCAATGCTTAATGACTGCAGCAACGACTGAAATGACTCATGTAGTGTTTTTCTAATGAAGTGTGCAGGATGTACCGAACCAGTTCTGCTGTCTACAACCCAGGCCTCAAGTGGGTTTATATTCCCCAAGGACAGATAAGAAGGAGAACTATATTAGAATGCAACAGTGTTACAGAGCTCTGCTGAATGATTTAGGAATTACAGGCTGCTTATATTCATTCTACAGAGTTTTAGATTGCAGCCTGTGTTTAATAGGATTCTTTTTTAACAGAACATACCAAGAAAGACTAGAGGAAATAAAGCTGGATGGTCGCACTCACATTAAAGAAAACCAGCAACTTCCGTACGCTGGACACAGAATTCAGCTGAATATTGGCACTGCCATTTACATTACCAATATACCCGCATCGAAAACGCAGTCATCTGATGCTGCTTTCATGCATATATCAGCTACCTGCACGGAGTGACCCCCCCCATACGTTTGAGATACGCATGGGTGGTGGGCACAGGTATTTAAATTGTACAGTAAGGGCTTGGCTAAGCCCTTACCTACAATCCGGTATTCTGTACGCTTGAAGATGTGTGTGGAATACTTAAGGTAGGATCCTGTGCATGGATGCACCATCCACACATAGGAGAGGAGGGGGAGTGCCAGTGTTTGTGAAACGCCATGCATAGAGTGTGCATGAATTGGTGGGCCTTGATTAAGCCTTTATGTATGATTCTTTGTTATGCTCCGTGTTCTGCTAACAGGACTCTTCTGCCGCTGCGGACAGAGTTTTGATCGCGGTGAAAGCGGACTTCTGGATCCGGACTGTAATGGACAAGGATAGATAGATATAACAGAGATGAGACGTGGAGGAGGTGAAGGCCAGTGTACGGAATCAAGTATTAAGTCTGGATACGGCCAATATAGTCTGGAGCAGAGAAGGGACAGTGAGACAGCAGCTTATAAATATAATGAGGGGTGTAATCACCTACACGAGGGAAGCATTTTTAAAAGGAAGAGGAGTAATAGAACAGGAGGACATGTGTATAAACTGGACGGTGACAGGTACAGGAGGGGACATTACATAAAGGAAGAGGAGTAATAAAACAGGAGGACATGTGTATAAACTGGACGGTGACAGGTACAGGAGGGGACATTATTTAAAGGAAGAGGAGTAATAGAACAGGAGGACATGTGTATAAACATGGACGGAGACACGTACAGGAGGGGACATTATATAAATGAAGAGGAGTAATAGAACAGGAGGACATGTGTATAAACTGGATGTTAACAGGTACAGGAGGGGACATTATATAAAGGAAGAGGAGTAATAGAACAGGAGGGCATGTGTATAAACTGGACGGTGACAGGTACAGGAGGGGACATTATATAAAGGAAGAGGAGTAATAGAACAGGAGGACATGTGTATAAACTGGACGGTGGTAGGTACAGGACGGCACATTATATAAAGGAAGAGGCGTAATAGAACAGGAGGACATGTGTATATACTGGACGGTGACAGATACAGGAAGGGACATTATATAAAGGAAGAGGAGTAATAGAACAGGAGGACATGAGTATATACTGGACGGTGACAGGTACAGGAGGGGACATTATATAAAGGAAGAGGACTAATAGAACAGGAGGACATGTGTATAAACTGGACGGCGACAGGTACAGGAGGGGACATTATATAAAGGAAGAGGAGTAATATAACAGGAGGACATGTGTATAAACATGGACGGTGACAGGTACAGGAGGGGACATTATATAAAGGAAGAGGACTAATAGAACAGGAGTACATGTGTATAAACTGGACGGTGACAGGTACAGAAGGGGACATTATATAAAGGAAGAGGAGTAATAGAACAGGAGGACATGTGTATATACTGGACGATGATAGGTACAGGGGACATTATATAAAGGAAGAGGACTAATAGAACAGGAGGACATGTGTATAAACTGGACGGTGACAGGTACAGGAGGGGACATTATATAAAGGAAGAGGAGTAATAGAATAGGAGGACATGAGTATAAACTGGACGGTAACAGGTACAGGAGGGGACATTATATAAAGGAAGAGGAGTAATAGAACAGGAGGACATGTGTATAAACTGGACGGTGGTAGGCTCGGATGAAATGTATGGAAAAACTTTAAACATGACTGGGATAAATATAGGAATGCCCTAAAACATAGATAGGATCTAGGGTCAGTGGGCTCCGGGCTTCTTAGGAGCCTAATTTAGCACATTTAACTAATGCGCAGTAGTACAGTTACACAATCTACGTAGCAGTTAGGGATGGAGATTGCCTCCTGCCGGTTTTTAAAGAGTTTAGGAAGAAAGAGGCATTTTAATGCTGCCTCGGGGAGTGATTCGGTAGAAGTGGGAGGGATTTAGATTAGCCGGGGAGGGCGGGTTGGGGGCAATGGGCCTGATCCAGAACAACGCTTCTGAGCGAATTTACACGTGGCGGAGATGTAAAATTGCCTACTTGTAAGTACTGCGCATGCACACCATAGAAAATACGCTCGTTAGCGTAGCGTTAATTGTGAACGTATGGGCTATTCACGTATGTGTCACGTAAATACTTACGTGTGGGTGTGCCAATTTTATGTTACTCCAAAATACGTTAAGTAGGCGGGGGTTTGTATTTAAAGTGTACAGTATGGGTGTGCTTAGCTGCGTAAATACGTGTTGCCCATACGTATGTGTGCGTATGACTGCGGTTACATTGGCAAAAGTTAAGGTAGGGTGTGGAAAGCGTGTCTTGACAAAATACGTACGTTCAAGGGGTGTGCCTAGGGGAGTGTAACGAATTTACGCGCACGCAAATACACTACGCGAATAAACGTACGGCAAACGTAGTTCTGGATCTACCCCAATGTCTGTACAGAGTTTCTTTCTTAAGAAGGAAACTACGCACGGTAAGACAAGGAAGCCCTCTTAAGTGCTATAAGGTACCTAAAAACAAGGGGTGGGTTAGGAGGGGCAGGACAGGTGATTTAGGTGCGATTCTGTCCGCATCTGACTGACTTTTAAGCGTGAATCTGGTACAGTGCGGTTTTAAACAAGCAGACTGGATGGGCTGCGTGGCTCTTATCTGCCGTCACTTTTTATGTTTCTAATATTCCAGCCGGATCTTTCTCCGTGAACTTACCATATTTAAACAAAGTGTCCCTGGCCACCAGAGCACTATGTCATTTGTTAGTAATAAAAGGGATGTACTCTGGAAACGGCATAACTAAACTGCCATAAAAATGTTTTAACCAGAGGCGGATATGTTCCCTTTCTTTTTTTTTTACAAATATGCATTAGTGGAAAATTATTACATTTCTAGAAAGCTTTGAGCGTCCTTTTCATTAGAATTCCTTTATCCTTCAAATTGTCAGATTTTGTCGCCACGGGGAGATTACATTACAAGTCGCTTTATAAACTACACTTATTAATTCTCTCTTTCATAAACATTACAATGCTGTGTGTCGCAGGTAGAATCACAGAGAGCCTTGTATGTAAATTCTTACTCCCTCTAATTGTTATTTTTGCAAATGTGACACAACAGTAACAATGACAATGACATTCTACACTAGAAGGGTCATAAACACATGCACATATCTGCTTTTTGTGTGAAAGCAATTGCTAATAAGTATAGTGCCTGTGAGTAAACGTTGTGCAGACAGACAATAATGAGCGCAACATCAACTGTGGTTTCAACAAGACACTGGACCCAGGGGAGAGGGTGTAGTTTGCCGCTCCGATGATCTGTATTTTGACAGATGGAATGACAACCGCTGACGGTTTTCATCAGTTTAGGACGAGACAGCATTGATCCTGTGACTTTTGTGTCTATGAAGAGTCCAATGACAATAGGTAAGTTTTCTTTATCCTAATACTAACCATCCCCTTCCCCCAACCTAACATTAACCCTTCCCTTCCCTAACCCTAACCATCCTGTTCCTGCAGCCCAACCATAATCCTTCCCATAACCCTTAACCGTCCCCTAACTATAACCGTCCACGTCCCACAGCCTAACCTTAACCCTCCCCTAACCATAACTATCTTCATCCTGCAGCCTATCCTTAACCCTCCTCTAACTCTAACCATCCTTTTCCTGTAGACTAATCTTACCCACCCCTAACCATCTATATCCCACAGCCTAACCTTAACCCTTCCCTAACCATCCACATCCCTCAGCCTAACCTTACCCTCCCCTAACCATCCTCCTCCCTCAGCCTAACCTTACCCTCCCCTAACCATCCTCGTCCCTTAGCCTAAATTTACCCTCCCCTAACCATCCTCGTCTCACAGCCTAAGCTTAACCCTCCCCTAACTCTCCCCTAACCATCCTTGTTCCGCAGCCTTACCTTACCCTCCCCTAACCATCCTCGTCCTGCAGACTAACCTTTGCTGTCCACTCTCTGCAGGTTAAGCCTAACCATCCTTGTCCTGCAGCCTATCCCTAATCCTCCCCTCTCCACAGCCTAAACCTAACCATCTCCTTCTTGCAACGGCTTCTTGCAACAGCTACCTTGTTGAAATAGGAACAAATGTACAAAATAGGAACAAATAGGAAATAGGATACAAATGTTCACTTTCTAGAAAACTTTCGGTACTGATACAGCCGCCATTAAGCTGTCGGAGACTCGTGCTGGAAGTCTTTTAGGAACGCACACTGGCCATTTGCTTATGCTTTCCACACACAGATCCAGACCTGATAACGTCAGGCCACTTATGCATATGCACCCTCCAGATGTTACGCTATGCTGTACGGAACTCAGTTTCGTACAAGCCCATTTGAGAACAAATGGGCTGTGCTTCCCCTCCGCCAGCTAAAGTGGGCGGGGGGAAGCATAGTAATTGTACAGTGTGGGAGGGAGCTCCTACACGGGTGCGGATCAGCTGGTCCGCACAATGGACTTAAGGCAGGGTTATGACAGCGCAAGCCAACAGGGGGCGCGCACACCCCTCTTTCTGCCCGACGGAGAGACCCCCGCACGTATGGAGCGGGGGTCTGGATCCGGTCCACAGAGAATAAAACACGCGTAAATGGAAAATCTGTATCCGACCTATGTTGCTTATGAACCCTCCCAAATAGCCACATTCCTCATATATCAGTGTAAAGAGTTTCCCCTCAAGGACATCTGGGGGATACTGAATTCACTGTAGACAGCTCTGCTGAGTAAAAAGCAGCTCTCCTTAGACTGAAACTGACTGATTGGTGCTATAACATCTGCAAATGTGGTTACCAACAGTATATGTATTTATGGTGTACCCTATTCTTCCCACCAATAAACTGTTTATTGAACCTAATGCTGCTATGGATATTTAACTAGGAAACCCTGTTTACAGTAAATCCCTTTCCGACCACCCTAGACTTTGGTTGCTTCATCAATTATACCACAAAGTACACAAGTGTTGTGACCATCAAATGTTATAAGGTAAGATGTTCATTTGCTTCAGTTAGTTACAGTGGGAACTTTACTTTGTTGTGTGATTGTTAACTGATTTCTGTATTTTAGTGAGATAAACCGCAGGGCTTTTATTCTGCGGAATTTCCAGTCTTTCAAAGAAACACTGTAATATCTAGTTCTCCCCAGCAGCCACTTCACTGACAGCAGTTCCCACAACAGTCAAATTCTTCACTCATATTTCTCAAATTGAGTTTACAAATCCAATGTTTTTCCCATTAGGACTATATATCGTTGCCTGTATCCTATCAGTTGAATTACTGAGCATAGAGAAGCTTATTGTGTTCTAGGATATCAAGGGTATTTAACGAACAGCACAGAGATGATCAGAAGTAGTGGAAACTTACCAGAAGAATCTCTATATAATTTAGCTGATGTCTGTTCTGAATATAAAAAATACAGGTACTTACTGGTAAGGGAGACTGGCAGACAGTATGCAAGCTGGGTAATAATGCATAGAAAATGTATTATTTACTGGGACCAGCTACTAGGCTGTGACAAAGCAACAGCAACTCAATCAAATATAAAACATATTCAGCCAATCAGAGTACAATAAAAGTATGATCTCATGTCTCAATAACTAGTTCTCAGTGAATCTACAATAGCAACTAAAAGACTCTTCTGTCTACAGATAATAAATATCTAACGGCTTAAAGCCCTTGACCTATTTTCTAATGGATCTTTAAAAAGTGGACATATAGTGTTATATTTACAATCAATATTATACTAAAATGTGTCTTTAAGTGGTATATTGGTACAGCATAGACCAGCATTTCCCAAGCCTGGTCCCCAGGGACAACTAACAGTCCATATTTTACATGTCTCCTGAGAGAGGGCCTGATCTAGACCACCCATATGCATTTTCCGTGAACTCCGCTGTCACTCCCCTCTCTTATGTGTCCAGAACCCTACCTAAACTTCTCTGGACCCTATTCACACTTAAGAATGATTTAGGTTCTTAATTATACGCAAAAAGTAGCAAGGCGACTCTCCCGACGCGCCCCCAGTTTTTAGCTTCTTAATGGACTTACAAATGGCATAGGGCTACCTTATCTTTAGGTTCGTGGTTGTGTGTGTAGGGCGGCTAATTAAGAACGTATTTGCCTAACCACACCCAGACTTCCTCATTTAAATGCCTATCTCCACCCACTCTTCTTATCTTCATTCTTAAGTTTTCCCAGCACGCCCCTTCATTCTTAAGTCATTATGAACCTTGAGGAAATAAGTACATAATGGTGATTTAGAGCCGTACCGTTCTTAAGTCCTACGTAAATTGCATATATTAAGGTACTACACCTACGCAGTATATCCCTTCTTAAATATACGCACCTAAAAAAACGCATTTTCTTAATGGTGTATCAGGCCCCCTGTAAGGATCTGCGTCTGTCTGAAAGCAGATTTGTGCAGAGCAGCTTACTGCCACCCAGTCCACTTAATGTACATGCCTACCCCTAACTCTCTTGCAGGGGTGCTGCCCGGTCGAATGAATCTCCTTGTGTACAGAACTGAGATCTGTATCGTGATATCTGGTGTACGCATTCACATTGCCAGAAAATCACCTGACTTCTGCAAGCGGCTTGCAGGTGTCGTTAGTAAGTGAGGATTAGGCCCAGAATCTCAGTCAGCAATGAACAAGCAAGGAGACCTGGAAAACATGCACTGTTAGTGGTACCTGAGGACCAAGGTTGGGAAGCACAGACATAGACAACCACATGGCCCATTTCAAAATGTTCTGCTCCTGAGCTTCCATCTGTCAGTTACCATGGTAACCATTTGGGTATAAGAGAAAAATATTTTGAAAACATCAGTTAATTCATTAAATCTTGGTGTTGAATTCTCAGTAGAAGAGCATATTGTACCTGTGGTCGGTTCCCTCTCACCCAGCTGTCACCCTTATGGCAGCCATTGCCAAAAAGTTTAATACCTTGCACTGGCATGGTTAAAAATGAGCTGCTGTGGCAAGAAATATGTTTAGATAAACATTTGTGTGCATAGCACAGTATTGCCAGGCAATGCCGGCACACAGCGCTCCAAGGTTTGACGCCCTGCACTTATGTGTGTATTTTAAAGTTATTTCATATATGTGAATCTAAAATATGCCAATATTATGATATATTATTAAGGTATTGCAAATTGCCTGTCATCCACCGTGGCCAGACAGAACGACATAGCGTCTTTGAGTTTATTATCTAGGAACAGGTCTAAATCTAAATTTCTGCCTTCTCCTGTGACGTGAATTATTTAAATGTGCAGCATATGAACTCTGAATCAATTATCCTAGAAAAAGTCTATAGCAAATTACTTGTTGGTCCCTATGATATGTGAATGTTTGACACTTCCATGTTAAATAACTGAAAACTGAATTAGTTTTAAAAAGCAGGAGGATTAATAACCCCCTGTTGTGTTATGATATTTTATTGTCTAAGAGAATGCATGTGGACTTAAGTGCTGTAGTACATTGTTGTATTCTGCTGTAACATCTCATCACTAGTATTACTGCTAGTGTTTATCAGTCCTTGGAAATGAGCTACAAGTAGCAATAAACCAGCTACCTGCTTTCAAGAATCGTGCATGCTGTGTGTCCTGTGATCATCAGATAAGAGCTAAACTCTGATCTGTTCTCCAGCTGTCCTGAGTTGAACCCAGTTTCTTGTGAGCTATACTAGGCTGGCTATTGATCTATAGCAAGTGGTTTAGAGGGACATCAACCATACACAAATAATGCAGCAGCCACATCAGTCAATACCCAGCAAAACGGTTCCAGATGCTGGTAAAGGAGCATGATTGTGGCCGCAACAATCTCCACCCTCCAGTGCAAATGGTGGACTTAGACTGAAAAAAAATGTGATAAGTCATATCCTGGGGTAACTAGTGCAACCGAACAGAACAACGATGGGGAGCTACATAATCCTCTTACAACTGGTGGCCAGTAGTGAGATCCACATTCTGTTACAGTACCTAATGAAAGGGTTCGTGTTGGAAGGTCTGGTCGACTAATATTTTGACCCAAATCTGTAGAATGTCATTTATTCCAAGGGCATTTTATCATTTAAACATTTTAAACTGGCCCAAAATTTCTAGCTTAATATAAACATATTGGGGCGGATCCAGATCTTCATCTGACACCTGACTTCCGCAAACTGCTTATGGACATAGGGTGTCTGGAACGAAGTGCACATGCCCAGAGCAGACGTTACACAATGGAACTCTTAGGGCCAGATTTAGTAAGCTGCGGGTGTGGAAAAGTGGAGATGTTGCTCATGGCAACCAATCAGATTCTTGTTCTCACTTTTTTATTACATACTAGAAAATGTCAGCTAGAATCTGATTGGTTGCTAAGGGCAACATCTTCACTTTTCCAAACCCACAGCTTAGTAAATCTGGCCCTTAGGGCCTCATTCACTAAGCTCGAATTGCTAAAATTCACGTGATTTTTTGCTTAAAATTCGCCAAAGGCGATTCACTAAGCAAAAAATCACGTGAATTTAGTAATCTTTTATTCGCGGGTCCGCAAATCGCGGTCCCGACTTTTTTCAATTAGAAACATAGGATGTTTCTAATTCACTAAATGCGATTTCACCGATTCGCGGTGAAATCGCATTGAATTCACAAGACATAAAATCGCATCTCTAGAGATGCGATTTTATGTTTTTGTGCCGATCGCGACCATTAAAACACATGTCTGTATAACAGACATGTGTTTTAATGGTTAAAAATCCTTAGATCGGCATGTGTACAATGTGTCTCCCTGCTGTAGTCATTGAATTACAAGGATCAGCAAAGGTGATCGTTGTAATTCTTTGGTTACAGCATGGATACAATTGTATCAATGCTGAACTGCGTGTCGCGTCTGTGTAAAAAAAAAAAAATTAAATAAATAAATAAACCCTTTTAAAAATTAAATAAAGTGTTACATATGTAAATAAAATAGTAAACCTAGCTAACATTAACCCCTACGTGTATGCACTTACCTTAGGAGGTCATCTCTCCTAATCTAAGATCCCGATTCAATTAAACGTGATGTTCTTAGCAAAGTGGCCACGATGTGGTCATCGCGGACATCGCACCCTGTTATGCCTTGTAACAGCGCGCGATGCAATAAAAAATGTAAACAAACAAAAATCGCGCCGTGATTGGCTTATGTGCGATGTCTGTTAACATCGCACCCTCCTCCTCCTGTTAAAATCGCGCCGTTTCCAGCATCCGGAACGCACGTGCAAGTGGAGTGCAGCTGCAGGCAAGCAAGTTTTACGGAGAGCGCGAGCATTGGGAGCAGCACAAAAGGTAATGAATTGGCTGTGGCATTGATGGATGGCAGATTGAGGAGGGAGATGGAGTTACTGTTTTTTTTCTGGCATTGGGGGCATATTGCTGCTTAACACTGGCATTTTGGGGGCAGATTAATGGTTGCACTTGCATTCTAGATCAGATGAAGTTTTGTACTGTCATTATGGGGGCACATGATGGAGTTTTGCACTGTCATTATTGGGGGGCAGATGGAGTTTTGCACTGTCATTATTGGGGGCCAGATGGAGTTTTGCACTGTCATTATTGGGGTCAAAGGGCTATTCGCGGTGAGTTTTTCATTAAAATCACCGCGAATAAGCCCCAAATGCATCGCGGGGCATCGCGTGAGTTTGAAAAAATTCGCATGTTAGTGAATTAGGGTCCAAAAAATTCATCAATCGCAGGTCATTCGCGGCGATGGGCCGCGATGACCCGCGAATTGATTTTTGGGAAAAAATTCGCGCTTAGTGAATGAGGCCCTTAGAGTGCAGAACTCAGTTACATACACTAGGGGCGTAACGGGGCGTTTCTGTACACCTGCATGCCTAATCCCAGCAAGGGGGTGGGGATAGACATGCAGATGATGGAGAGTGGGTGGCGGTATGCACTTCTGCGCGGATCTGAGTTCAGACAGACACAGATTCATGTGGAGAACTTAAAGTAGGGTTCTGGACACTCTGTACATGAGAGTGGACTGACAGGGGGTTCTCTTCCCTCTCATGTGCGGAATTTCAGATCTTTAGGCATACGGAACACACACAGAGGTCTGGATAAGGCCCATTAAGATATTACATATCCCTATATAACTCTGATGTCCTAGAAAATGCAGTTAAAACACTCCCAGACCAAAAATGCAACACGTATAGGATAAAAAATAAATTTGCTATTTTTTTATTTTTTTTTTATGGAATCAGGCCCAAAGGAACAATTATTCTGCTGTTACCATCATCACTTGCATTACCATGCTAATAGGAGATTAGTCTGTAATGAAATACTACATTTGAATAGCTGCTATTCATTAGACATGATAACATAATCTAGCACTAGTGACCCCAAACAGCAGTGACTGAGATGAATTACGGAACAGCGCTGTCACTGTGACAGATTTTTATGTATTTTGTTGGTCAACAGATGGTTTATGTTTATATTTAATTGCCTTAAGCCTTTCACAACCATATTTCCCATGAGTTCATTGAAATGAACACTTACTTGGTGCCCTGGCTTGTTTCAGATCATTCCCTGTCAAGATGTTATGTAATATCACTTTCTCTTCAGCTATTACCGGAAGTAACATTTTATATTGATCATTTACATTTGCTTTCCGTCTTTGGCACTGACTATTAGTGAGACCATAAATACCAAAGATAGAGATCTATCAATAAGTAGGTTAGTCCAGTCAGTTCAGGTGGGTACAGAACAATGGACAAGTGACTCATGAGTCTTGAGGGTATACATAAGAATATGAATTGATGACCATAATGGCCAATCAGATTCCAGCTTTCATTTTCTAACATGTATTTGATAAATAAGGGCTAAAATCTGCTTGGTTGCTTTGGACCTGATCCAGACCTACGCATTTCTGCCGATCTGTGCATGCGCCGGGCAAATGTTGCCCGGCGTAGTCTATGATTCAGGGTTCAGGGTTCAAGGTAGACGGGGGGAGTGAGGGTAATTAGGTAGTGAGGGCAGGGTTTAACAGATTACACTCCTGTGTGAGCGCAGTTACACACAGTTACGTCGGCTGAAGTTAGAGTAGCCTTCAGCCAGTGTAACTGTGTGTAACTACGCTCACACAGGGGGAGTGACAGGGGGAGTGCACCTGAGCTACTTACGGACGGCGGCCCAGCGTAGCTCTGGATCAGGCCCTTTGTCTTATAAACAAAGAAATTAGAGTGCAGGAGTGGTTTTGTCATAGCCAATCTCTTAACTGCTTAGTGACTCTGTGTAATGTTTGAAAACTGCTCTTCTCTACTGATCACCATCTGACCTGATGGAGTGTGTGCAAAGCTTCAAAGAAAGAAGGATTCAAATTGCAGTGGTCACATCTTCAAAGATGGTAAAACTCTACTTGGTTATACAACAATAACAGCGAGCTATAGAAAACGTTTTCTCATGTCAATTTCTTATCAAAATATTTCCTGAGCAGCGTGGAGCTACTGGCTATTTTCTGGTTCCAAAACTATGTCCGATCACAGGCACACCTGGAATGGATATCCACACGTGTAATCCTATAGTCTGTGAGTGCGAGGGCAGGCAGGGGTGGAATGTGACAGACTCTGCTCCCATAGCAAGGAGGCAGTGCCCGAGTCCAGATGGGAGGGAATAGGCAGAGCCAGACTGACCCTAAGACTCTCCTCCCCGCAGCCTAACCCAAAGGCTCCCTTCCTGCAACCTGACCCTAAGACTCTCCTCCCTGCATCCTAACCCAAAGGCTCCCTTCCCTGCAGCCTGACCCTAAGACTCTCCTCCCCGCAGCCTGACTCCTCCTTCCATTACCCTAACCCTCTCCTTTCATTGCTCTAACCGTAACCCTCCCTTTCCCACAGCCTAACCCAATAAACTCCCCTCCCCGCAGCCTAATCCTAAAATACCCGAGAGTGTTACTCATGCTAATTGTTATTCTTACCCATTTATAAGAAAAACATTTTGAAAATGGCAGTATTTTAGAAATAGAGATAGCCGAAAATTAAGTTTCGTTTGTCTCTACTCAAAATAACAAAGCAAATTCAAGACGGTGAATTCTACCGCCTGAGGATTGGGTTGAGAGATTTAGAGAAAAAACCTTTCAGAAATAAAATGCATTTTATCATAATTAATGTTTTCATTACTGTTTTAACAATTAATTGACTGGAGAAAAGTGGTGATATATGTACTTTTGCGGTTCTTGTTAAATAGAATTTTCCACATTTCATTGGGAAGCTTCTGTGGTCAGGGAAATCCTTTGATAGATTGGAAGACGTATTATCTCTAACTTCAAACATTTTTGAACTTTTCCAGATAAACAGCAATAACTGAAAGTCACTGTTTCCTATCTATATTCTTTAGGAAAAGTCAATGAAAGTTGGCGCTTGACAAATCTCTTCTGGCCTGATATCTTAAAATTTTTTGCAACATTCCTTGTATTTCTGTAATGAATTGTCCTACGAACCACGCCACCTCACTTCAATACCCACAAACCCGATAAAGAGACTGAAAAAAATGTGACTGATTAAATTCATTTTTGTAAATTTATTTGGGGTGTGGGTCCCCAATAAGAATGGCCCTATTTCGATGTTTGTTTTAAGGAAGTGCGTTCTCTATAAATATATATATATTTATAGAGAACGCATTGCAGGTAACAAAACATGTGTTTTGTTACCTGCAATGTGTTAGCCCTGATGAAAATCCACTTGGAGGTGGATTGAAACGTTGGCTTTTGGCACTAAAGTTACTGTCATGCATTAAATCAGCTCTGTTTAATTGACTTTGCAGTCCCATGAGTGCTTTTCTCTTTGCATTTCTTGTGATGTAGCATCGGGACAAGTAATATTTACTTTGAAGGAATGACAGTTTTTTGCACAATATATATATATATATATATATATATATATATATATCTTTTATCAGGAGCAACATAAAAACATACATCTGTATGTTGCCCCTGATGAAAGCTGCGTTGTGAAGCTGAAACGTTGGGAAGTGACTGCTGAATAAAATTGCCTTTCTTTTGCTTTTACTTCTGTCCATCCTTGGATTGTGTGCATGCTAAGCCAGCTTTCCAGCTTTGGAGGAGTGACGGTACCTTGTGGAAACAATTATAGATATATATATCACAGAAAGACAGATAGACACAAACATACATATACTACAGGAATGTTTGTATCTTATCTATACCATTTTCTGTATGTTTAGCAATTTCTGTCTGAATAGGAGATCTGGAATATCCCTATAAGTTATATTGACATTCCAGATCTCCTTTCCCGACACAAAACATGATATAACGGCGCTTACCTACAAAGTTGTTATGAAGAACAGAAACAGGACTTGTGATCTTAAATTATGGAAAATGTATTTATTTCATGGGGAGGGGGGGGACAGAAATGCTTCGGCCTAGGGCATCTGAGACCCTTCATCAGGCCCTGGGTGAAGAGGGCCTGCAGCAGCAGCTAAATCTGTACCACTAAGACTATTTAGTCATAGCTGCTGATTTCTTGTTGCTATCTTCCGGGAGACGGCTGACTGGGGGCGGGATTGAGGGGAAGATTTATTCCAATCACACCCAAAGTCCCACCCCCTGCCTAATCAAAGATGCCATTCATAGGATTACTAAGGATGGGGCGGGATTCGATGTCATCAATCCCCACCCATCCTTTTTTAACACTTGGGCTTGAGGCATGGTTTACATTAAATCATTAGCCTCATGCCCAGATGCGGGAGATTTTCCAACTCTCCCGGGTTTACGAGAGCAGTGCCCGAATTTCAGGAGTCTCCCATAAATTCCGGGAGAGTTGACACACAAAGATATCCAGTCTTGACTCCTCCAATCATAGGTGTTATTGCATGAATTATGTTTGCTTTTTCCTGAAAATGCTACATTTTAATAGATACACAAGACTAAGGAACGCAACTGACAGAGGATTCATCCAGGGAACAAAATTAACTTATACCTAATGCAGATTAGTGAGAATACAGTTTGGCATAATACAGTCCCTAGATAAATGGTAGCAGCCCGATCACATTGCTGCAAGGTCCCAGCCATATGGTGAATGCGATATGTATGAGATGGCTGCTATCTTCCATCAATTAATCTTTAGTCTGTCATCAAGACTAATTTAATATAATGAAGTTGCAGAATTAGAAGGTTTTCATTACCTGAAGTGCTTAATAATGAATCAATGATTAGTTTGGAATCAGAGCGATAGAGTAATAAATACTGAGAGTAAGGGTGAGACAAGGTTGAGGCAGAGTTTAAATTACATATAGTTTTGAAAAGTGTTTAAATTAATGACATAATGCCGTTAATAAAGAAATGTAAGAACTTTCCTTCTGCCCTGGTGACAGCTCCTGCAGTATGCATTATTTATGGATACTGGTGAATCTGCTGAAACAGATGTCAGACTCTGTTATCCTTGTCACAAGATGGCTGACATGTGCATTTCTACATGATGATGTCACAATGTCTGGCCTTTTACACATAATGCTGGGCAATACAGGCTGCCTATAAGGGAGCTGACACATAATTATTTATTTACAGTTGGTGGAACTGGGAAACATGAATTCCCCTTTAACATGCCTAAAGGGGAATTCATGTTTCCCAGTACACACTACAAGTATCAGGCTGACCTGTCATTTATAATTCAGGCAGTTCTCCTGGTATCTCGGGAGATCGAGCAAATGTCCCCCTGGTCCCCCTTCCTCTCATTATAGTAATCTCTAGTATCACTAGAGATGGTCGGAATTTGATGAAATTATTTTCGTAATCAAGCCCCGTCCACCCCTTTGAACACAACGAATTACAGTAGTGATGGGCAGGGGGTGTGCCTTAATGCCACAATTTGCATAAATCACTTCATTAAGCCCCACCCCCATACCGGCGTCTATCTTTTCCCTCCAAGATCAGAGGGAAGAGATAGAAAGTAGGCAACCCTGTTATAACGGTACAATGGGTCAAGGTCCAGGGATGACACAGCAAGTCAGAAGATTTGCCCAAGGATGGAACCATGTTGTATAGGCAATACACCGTATCTATGAGGAAGGGGGTAGGGAAGAAATAGATGCCAGTATGGGGGTGGGGATTAATGATGCAAATTATGCAAACTTGATGACATCATCAAGCCCTGCACATCCCTAGTAACGCTAGGGATTATAGAAGTAATTGCTAGATGGTGTGTCTTGCGGGAGATGTACCGGCTCTCCCGGGAAACCGGGAGAACTGGCCAAATTTCGGGAGTCTCCCGGATATTCTGGGAGAGTCAGTAACCCTACATTATAGTAATCTCTAGTATCACTAGGGATGGTCGGAACTTGATGACATGATTTTTGTAATCAAGCCCCGCCCACCCCTTTGAACACTATAAATTAATTACAGTAGTGATGGACAGGGGGTGGGCCTTAATGCCACAATTTGCATAAATCGCTTCATTAAGCCCCACCCCCATACCGGCATCTATCTCTTCCCTCCAAGATCAGGAGGGAAGAGACAGAAAGTAGGCAACCCTGTTATAATTGTACAGTGGGTCAAGGTCCATTGATGACACAGTGAGTCAGAAGATTTGCCCAAGGATGGAACCATGTTGTATAGGCAATACACCGTATCTATGAGGAAGGGGGTAGGGAAGAAAGAGATGCCAGTAAGGGGGTGGGGATTAATGATGCAAATTATGCAAATCACATTCTAAAGTCCTGCCCCATCCATCAATACTACTATTTATAGTGTTACTAGGGAATGGGGCGGGGCTTGATGATGCAAATTACATCATTTAGTCCCACCCAATCCCTAGTAACATTGGGAATTATTGAGAGACAGGGGGCGGGAGTTGAGGCCATGATTTGCATAAACTCACAGCCTCTAGCCCATTGCAGGAGAATTGCCCGCTCTCCCAGGGTATCAGGGGAAATGCCTCAATTTTGGGAGTTTCCTGGATATTCAGTGAGAGTCGGCAACCCTGACTTTAGTTAGTATAGAGATACCCCACAGCCGGCCCTATTGCAACAATGATACAACCGTCAGCTGAATGGAGACCGTATCATTGTCAAATAGAATATTGCTATTGGGAATGGGTACTTATTCCAAACTATTCCCAATAGTGACAGGCTGTGGTGGCTAATGTTAGGGTCAGGGTTTAAGGGGAAGGTTAGGCTTAGGCTGCAGGACATGGAGGGTTAGGCTGTAGGACACAGGGGTTTAGGGTTTGGGTTTAATATGGGGGAGGTTTGGGTTGAGCTGCTGGAAATGAAGGGTTAGGGGAGTGGTAAGGTTAGTGTTAGGATAAGAGACTTACCTGTCTTCTCCAGGAGTCAGCAGCACCACTGATTTCTAAAATTAAGACTGCCGGCAATTGTCACCAATCAACTGCTGCACGATGGTCTATCAGAAAACAGGCCATTTTCAGCAAACCAAACCCATCACCGGGTGCTGCGAGATATAGTATTTGCCAGGGGACTTCCAGCTAATCCTATTTACTAAGGACAATGGACTGGATTCACAGATCCGTATTTACTACCTTGCATGTAGCAAGGTAACACTCCCATCGCCTGTGTTACACGCCGGCAACCAGCAGCCGGCGTGTAACGGTTCTTCTCCCTGGCCGCGCCGCGTCCAGGTCGTCGCTAGGAGACCTGGACGCTTCTCTCTGTGGAACGCAGCGTGCGTTCCAGTCGCGTACTGCGCATGCGCGGTTCCTACCTTTTATTCCATGGGCTCTGCTTTGCCACTTGCACTGCCCTTGATGATGGACATCTGGACATTGTTGAACACTAGGACAATGGGGCAGATCCAGAACAACGCTTGTAAGCGAATTTACACGGGATGGACACGTAAAATTGCGCTTTGGTAAGGACTGCGCATGCGCACCATAGAAAATACGCTCAATAACGTAGCGTAATTGTGAACATATAGGCCATTCACATATGTGTTGCGTAAATCCTTACGTGTGGGCGTACCAATTTTACGCGAGGCCAAAATACGTCTGAAATACGTTAAGTAGGCGGGGGTTCGTATTAAAAGTGTACAGTATGGGCGTGCTTAGCTGCGTAAATACGTGTTGCCGTACCGTACGTGTGCGGCTGACATCGGTTACGTGGGCAAAAGTTAAGGTAGGGTTTGGAAAGCGGATCTCGAACATAATACGTACATTCAAGGGGTGTGCCGAGGGGAGTGTATAGAAAGTACGCACGCATAAATACGCTACGCGAGGAAACGTATTGCAAGCGGAGTTCTAGATCTACCCCAATGTGTGTACTTACGTGCGTATGTTATTTATGTACGTGCGTATTTATCTAACTGCGCCCTCAAATGCCCATTTAAATGCTTCCCCCCACCCACTTTTGCGTAACTTCTACCGTCCGTCCCCAAGTGTGCTTCACAAGTCCTTACGTGCGTAAATACTACGTAATTAGCATGGAAAAAGTTACCACGCATGCGCCTTTAATCTGCCCCTAAAACCACGCACGCAATCTGCTGCATAAACGTATGTGTAAATACAGTCCAATGGCAGAACATCGAGGGACAGTTTATGGACGTAAAAAAAAAAGCATTTTCCCCTTTTTGTCAATAAAGACAAAAACTTTATAGCATAAGCATCTGGGATTATATTAAAATGCATTGGTAACAATTTGCAAGAGCAAATACATTAAAGTCTGCAAAAGATGGAGGGTTCCTTCAAACAAATAGATGTATTTCTCTTTGTTACCAGTAAAGAAAAAAAACCTGAAATAGGGTTTGGTGAGAGGCTGAGAATAAAACACGGAGAAGAAGAAACTATTTACCAGTCAGTCTGTGTAAATGAATTGTTGAGTAGGTTCTGGTTCGATGCCGTTTAATCTCTGCCTATAGAGATTTCACATAGCCGGGTTATCTAATGCAGGCAGCAATGTATTGTAAACACTACACTCCCATTTTATATGTACTTCCCCACTCGGCAGAACTGAGACTATTAAAGTAAAATGTAATGGAGCAAATATTTTCTAACACACTTTCAATTTCAGTTTCTCAAGCGGCCATTATTTCACTGTGACATTAGAGGCTCCTCCACTAAATTTCATATTAGAAGGAAAAGAACATCCATTATTCTCTTTATGACTTTTGTCAACATCAGCTCACTTTATGTGTCCCCCTGAGGAGGCTGGCTGCTTGTTTAGTATGCATCAGCTAAACAGCTCGTATTATATATTAACACACGGAAATTAGCACCCAGTCACTTGTGGCCTTTCATTTGTGCTCTCAGTGAAATACAGTTGTACACATCAATAAAATGACTAGCTCAACAGTACAATATCATAGGTGAGATAGGAAAGATAAGAAAATAGGAGTAACTAGTTTTATAATAACACAGCAATGGGAAGTTTATTATAACACCTCTTATAGGTTCCATGGAATTTCTATGTGGTTTCTGACTTTCCGTTCCAACGTTTCAAATCTAGCTTAAAAAATAATTATGGACGAGCGCTAATTCAAAAAGATGGCAGACACTTGATAATGTAATAAAAAAAAGGGGGGAGGCCTAAAATATCAAGACACAGGGCCTGATCCAGACCTACGCATGAGAGCGGAGCGCATTACCGCTGCAGCATAAAAACTTTCACTCCCACGACACTCCCCTTACCTTCCTTTCATTGCGCCCGCAGAACCCTATCTTTTCCTTTCCATGTGTTCGTACACATTTTCGTAGCGACGCGCTGTTTGTAGCGGCCTAAGCACGCCCATACTGTACAATTTAAATGGCTCCCCCGCCTACATTCCTTAACTCCAGCGTCCGTACTAACTTCATACTATAAACACGCCCGTCGTCGGAAAAAACGCAAACAATACGGATGCCATAATCGCCGCTAAGAAATGGTCTTTGGTACGACCGGAAGTTGTCACTATGCACATATGCAGTGCGTTTTTTTCTGCCATTTTTACGCTTACGATCAGCGTTAGCTCGCATGCAAGCGTAGGTCTGGATTAGGCCCTTTGTGTGTATCCAGTAAGCCCTTCTGTTCCCTCCTTGTAAGGCCAGCCAGGACAGTCAGCCTGAAAATACCTTGACTGCTGGGGCTGGGCAGCATTACTCAAGGGCCCCTAGACTTGTGAGGCCATGGGCACCTGCCCATTGTGCCCAGTGGAAAAGATAGCCCTGCCTATCACATTCCTCCATGTCTCTGCATTCCCCTCCATCTAGACCAATAGCGATTACAACCATGGCTCCCTAGATGGAATCTATTTAATAAGCAGAAAAGGGCAAAAAGCCAGACAAACAGCTTCTGATCTTGGCTTTTTCCTTTAGTTCCCAGAAGATAAATCCAGACCTGCTGAGATAAGCCACCAGCCACCGTCAAGGCCTTTCTGTATATGGTGGTCCTAACTCTAACAATGAGAGTCCCAGTATTGGGTCCCATATATATGTTTATAAATTGAGAGCCAACTTACCTAGGAGACACCCCTTAAAGTCTCCAAAATGGCTGCTGTGGATTAGCTCTCCCTGTCAGCAACTGATCCCAGACATGCCCACAAACAGAATAAAACCAGAATGGAAGCTGCTCAATCAATTTATTAAGTAAATGTTAAACAGGTGCATGAAAGGCAGGGGGTTAACCTGCTAGCCACAGAAACAAAGGGAAAAATTGCCCCAGCACACTGCCATAAACCAGTAACAAACTATACTGTTCTATCTGTAACATAAAACACAGAAATGTTTGTTACGCATATTTGTACAAATATGGGATAAGCCACCAGCCACCGTCAAGGCCTTTCTGTATATGGTGGTCCTAACTCTAACAATGAGAGTCCCAGTATTGGGTCATATATATATGTTTATAAATTGAGAGCCAACTTACCTCAGGAGACACCCCTTAAAGTCTCCAAAATGGCTGCTGTGGAGCAGCTCCCCCTCCCAGACATGCCCACAAACAGAATAAACACAGAATGGAGGTTGCTCAATCAATTTATAGGTAAATGTTAAACAGGTGCATTAAAGGCACTGCACTTTCTAGTTCACCAATATGTCAATTTAAGTGTGGTGTCTGTTTATTGTATTTATGGTTTCAATTTGTGATTAATAGCAGAAGCAAGCAAAACACAGCAATAGACACCGGCAGGGAGATCTAAGCATCAGAAAGGACCAGGCAGCTCCAGAACAGGACACCTCCTATCATTGAGTGTTGTAGGTGCCCTTGAGCGGATATACATACATAGGGCCTGATCTAGACTTAATAACGACAGTTAATTTACGCACGCGGCATGCGTAACTCTGGCTGTGGGAATGCACTGTGCATGTGCGTGGCAGATGGTACACATCATAAGTTTGAACGTACATATCTTGTACGTAATTCTGTACGATAAGACGTGACATCCCTACGCAAGCCGATTATACGCATTCTGGGTGGGGGTAGGAATTTAAATTGTACAGTCTGCGCCGAGTTAGGCACTTATGTACATCAAGGCAATACGTAGATACGTAAGGAAAAGTTAAGGCAGGTTCTGAACATGTAAGTCAGCTAAGTTACATACATGATAGGGGAGTGCTGGGGAGGAGTGTATTATCCTTAGCAGTGCGTAACTTAGGTTACGCTTTCATACATAAAACGACCTTAAGTCTGGATCAGACCCATAGCTGCCAACTCTCCTGGAATTTTTGAGAGATTCCAAAATTCGAGCATTGCTCCCAGATCTGGGCCTGAGGCAGTGATTTAATGCAAACCGATGCCTCAAGCCCCGAGTGTTACTAAGGATGGGCAGGGCATTTAGACAGAACTCACACTACACCACTAGCAACAAAGGATGCTATACAGCAAACACAATATATTTATTAGTGCACATCCATGAAGTTACACAGGTTTTTGGAGACTAGTGAGCTGGGTACAACAGGGAAAATAATGGTGACATAAACGAGAAACAATATAAGATACACAGAGGAAAACAGGAATAAGAGAAATACACAGGTCCAGGATTAACTGGTTCACATAAACACATGAAGGAATAAAGCAGGAGACTGGAATACACACATGATGCAGGTAAAACAATGACTGGCAACCTGATTAGTGGGAGGCAGACCTTTATACTCTGCTGCTAAGGTGCTAGTAATTAATTAGAAAGGTATATTTCAACAGCACCTCCTAGGGACGGATTAGGAAAATGTCCTAATATCCAGAAGACCATAAGTCAAGGGTTGCCTCTAGGGACCAATCAGGATACTACAATTCCATCCAGGACTAGTAGTAAAATTATACATAGGTATGGCTTGTTATCACTGGCACAGTGGACAGGTGGTAGTGAATGTGCCCTCTGTTTGAACACTCTATAAAATGGGTATATTGCTATATTACAATACACCACTCATCCTTACAATTCAAGCACTGAGGTCTGCTTTTAATTTACATGTCATAAATTGTGTGTAGCACAGCTCCTTCTCCTTCAGCTGCTTTTAATCAAATTAATTACATATCATTTGGACCTCATTAGAGATGGGGAAAATACTCAGCTTGCAGAAATAGAAACTCCACATTAACCTGTAAAACATTCCTGTGTGGGTTATATACAAGCAGATACACGCTCGTAGCTAAGTGACCAAACATGACAGGAACCTGAGTAATGTCTGTACAACTTCCATACCCCAGGGGTAAAATATGCAGACATCAAATGGTGCAATGTGAATATATTGATCACGAGCCTTTTATCAATGAATATGGTCTGTGTATATGTATGGGGTGTGTATGTGTGTAT
>WWET01000464.1:660003-686432 GCA_011038615.1 Limnodynastes dumerilii | reverse complement strand
AATACTGGGGGGAGCTGGACACATGATGGGAATACTAGGATGACAGGAGACATGATGGGGGATTCTGGGGGTCTGGAGACATGATGGGTGATACTGGGTTGCTGGAGACATATAATGGGGGATACTAAGGGGCTGGAGACATACGATGAGATTACTAGGGGTTTGTCCGCTGTGCTGTGTGACAAGGGACTCCGTACTGTATGGGGCTGTGTACTGTATAGGGGCACTGCTATACTGTGGTGGTGCTCTGCCCAACCTCAGTGTGTGACAGATTTGTTTTATTTGTGGACAGTATACACTATAAAAGGGGGACCTCTAGTGATCGAATGATCATGAGCAGCGGCACCCCAGAACAGGAAGCAGGAGGACGTCATGTCAAGAGCCAGAAGAGGCCGAACAGCATCTACTATCAAGAGGAGCAGCATCTTCAATCAAGAGGAGAAGATTTTCAGTCAACATTTCCCAAACAGTTTTTAACACGTCAAAAACTACTAGCAAGTCATCCCAAGACAGATGACTGAAAAACCGTGAGTCCATACTTCACTATATTTTTTGCACACATTTACACTATACATTATCCTTAAGTTTAGTTAGTACACTTGGGCACCACAATAGTTTAATAAACACACAGGGACACATTAGTTAGTTTTAATGTATAGAAATGTATTGTTTAATCATTTATTCTTTATTCATGTTTAGTATTTCTGTTTATTGGGGAAACTGTTTTTGTGTTGTTTTTTTGACACATTACTGTGCATCATTTTACCCCTTGTCAGGCTGACGCTTATAGTACTTGCACTACTTTTGTTTTCTGCCACTGCTGTGTGGCAATGTTTCATAGATGTGCTATAATCTGCAGTGTGTATTTGTGTCGCTGCTCTGTTTAATAATAGTAAGAAACAAGCCTAAGCTGTATGAAAATAATATTGTTACCTGTGAAGTGCTAAAAATGTACTAGAAATTACTGAAAATTATAAATAAAGAGCCAAATTATGCGATTTTAGCATTTTGTAGCAAAAAATACAGACCCAAAACCAAAACACATGGGGGCGGTTTTGGCAAAACCAAAACCAAAACACAAAGTTAATACAGATCCAAAACCAAAACCAAAACCAAATCCAAAACACGGGCGTCATTGAACATCTCTAGTTCAGATAGAGTAATACATTCTTCAAATGTCTTCTAATGAGGCTGGTGCTGCCTGAATCTTCTTCACATATATATCACGAAGTTTGAGATTATTTTACTTTGATAATGTGTAAGCGCCATTTTTTTTTAAGAAATTACATAAATTTTATGATTTAATAAAGTTTGGTGTCTAATAAATTATTTAAACCAGTGTAGTGCCTGGTACCTGATTATTGATGTTATGGGAATGTTTCTTTTTCTTTGACTGAATGTGGAGATGAAAGTTGGATGCATTTAGTCATGGGGGGGGATGAGGACAGCATGGCAACACTGGAATAAAGCAGAACACAGTGAGTCATAGTTTCTGAAAAAGCTATAATAGGCTCTTAAGATTTTGCAACTGACACCCACTCTACAAATGAGACCAGGAGACAGATCATATGGGAGAAACACTGAATTTGTGGAGTTTTGTCATCATCTAAGCTTTGAAGTACATTTACAGTCTGACAGCAAATCAACTGATTCCTTAATCTTCCAGATTATCATTGACCTCCTAGACGCTCGTCTTACATTAACTGCAGGGGTAGAGACTTACATATTTTTATATTTCATCAGCACTGTTATCGAGAGTGGCATTTTAACTCACATTTTTTTAAATGTATTTTAAAGAAGGAATACCATGGTTTTACAAAGGGATGAAATGTTCCTGTAAGAGAATGGACAATTCTGTTCTCCTGTCACACAAAAGCTATTCAATTGTCAGAACAGTCCTTCATTTACGTAAATAGGGTTTGTTTGTCCTGTAAAATGTTAGGCTTTCAGAAATTGTAAAGTTTCTCTTGTTTATAAAGTTATCTTGTTACCCCACAAGCCATTTGTAATCCTGTTTAATGTTTATGTAAACCAATTAAAGGTTAATTTTTTTTTTTTTTTACAAAGATGTCATTATTACTCTTGAATTTGTATATCTCAAGAATGGACAATTTACTTTAAGAGCAACTTTTTGTTCAAAGTCTCTAAGACTCTTGAGAGCATAATGGATAAGCATGTGTAAGTTGTTTTTTGTATTAACAAATTGATTCTGCTTGTTAGTTTCTTTTGACCCTTGAAGTTTCTGAAAAGCCCACTTAAATGTATCTGATGGAAGTAGAGAAATAAAGCTGGCTGTTTGATCCCCTAATTATATGTCAAGTGTCAAGTGTCCATCTTAAGAATTGATCACAGTGGAAAGGATTTTTTTTATTTTATGCTATTATTATGTTCTATTAATGTATTTTTTTGCATTCTTTTAGTTAATATATTATATCCCAAGTAATAATATCTGTCACTGCAGTAACATCTTATATAGTGATCAATGTGACACCTGTAAGTGTTTATTAATTCTAAACCTCATCATTTGCTAACCCCTTTAATGGATTCACAAAAAAACAGGTTTCTGCAAACTTATACAGCTAAAGAAGTGGCTTGTCTTTCAACCATGAATCAGATTCACACCCATACTGTCTTTAGGTCAACGTTGGAAAAACCCATCCTGCTCTGCCTCATCCCTTCACACAACTGGGTACATTTGTTTTTTGCACATTGGGTCCCTCTTTGGCTAAATGTAAATCAAATTACTCTAAGCCCAATAATACAGTAAATTTTAAATGTACCATTTGTGTTATTTTCCTATTTTTTTTTAGCAACAGCACTTTCAATAAATGCGAAAAGCTTGCATGTGTGCAACTTCTGGAAGGTAATAGTAGTTTATGTGGAAAAGAAAACATTTCAGGTCTCTAAAGCTACAAATATTATTGTAGTTTTATTAATCCCTCAGTCCGTTACTGGACTTTCTTCAGGGGAAGGGTAATAATAAGCTATCAATTTAAATGTCATTTTTTCTTATTATTAATTCCAAATGCTAAACAAAAAAAACATATAAACCCCAAAAACCTTAAATCATTAAATACACATTCACACCCATATGTTATTTTGTGGTTGAAGCACATAGTCACGTTGGGTAAGTCTCTACTAGCTGTGCACATCTGCACATTTCAAGATTCTTTTATTTTGCCTTGGTGAAAATGAATTGTCTAACCATTCAATAGATTCTGGAGGAGTTAGATGTCTAGACTTTGACAGGCTCGCTGCCGAACATTGATGTTTTTGGTCCCTTTGAATTATCAAACACCACGTTCTTGGTCTGTTTGCTGAGAAAAAAGATTTTTTTGTTATTTTTTTTTATCAACAGTTTTCTAATCTATAAATTTTACTCTATTTTTATACATTTCCAAGTGCCTGAAAGGAAAGATAGAAGTATTGCTTTGGCATTCTGATCCTTACAACCTGCTTTTCAGAACATATTGTATTCTCAAGATGATCTCTTGGACAGTATTAAAGCCTATTCCAAACATAACATTTTAAATTGTGGCCAGAAAGGTTAAAAAGGTCATAGGGCCTGATTCAGACCTACACTCATAAAGCTCTCATGTTGCGTAGCATATTTACGCCGGCGTACCTATGATGCACTCCCATAGGCACTCCCCTTGGTCGTACTCAATTTAGCCTTGTTACACCCAGCAAACCCTACCCTAATTTTTCTAATCACAACCGCAGGCGTCCGTAAGATCATTGCATAGTTACGATGCTTGGCACGCCCATACTGTATGATTTAAATGCCTCACCCCGCCCTCGGTGCGTATTTACGGGTTTCGTATAGCAGGAACGCCCCCTGGTGTTATGAAGCTGGTACGCTCAAGGCCCATACGCACGAGCGTAGGTCTGGATCAGGCCCATAGACTCTTCCTGCATTTAATATGTTGAACTCTTAGTATCAAGGTAGGGTTTCTTGGTGAGTTTTTTTTTAATAGCAATAGCATGTTATATGTTTTTCCCCACTGTTGTATAAATCCTAGAATTGGGAATTTCCCAATGTTTTGTTGTCCAATGAAAAATTAATAACATGGAGGATCAGAAATCTGTTAAAGTTGCAATATGCCTTTTTGTGATCTTTGTAACACTTGACACTCTCAGAATAAAGTTTGTTTATTGGAAGTCAAATTATTTTACAGAAAGCTAAAGTTGTGCCACATTCTATCCAATTCTTTTGCGATATACTTAACAGTATTGTCAGCTATGTTAAAAGTTTTTGAAATTATATATCTTTCCTCAGATTATTAGCATCCGGTACTATTTTTTAATTCTTGTATGAATGGTCTTTAATGTATAGAAATTCGAAACCTCTCATTTGGAAATCCACTAAGCAATTGTGAGACCTCTTTATTTTGAAATGATTTGAAATATGTTAATAGTACACAACAAAGAATAAATAAATACGTATAAATGATACATTATTGCAAATTATTGCTTAAGTGTGGTATATTATTTACATTTTAAAATTGTATGCTAGCTTTATAATATATGCAATTATTATTATTGTTGAAAAGGCACAATGGACCTGATTCACAGTTAAGAAGCTGCTGCTATTTCTGTGCGTATTTTTAGGAACGGTTAAACTGTGCATGCACAATCTATGTAGGTTTTAAGAACGATGAGCCATTAAGATTGATTTACAAAGCCATTCATAATGAGATAAGTAAGAAGGGCCGTGCCTGCACAAACATAAGAAAAGTGAGTGGGGATAGGCATTTATATGGATATCTTTGCTACTTAACAACATAAATACACATGGGAAGATAAGGCTTCCTTTGGTATTTTTAAGTTGCTTAAAAACCACAAGAACGAAGGAGTGTCAAGGGAGTTGCCATGCATATAATTATGAACTCATTCGTTCTTATCTCTCTTCTTAACTGTGAATCAGGTCCAATATTTCGATCCCAGTGGATCGAAATATCCACTGGGTTAGTCTGTTAATTTGTTAAATTGCAAAGATCAGTCAGGTTGTGAAGGATGTCTTTTGTTTTGTGCCAAAATTCCATAGACTCATCAGCTAGTGGCGAGTTTAAGATCTTTAGTAAATCAGAATGTGCCCATACTTATTGTTTTATGTTTTTTTCAGTAGCATATCTGGATATGTATAGACAAATTGTCCTAGATGTAATGCGATAGCAGACTATACAAACATTTGTGTTTTAAAATATACATTATTCTTAACTTAACAGATGTATTTATTGCTAAATATGTAGGGGTCTCTTCTTGCTCAGGGGGCTTTCATTCATTACACTGTCCTCCGTTTTACTCTTACACTAGCTATGATCTAGTGCAGGATTTATTGGAGGAAGGTCAGGGAAACAGAGCACCTGCTTCACTTGTAGCTGCACTAAATCTCCTAATTTCTCATTTTAAGAAAATGGGACATTAATTTGCACATTTCTGGATCAGCCCCTATGTCTTTATCCTGGGGTGAAAACATATAGGTTACAGACTGGCTCATTGGGGTGTGGTATATTACTACTGGCTGGGTATTCACAAGAGCTCTGATGATGGGGGGACTTGGCTGTGAGCCAGCAGCGAGTCATAGCCCTCAGTGGCCAATCTTTCAGCACAATGATACATGGACCAGAAATACAAGAACAAGAGCTTTGCTAGGGCACAGGGACAAAGAGTGTAGATTAAATAACGCTGAAGTGCAGATGAAATGACACTAGAGATAGAGAACAGCCCACAGTGAGAAAGTACCAGGCAGAGGGAGTGACCACAGCAACAAACCCCTGGGAGTAAACAACTAGACAGACAAAACTAGCCAAACCACAGGGCTAGAACAGACTGAGACACAACAAAGACTCTCACACAACAGACCCTCACTGGAGAGGGAGAGCTGGGACCAGTTAAGCAGGGTAGAACAAATAGCAGGGAAGAACCACGGGAGGATAAGCAAGCAGGAAACACAATCAACAATCGCAAGCATAACAGAGCAATCAGGAGGGCAGGCAAACGAGGACACCACATTACTATTTATTTAAAGTGACACCTGTCCAAAACTGCACAATCAGTGTCCCTGCCAAGCGCACATTGGCTGGTGTGCTTGGGTCTGATCCAAACCTACGCTCTCAAGCGATCGTACGCTGGTCGTAAGCGTAAATTCGGCAGAAAAACGCACTGCGCATGTGCAGAGAAGTTTTTACGTTGGAGCGATAATACGCTCCGCTCTCATGCGTAGGTCTGGATCAGGCCCCTTGTCACTAGACAACAATCAGGACACCTAGTCCAAACCAAGTAAAACTATGGAAGGCACTGTAAAAATGTTTACACACCATCACCAATTGTGACAGCATGACTGAATGCGCCATCTGGCAAAGGTTTACATACTTACGTGACGGAATGTAACAATATCAAAGATGGTTCATTATTTCAATTGAAAATAGCTATTGGAAGGGAAATCTGTATTCTTTATATGCCATTATTTTTAAGTTATTTATTTGGGTGGGGGGGATTAGCCGGTCCGATATATTGGGTTCTTACTTATGAATTTCTAAAGCAGTTGCTTTGTATCTGCTGCAAATTCAGTAGAAGCGACGTGTCAAGACGGGAATTTTGCTTCTCCAAAAGGTAAGATTTATCCCTAATCTTCACCCTAATCTTAACCCTCCATCTCCCGCAGCCTAACCCTAACTGTAGCCCACCATGTCCCGCAGCCTAACACTAACCCATCATCTCCCATAGCCTAACCCTAAGCTTATATGTCCCACAGCCTAAACCTAACGGTGCTGCAGGACGTCTCCGTTCTCCCCCTGGTATCCATCCCCACAGGCCCGTTCCCAGTTCTCTCTGGTTCTCTAAGTTTCACTATTGGGAACAGGTACATTGTTACACATTCCCAATAGTACGATTTGAAATTGCGAAAGTATTACGAACATGGTATAGTCACAAATCAACTGTTTGTAGAATAACCTGACAATGATCTAGTAAGATTAGATGATCTTTCCAACAAGACCGCTGCCTGCTTTACATTTGCAGACACCTCAAGTGTGAAAAATAAAATAACAAGCACAGCACACAAAACTTGACATTTTACAGCATAGTTCAAATAGTTCTATAACATGAGAGCCACTCATGGCTCAAGCCATGCCAGTGTGAAGTGACAAGTTTGTTCTTTTATAGCTTTGTTCTGAGCTATAGTTTTGTATATATAATTAGAATGCACTCAATGCTTAACTTTGACTGTTTGGATGTTTTGGTCATATTCACTGTGCAATTAAATTTGATTGGTAGACTTCCTGCATTTTAAGCTGACATTCGTTTAGTTAATATTGATTTCATGCTTAATATCAACCATAACACAGGCTACACAGACAGACAGAAATGTTTTCTCTGCAATGTCTCCTATTAAATATGTCTCTCAGAACCATATTTATGGTACCTTGTCATATTTGTGTGCATGTCCTACCAATTATGTGCCCTCTCCTGTTGTTCTAAACTAGTCCATGATTATATTCAGGTTTTTTTATAGTCTAGCAAGTTTTTTTGTTCATTCCATTTTGTGATGCTTGTGTCTATTGCTTCCATTTTATGTATGATCCTATTTGTCTGGTATTAACTTTCCTATTTACCAGGGAATTCAGGTGCTCCTTTGACACATCATTAGGGGGAGAACTTTGAAGGTGTTTTCCTGCTGCTGTGTCAGGTCCAGTCTCAGAATGTCAGCGTCCTGGCATTGCTGAGCAACCAAGATGCCGGAAGGTGCTAGCTGCTCCGTATCTGGAGTCAGCGTCTAGTGTTAGCTGTTAGCCGCATCTCCTTTCTTCCTGTCTGGTTGGTGTCCTAAGGGTTACCTATCAACCAGGACGCCAGCCAGTCTCTGTTGGCGCCCTGACTGCTGGCTGTTATTGGCCAGTGGTCCTATAAATAACTGCTCCTCCCCCAGCTCTGTGCTGGTTATAGCTTCTTGATGTCCCAGTTTCCCTTGTCCTGACAGTTGTTCTGTGCCTTGCCAGTCTACCCTGATTGATGAGTGCCCCATTGCCTTGTACCTTGCTGTTTACCTTGTGTCTGCCCGCCTTCTCTCTCTCTCTCTCCTTACAGCCCATCTCTGTATTAACCCTCCCAGTTCCTGAGTGTCCTGAGTTTTTGTTATGCGTTTGAGATTTCCCTTCTGGTTGAGTGAGTGAATTTACTAATTAGTCTTGTTTGTCCAGTCCAGTCTTGTTTCCCCCATCTGTCCATTCCTTGTTTATTGTGGTTTGTCTCAGGTCAGTACCTTCTGACTCTGACTGCTCTGGCTTTCCATTTTCTCTCTGCCTGCCTCTCTTCTGTCTGCTCCTTTGCTTCGTTCTTCCTCTCCCAGGGGCCATTGACAGGGCCGCGACCTGTTAGGTGTCCTGCAGCCCAGACTATACCCACCATTAGGGGCTCTAGTGAACACCAGGCCCTAGTTAGACTCTGCGCCCTGGTAGCGGCATCCACCACACCTCTTTTGGGTACCCTGGTATGCTGTCTCAAAGCTTGTACCCAGTGGTACCATAACAGGACCTGACTCAGATATCCATGCTCAATGAGATCTTTAAGTCCGCACAGATGAGGTGAGCACATGACCCTGATGCTCCCCTCTCTCGTGCAGAGTTCTGGACATACCCTGCCTTAACTTCTCTGCATAGATTTCTGCTCTCCGCCCCCGGCATTTCATTAACAGGACTATGCCTATCTGGCGGTGATTAGG
Source organism: Limnodynastes dumerilii (assembly GCA_011038615.1). Taxonomy (NCBI): domain Eukaryota; kingdom Metazoa; phylum Chordata; class Amphibia; order Anura; family Limnodynastidae; genus Limnodynastes; species Limnodynastes dumerilii. Next base: position 677,710 of record WWET01000464.1, on the reverse strand, counting down.
CAGGCAAAAGCGAAGGGCCACTCCCTTCCATGAAACTTCTTCCATATGGAACTTAGTTATGATTTGTAACAAATGGTACACACATGATGCGCCGATGTTACTTGTCAGGAGACTAATGCAAGAGAATTGTGTAAGTCCCCTTAACTACTTAATCTGAATTAGAGCCATTGGGCCAGATCCAGACCTCAGTACGAAAGCGTACTAGCGTACTCACGCTAGCCGCTGTCGTAAAATCGCCTTTTTGTATGTACTGCATATGTGCAAGGCAGATGTTAGGCGTCATAACTCTGATCGTACGTACCTTCAGCATAAATACGAACGAAGGGGCGGGTTATCCATACCACACCTGGAAATACGCTTTGTAGGCGGAGGGAGGCATTTAAATTAGGCAATTACGTAAGTCCTGACTACATACGAGCGCGGTTACGCTTGGAAACATTAGGGTAGGGTTTGTTAGTCATGCAATAGCTAAATTACAAACGACTGAGGGGAGCGCCCTGTGAGTGCATAGTACTTACGATCGCGTAAATACGCTACACGGTCATACTTAAAGTGCACTTAGGTAAGGATCTGGCCCATTGTATCTATCTCAGCAACAACAGAAGTTTGGGCTCTGCATGCATCTATCATGCAATATCTTTAGTGTCTGAGTGACTATTCATTTTATTGTGTTCATGCCTCACTTTTAAATCAGTTGGTTCATACCAGTGCTTTATGTCATACTTTTTATCTCACTGACTATGTTTTCTGCCCTTGACTTTGTAATATCTTCCTTTTAACCTGATCTCTTCCTTTTTTCTCCTTCCAATAAAGTTTGAATTCTCTAACCATCCTCTGGCGTTTCCTAAGATTAGCACTGGTATTTCCCTTACATCCACTTGGGCTTTCCCTCATGAATTAGAAGATGTTTTGGGCAGCCTTCTATCTCAACTGTAGTGATTAGTCCCAAAATAGGTTTTGTTTATCAATTTGGAAGTCCTGTAGTTTGCATTTATATTTTGCTCTAACAAATGAACAAATTAAATAAAGAGATGCATGCCTTCTTTTTTGGCAAAATATATCATTGTATGTCTCATAGTTTTACATATGATATAATAAATATTTAAATCTGTTGGCATTGATCATATTTTCTATTAAAAAATTATTTAACGCAATGGCTCTCAGTTTTTAAACAATACTGCAAATTAGATTGCGGATACATTCCAATTAGTAAACTTGGCAACTCTTTGTGAAAGCAAGAAGCTATTACTATTAACTCAGGTGGTTATTTTCAATATATGAAACGAGCTGTGACCTTGATTCAGCAGTTGATTGATTGCTGTTTCAGCTAATGAATTGTCATGTATTGTTCTAAATTTCATTGAAAAGAAGATTTGTTAGACTCAAGATGGACTAATCATTTCTTTAGCTGTAAAATAAAGTGTTGGCGTTGTACGTTCTGATCTCTGAAGCTTTACAATGTTGCTTCTACATTAAGTCAGTAAATTTAGTGTTTAGTTTCTAGGTAAACACTTCATTTTCCCAGACTTGAAAAGTACTTGAGAATGATTGGCTATCATTTAGCTGGGTCAGATTGTCTGCTATTATTTTCTGCTGTGAAAACCTATATTTATTGAGTTTCCATGCAGTACACAAATCCATATAAAGCAATCTTGAAAGGAGAAATTATCAATGACTCATTAAATGCTTTTGCAATGCATTTGAAAGCTTATTTTTTTTACTACTTGATGTTCCTACGAGCAAAGAGGTTTCTTTTTTTTATCATTAACATTAAGACACAATTTAAATGCTTAAAAAAAAAAAGAAAACTAAGTATGTAATCTGTCATTTCTAATATTATTTCTTTACTAAACTTGCTACCTCGACCTTGATCCAGAGGTAAACATCACAGCCTATCAACCAGCTCACATATTGTATCTCTGAGAAATGTTGTACTGGGCATGCTCAGAAACCCTTGTCCGCCTTGTCCAATCCTAAAGGTTAATGTAAATCACTCTGTGCTGCATTGTGTTCTGAAGGGCATCTCATGGTCATGCATGGGTGGAAGCACATAGGACATGGCTGGGTGTCCCCGATGCAGCTCTAGATGTGGCCTGCTGTGTGGTCCTGACCAGTGGAAATATTTGCACTTACTAAGTCCAAGATGTTATGTTAATTTAACCAACATAACTACCATCGTACGGAACTAAGTGCGTTTACATTTGTATGATGGCATTTTCGTACAAATGGGCAGTGGTTGCTCTCTGCATGCATATGGCAGCATAAATCACACTTTTTACGCACCAGAGAGGGGACTGACAGGGCAAATTCACTCCCCTCTCTCGTGTGGATTTCAACACCCCCGCACGTACAGAAACTTGCAGGGGTGTGGATCTAGTCCATTGTGACTGTTAAGGCTCTCCCAGAGAGAAACCATTTGGATTCCTACACTGGACATGCCAACACCCAGGGGTCTAAATGAAAATTTTGACCTTACATCCTATTTATAGATCTCTTTATTGTCGATCGTCTGATCCTGTGTAGGCTTACTTTGTATAATTTTTATTGTGGAAGCCTGGTTGTGTGAGTGGAAATAAAAATGTCATTCCCTATTGTGTTTTGCGAGTACACTCCATTGGAGGTAAAAGGCTTTAGACCCAGACACTGTTCTGTTCTCATTAATCATGTTTTCCAATTCATTTGTACCTGTTTTTCTATGTTTTACATGTATATACTTGTATGTACTTTACTATTATCCTATAGATGTTTTTAACAGAGGTTTAGAATTTAATGGACACAGAGAACGCTTTGTTTCCATTGGCCAAAATAGCTGTTTATGCTTACTTGTGTAAATTTGGTTGTTGAATTTATACATTGATGTAATGGGAGATTGCTTTGCTTGTAACAAGAATAATTAACCTCACCAAGTACCTGGTGCTCCTTGTTAAGTGGGAGCTATAAAGAACAGTCAGCCGATCCCATGCCATGCTCCCTTATGAAGTCATTGCTGACAAAACATGTAGGAGTGGGGATATGCTGAAAGTCACTAGTGTCCACTTCAGCATATACAGCCATTGGTGTAACCAAGAGGAACATAGGACAGGACACAGAACAGTGCTAAAACCCAGCTTGCACATGGAGCCTTTTAATCTGTTTTGTTGGTTTACAAATTTATTCCAGTAGGCTTAATAACATTGGTTCTGGTAATACTGGGCCTTATGCAGAGCTCCGGCTGCATTGTAAATGTGGCCAGAGTGTTCCGATATGCTCTACTGCGCATGCGCAGTAATTTTGTAATGTAATCTACGTTACTTGTTGCAACGTAGATTGCGTATACAAGTAACAAGTAACGTAGATTACGTTACAGAATTACTGCGCATGCGCAGTAGAACATATCAACGACAACGAGAAAACGGCACTCTCACTTTTCATGAGCAACTGTGCTGTGGTGCAATCAGGGATATTAGTAGACAGGAACAAGTTTCATGCACTCATCAGACTTTGGAGATGAAACTAAAACGAACAACGAATCCCAATGGGGTTCAAGGCAAGCACTCACAAGAATAATGAAAAGCTTCAGGTGCCCGGCTTAAAATAAGTAAGTAGATAATTGTATATGAAATATACAAGCCCGCACTCCTTCTTCAATAATATCTGAAAAAATCCAAAAAAAAGGATAGTCAACATCATTCCTTGGAATTTTGACTGTGGAGTCAGGATCACTTAAGTTGCAATAATCTCAATAAAGTCCTATAAAAAAGGCAGGCTCAATAAAGTCAGATGTCCTCAATAAACCAGTCCATATATTTACTCTGTCCATATGGTAACTTAAAACTTGAACAAAGCAGCAACCAAGGACCCATAAGATGATTTACACCACTGTTCCAATGCTTACCATCACCACTGACAGCCGTTTCGGAGTCAGTCCATCATCAGGATGAGGCAACGTGTCCATGTGGTACAAAAAGCTAAGGAACATTGCATATACACAATTAGACACAGAATATATGGTGCTAATTGCTCACCTGTGGGATGTATGCTGTGCGCCTTGCAATGGAGCCTCCTGGAAGTGAGCTATAATGCATACAACCACCTCCAATACTGCCTCAGCCCACCTCCTGTTCCAACAACTAACACACCCACCAGACAAGCAAGTATGCATAGTGAACGTCTCAGGCATCGGGTGTTGCTAGGCGATGGCATAGCAGTGTCGTCAACGACTACATTCACCTCCTGGGTCCATTAGACCTCCGCAGCATAGCCCACACAATGGTGACTAAACAGATAATACAAAACTGTAAATAATAAAAGCAAAATGCAAAACAAAGACAAATATATATTCTGGTAACAACAAATTAAAAAGTCTTTCCTCAAAGAAAGCAAGACAAGTTAAATTCCTCATTTAAGCCATTTGGAGTCACTGATTTAAATAAATCTAGCTTCCTGTTGTATATATATATATTTTCTCTGTTACCCCCTCTTCTCAGAGGGGAATTTGGTGCAAAGGCATACATCGAAATTCCTTTAGGGAATGTTTACAGTTGACAAAGTGCCTAGCCACTGGTGGTGCTTTCTAATCCACATGTAAGTGTGGCAATGTGTTCTTTAAGCATTCTTCAGTCTTGCCAAACTTGCCATGGACAAGACACTGTATAAACTACAAATTTTCTTTCACAATTAAAAACACTCTTGATTTTATACCTGGTTTTAGTGGATTGGTTGAAAAAACTTTCACCAGTTGGCAAGAATTGACAGTTGGTACAGCCATTGCATTTATATACTCCATATTTTTGAGTCATCCAATGTTTAGCCATTTTTGGCTTCAAATTTGTTTTGACCAGTAAGTCCCATAAATTTGAACTCCTCTTAAAATTCAATAGTTGAGGTACTTGTTACACACATCCTCTATACTGCGCATGCGTAGTAATAGTGCAACGCCATGTACATAGCGGTTAGGAGCGTAAATTCGCTAAGAGTGTAAGTTTGAATCGATCGTTAGCACTTAAGATCTTAAGTGCTACGAATCTTTAAGATCTTAAGGATTTGCATGGAAATGGGCGGGGGGAGGCAGTGAAATGAGGGAAAGTGGGCGCGGGCTGACACTTTGGATCTTAAATATACGCTACTACGTCACTTAAGATCTCAACTGCCAGCGTTAAGGTTAGTCAATGGTGGTCTAACTTTAAGATCCACCGCTGTTTGCAAGGGGAGGGACTGTTTATGCAGTGGGCTGTAACCTGCTAAGATCTTAACCTTAGATGCGTATATTTGCGATCTTTTCGCAATCGCATCTCTGAATCAGCCCCATAGTGTGTATATGTGTATATCCAGTATAATAATATCTGTGGGGGTGTTGTGCACTAAAATAAGATGATTCTACACCAGATAAGGGAAAATTCATCACCTAGTAGTTGTCATGATGTCATCTCATCAACATTTTAGTATGATGTAATCACTTCTTATCTCATCTAATACAATTTGCAGGATAATGACTGCTTATTAAAACAGATATTTTCTTTCTTTGTTCTCCAAATGTGGTTTTCTAATAGTTTTATTTTCCTGAGAACTCAGTTGTATAACTTTCAATACTTGTAGGTACAAAAACATGCCATTTCTATAAGAAGACATTCATGTCTACTCAGGTCCTCACAACAGAGCTGTGCATTTTCTTTAACAATTTTAAATTACCAACTGACCTTGTGAAAACAAGGAACTGTATACGTAAATAATTTATTGGAACATGTTACAACAGTATATACCAACATAGATATTTCTAATGCCTCTATTGATTTTGACATCAATTTTCTTGTTCATGTGTACAGATAATAAAAAGTAGAAATGAAACTAGCTGTGTTTGATAGTAACAGAGTGATGAATTATTTGGTTATAGTTCAGAACATTAAAATATATACAATGTGGTTTAAATTCTTCCTTTTCATTACTGAGAAAATAATATAATTATATTACATCAATCTCCATTGTCTTTGGAACAGTCCATTATACAGTGAAATGATGTAACATACTGTGCAGCATGGAAAATACTCTAAAATGCTTTGTTGTATTACATATGTGCATAAGCATTAAATTATGCAGTAAAGAGCATGCTAAATTATATTATTACCACTGACCTGTGGTAAAAACAATTAATAAAAAGATTAACTGTGCCTTTTATGATATAGTCCTACATTACTAAAATTATAACAAGTGGTTATATAAATCAAATATTTAAGTAAAGAAGCACTTTCTCGCTGACAGATTTTACCATGCATACCAGTCAACTTATGTTTCAGCAGATCACATTTCTATAAGGCAAGCAGTTTTTTTTTTGGCTAACATTATGTCATATTAACTGAAAAAGATAAAGGCCCGTATTCAGAGTACCAGACATATAACATATACGTCCGGTGTTAAGCGAATTTTACTACTGCGCATGCGTACTATTTTTTTTACGTAATCTACGTATTTTTTCTTACATAGATTGTGTAATTGCAGTCTGAAAGATCGCATTTTTACGCAATCTACGTAAGAAAAAGATATGTAGATTACGTAAAAAATTACTACGCATGCGCAGTAGTAAAAATCACTAAACACCGGACTTATATGTTATACGTCCGGTACTCTGAATATGGGCCAGAAAGTTCTTATTAGTATATTTAGAAGATTTATCAGATGTTGGTCAGCAACTGAAGACCATGATGTTATTATACCACGAAGGAATTATTAAGGACAAAGGACCTGATCCAGACCTCCATGTGTGTTCTGGACGCATGGAGGTGTGTAAGTCCACATGTGAGAGAGGAGTGACCCTACCTTAAGTTCTCTACATGGATCTGCGTCCACTCGAACCGCCCATTGCTCTCCATCAAATACATGTCTACCCCCACTTTCCTTGCGGGGATTAGGCATATGGATCTGAAATAATGGCCCGTCAGACGGATCTCCCAGCGTGCGGAACTAAACACCGAATTCTGCAAGCTGCTTGCATAAGTTGGGTGTTGGATGCAAACCTGGATCAGACCCAAATTAAATTTAATGAATGGATTTTTTTAGATTTGATCACCTGGTATGAAAAAATGACCTTAGATCCAGCAATTCAGTTCTAGGGATGACCAGTTGTGGTTGCACGTTATTCCACCAATGGTTTTGTTATTGCAAATTGGTCAGGTGCAATGGTTAACCTAAGAACCTAAGAATACCTAAAATGTATCCTTAGAATTTACCTAATAAAATTTGACTCCTGTAATAGAGAAATAATATTTTTAATTTTAAATCTGTAAGAAAAATACAATTAAGTGCAAACAGGAGGTTTCCTTCATCTCAATGTATGTATGAGCTTTATAAACAGAAAGCAAAATAATGCAAAATCCCTATTCTCAGACCAATAACTTATGCTATGCTACTGTATTGTAAGATGCATTTTCAATTTGCATGCTGTTTTTATATAAATGGATTACATTATGTTGATTTATTGAAGACATTCATGGTTGGTTTTCACAAACTTATACCATTTTCAGATCGCAGCCCCAGCAATAACCCTGGTTTTTCAACCTGGGTCATTGCTGGGTGATTTGCCGTGTAAAATAAAAATACCCCTGTTAAGTCCAGGTCCACCACAGGAATTTCCTGTAGAATGAGAGACCTATAGGGAGATTACGCTGGGCTCCATTACAGTCTTTTAGAGACACTGGGGTAGATCCAGAACTACGTGTGCCGTACGTTTATTCGCGGAGCGTATTTTCGTGTGTGTAAATTCGTTACACTCCCCTCGGCACACCCCTTGCACGTACGTATTTTCTCAAGATACGACGCCCAAACCCTACCTTAACTTTTTCATACGTAACAGAGTACGTCCGCTAACGGACGTACTGACTACGTGAAGGTACGCAGCTTAGCACGCCCATACTGTACACTTTAAATACCACCCCCGCCTCCTTCACGAATTTCCGACGTATTTTGGACTAACGTAAATTTGGCACGCCCACACGTAAGTATTTACGTGAGACATACGTGAATCACCCATACGTTCAAAATTACGCTATGTGAATGTGCGTATTTTCTATGGTGCGCATGCGCAGTGCGTTCAAATCTGCAAATTTACGTCTCTGCCACGCGTAAAATCGCGGGGAAGCGTAGTTCTGGATCAGGCCCACTGTCTTTTGTATGTTTCTTCTTTCCAACATGAAAGGACAGTCCCGAAATATATAATATATGCAGTCACTTACAATTTGTAGATTCTTCTAAGAGTATGTATGGAAGACCTGTGAATTGTTCTTATCTGTTATGGTGTTTTCCTCCGGCGTGCATGTGATCTCTGTTCCTCCTCCTTGCTCCACGCTTGGCCCGCAATAGCCACCTTTGACCTTTGGGCGCTCTGATTGGATTAGAGAAGAGAAGGGAGAAATCGCATAGTGCAAAAGATCATTTATTGTTGCAGGTTAAAAACTTTAACAGTTGTACTCACAAGAAAGGTAGAAGATTATTACAGTCTTCTAAAAGCGCATTAATAGTGCAATTAAGCAATCACTTCCAACGCGTTTCAATCCGTCGCTGGATCTTTCTCAAGGCTGTTATTGCACTTTCCCTAAGCTCCTTATGAAGCACATTGGCTCCTCCTCCATACATATCTAAAAACATTTCTACCGCTATCATTCTTAATACTAAATAGTGCAGATCACAACATTCCTTAAAATTACCAATATTATGGTATTTTAAAAAAGAACTACCAATACTTGAGTACTTTCTAAATAGTAACAAACTCTTTAAAGCTAAGCACCTACTTTTTTCCGCCGCTAACAATACAGTTTTCTTAAAAGAGTTTAACAAAACTAAAAAGAGGCATCCTTTTCATTTATCTTCTACTCATATATCTTTCTATGTATCCAATTCTCAGCATCATAATTTACTTTAAAACAATTACATAAATAGTATAAAAGTATCCAATTAAAAATTCACAGTTATACATATTAATCTCACAATTGTAAATATAGACAACAGGTTATAAATTACAGTGTAAAAAAAAAATTACAATAAATAGTACACAATCAGTTTATAAATGGAGTTACTGCTAAAAGAGCCATATAAAAACTGGACCCTTTCACACTGTACTACTTTTTTACCATGTCTGCCCTGGCAATAATCTGTCAATCTGTCAATCATCTCAAATGGAGCTTTCATTGGTTGACAAAAAATGAAGTCATTTAAAGGGGACCTAACTTTCTGCTCACAATGATGATGTCAGTAGTGGGTCGCTATTATCACTGCATTGCTTTTCATGATGGCTGACGACTCACTTGTATGTAGGGCAGGTCACATGTTTCTCTGGTTTATGATGCTGTTTCGTACAGCAAAATCAGAGCCTTATGCAGCTGCTGACACTGTGTGACACTATACAGTGTCATTTGAATTTGAGAAGGGCACAATTTTTAGCAGAGAGGAAGACAACTCGACCTCAATATTTGTGCAGGAGAAGAGCCTATATCAGGTTCAGCCTTACCTCCATTCTGCGATTGAGCACCCTCACAGACCGGAAAGTATGGGCAACTGTGGAAGCTTTTGAGGACGACCAGTGGATGGCACACTTTCGTATGTCACATGCGACATTTCAGTGAGTGCTGCTCCTTGTGACGCCTGTGCTTACAAGACAGAAGACCAACTTTAGAACACCCATTTCTACAAGGAGGAGACTAGCTATTGTTGTGTGGTGGTATGCTACCCCTGGTGAATACTGCACCATCTACTGCGTGTTTGGAGTGGGGATCTCTACAGTCTGCATTCTTGTGATTGAAGCACTTTACCATTGCCATTATTAGCTTGCCAGGGCACCGTTTGGATGAGATGATTGCTGGCTTCATGCGGCAAGTATTTCTGCAGTGTGCAGGAGCCAATGAGGGAACCCACATCCCCATCTTAGTTCCAGCAGAACCAGAAAGGCTGACATTCTATCATCCTTCCTCAGACCTCCTCGGATGGTAGTGGAGAATGCTTTTGGCCGCTTCAAAGGACGTTGGCATCGCTTGATGAAACACAACAACATCGACATCAAGCTTGTACCTCATGTCGTAGCTGCTTGCTGTATTTTACATAATATATGTGAAATACAGAAATAACAGTTTTTGCCAGAGTAGAACTTTCAGAACTTTCCAGGAGTCGTCTGAACCAGACTTTAGTGAGGGTGAGCGTCCTTATTCCACTGCTAAACTTATCCCCAACACCCTTGCAGACCTTTATTATTTACGTTAAAATAAATACACTTGTTTTGGTTGAATTGCAAATTGTTTATTTTTTTACTAATATGTGAAGTAGCACATACTGATATGTATTGTAGCACATACTGATATGTATTGTAGCACATACTGATATGTATTGTAGCACATACTGATATGTATTGTAGCACATATGTCATTATTTATGAACAAATTACACTTTATGAAAGTATTTATATTTTACTTATATTACTTACTTTTATATTTACTTGACTTGGGGCTCTGGTGCACTATAGTCACGTATAGTTTGTGGAAGTGGCTGGCTTTGCACATAATGGTCTGGTGCACTATAGTCATGATGAGGTGTTGGAAGTGGCTGGCTTTGCACATTATGGTCTGGTGTACTATAGTCATAATGAGGTGGTGGAAGTTGCTGGGTTTGTCCTGGATGGTCTGGTGCACTATAGTCATGATGAGATGGGGGAAGTAGCTGCCCTTGCCCAGGATGGTCTGATGCACTATAGTCACGACAGGGTGGTGGTAGTGGCTGGCTTTGCTCAGGGTTGTCTGAACTTATTGTTCCAACGCAAGCCAGAAGATGTTGATAATTGCTCCTCTGCAGGTCTTGCAGCATCATTAGTGCCTTCGATTGGTTTACATCACATTCTGAAGCTTCAGGCACGTCGGACTGTTCACCCATGCTGTTGTCCCCGGAAGCACCTGATGCTTCCAAAGGTGGGTCACCAAACATGAGTGGAAAAAAACATCATGATTCAACGCTGCTTTGGGACTTCTTCAATTCAACAGCGGGAAAAGATGATGACAGTGACACCGGATTTGATGACGCAGTGTTGCCAAAAACTGCCTGACATAGTTCAAATAATGACCATTCTATACGGCCAGCTCTGCTCCTCCTTCTGCTATCCAGCACTTTGAAGTACTGTTTCTGCATAGATTTTAACTTGTTAACAACCTGCTGCTGGGACTTTTCATTCCCCTTTATTTTAGCTTTTCTGCTATATTGAAATATATATGCGGGTCCTTCACTTTGCCTGTGATTTGAGCTTTAATTTGCCCCACGGAGGGAGAGCAGCTCTCGCACTTCCTCATTCCCCCAGTGAGCCATGCTGTCTGCTGGGGCGGTGGCAGCTTTAATTTCCAGTGCTGTTAACCATCCAATCAGGTTTCTTTGTGAGAGACCTGGGTTGAAAAATCACTCGGGACATTTCACATTGCCACCTTACCCGGACATGGGAAAAACCATGTCTAAATTTCTAAAATATCTCTATTTTTTCTTTTCTTTTTATGAATGGGTAAGTATGCAAATCGGCATAATTACCCATTCATTCTATGGAAACCTCACCACAGTCCCGCTGAAGACCCGACAAACTGACCAGAAAGGTTAGGATTAGAGTTTGGTTGGGGTTTAATTCATACTCACCATTTGCAACAGTGTCTTCTGTCTTCCGTGCATCTATTGCTTCTCCTCTGCGAGGGGAGATAACAGCCCTTTTTATAAAGGGCCATTCGAAGTGGTGACCCACATCCCCTTAAGTACAAGTGTAAAATGTTGGCAGCTTGGAAGTCTTAATCAATACACAGGATGTCAATACTTGGATACAGCACATTGCAATATCAAGTCATGTCCACTTGCAAGCGCAAGCCTGTCCCCCCAAGAGAAGCTATCAGGATTGTAATTTTACTTAACTCTAGATAGGACTGATTGTTCTGATCCAGTAGTATTGAAATGTCCGCAAGCATAGAGCACAAAAGCAAATTAACTATGATAAGAATACACCAAAAAAAAGCTGGCAACTTTGTAAGGTGCCACAGTCTCCAGAAGGATTTGTATTTTAACTATAATTAATACATAGGAACTGAATGGCACATGTTAAAATGGATCATGAGTATAGAATATCATTGGTCAGTGGCACTTGTCCTGACTACATAGTGGGTAACTGGTACACACAAAAAAAAAGGTTGAGGAAGACTGATCAGTAGCTGTCAGCCTCTTCTCTGCTTCAACTTTGGTGCAGAAGGACTGCAATTTATCTCTTACATTGTTCTGCAATTACTTCTTTTACTAGTGACTGATTAAATAATTCTGTTAATGGTGTTGCCAGCACCAATTTAAGCACTTTACAGTTGTGACTTTTGTGTTATTGCATTCATCTTTCTGAATTGACTTATATATGCTTCATTGTATCAATATGTTTGCAACTTAACTGTAGGCCTTTCCCTTCTCATTCTTTTGATATCACATACTACAATACATACCTCTTTGCCTTCATTTTTCTGCTAATATTTTTCTAATAAACCTTTTTTTATTTAATTTTTCTAACATGTTTTACAAAGCATTTTGTTACATTTAGCATGACACTAATTTTTCCCCACTACAACTGCATTAATTTTAATTGACTCCGCCATAGAATAGCTTACTCCATCTCTACAAAGTCAGTCTACCTAAAACCTATCCCATTTGTTGTGCTGTATAAGACTGTGAGGCTGATAAAGAGTATTGTGGAATTGCACGGAATCTACCCAGGTCCTGAATTTCCTGATACTAAAGGATAGACTTTTATGCATCCAGCAGGCTGCAAACCTTGGCAGCCTCAAAGTGCTGATGGGGTCTATGTTATTTTATAAGTTTGGAAAAATGTGATTTTATCATTTCCACATATTTAGGTCGTCAATGTGTTTTAAAAGAGTTTAAATGAGATAATATTGCTGTTGCAAAGTTGGATTATGCTAGCTTTATATAAAAGTGCTAGAGGATAAAATAAGCAGCACTAATAATAATCTACCTTATTAAGAGTCTATTAGAAAATCTACATAAAATCACATGAAAAATTCAAATAAAGAACCAATTAATTTCTGAAGGCATATATAGCATGAGTCAAAACTGCATAGCAATTAAGATTAATTGAATTTTATTATAATAAAAATGTACATCTTTTCTTAATGTAACTTTCAAATTGTCACGACATTGACACTATACTAGTATAATGAAAATATCATCACTTAAACCAAAGATGTTGAATGATATGATAAATTCCCTATAAAGGAGTTCAGCAGAACCACCATTAACACTGTTGAACTAGGGCACATACCACAGGTTTAAGACACAGAGCCTTGGCTTACTATCATTAGGGTTAGCTGGCCTTGTGTATGATGCTGCCTAGTAGTAGTACCACAATACCCAGCAGCATCATACACAGAACTGCAGCATGCTAACTAAATACTGTAATAGGCCGCCACTCTTTTTTTTTAAGCTTCTAGGGAGTAGTTGAGGCAAGTGAGGGGGTAAAAAGTATGCTGTTGTTTTGTGCCCCTCAAATACAGTACATGCCAAGGATAGCCTTACTATTCAATGTCCAGCTCATCAAATTATACTATTCAGTTAGTAACATGATTGAAACAGCTAAATATCACCAAATATAAATATCACACTTCTGTAAAAATGGTGTTATCCTTATAAATTAGCACGTTATAGGCTCTGGACAGACTTACAACATGCAATAAAACAGTTATAATTTTTGCTTTTATGAATATATATATATATATATATATATATATATATATATAAAGTCATGTTTATAGAGTGTGTGTATATATATATGTATATATATATATATATATATATATATATATATATATATATATATATATATATATTTCATTGTATATATATACAATTCTGAGTATACATGCATATGATGCATATAAGATTAACTAGGAATTAAATATTATTAAATGCAGACTTTTAAAACAATTATAATACAAAATGGTATTTAAGACTTGCAATATAAAAAAAAAAAACAAATACATCTGTGATTTTGCACAAAATATCTTTCTTGTTAGATGTTAGAATGCTAAAGAGAATAAAATACCACTGTAACACATTTATTTCACAGGTAAGGAGGCTTAACAAACAAGAAAGGGAATAAGTTGGCAAGACAATACAGATGTATATTTTCTTACTAGATAGAAACTTAGCTTGTATTAATTTAAAGATATGTGAAATTCATTATAGCTAATTTCTCTTTTGTTTAAATTAGCCATTGTTTCTAAAAAAAAAAAAAACAAATCTCACTTTCCTAGAATTCTCTGTTTCTCTTTTATTTAATAAATTTAGTTTAAATCAAGATTAAGGACCTTGGCCCGGATTCACAACCCCGGACGGATATGCATTGTATGTGGATTTTAAGTTACTTGTCAATGCAAATATATATTACAGATGCCGGCTCTCTCAATCCAAAGAAATATTGTTTCTTTTACTCTCCCTTTAAATCTTACAAAAAGACCTGAATATACAATACATCTGACAAAATACGTCTCTATTTACAAACAATAAGAATACTTTTTGAAGTGAACTTACCTTTGCCAAAATCGCTTCTCATTGCAGCGAGCCTGGTAGCACTGTTCACATCATTTACAAATACTCACACCTCCAGAGAGGTCTCGCGCTAATCTGTGAGATCATAGCAGACATCATAGTATCCTTGCATCCATAAGAAAATTGAATATAGTCCCTGTGCATGCCCAGTGGGTCTGTTTTGGGACTTTGAAAATTTCAAGTCCCAATATGAAAAACACTGCAAATGCAAAAAGAGTTCAACTTCTGCCTACTTTGATGTTCCTTTCCTGTGTTTATTAACAAACTACCACCATTTTAGCAGCCATATTAATGACTAGGGATTGTGAATTGCCCTTTTTGTAATTTTGCATATATGCACAGTACAGTTTTGTTTACTTCCACGTTCCGTTTTCGGGGCAGGTTGCGGTCATGAGTGGGAGGAGTTTTCTATTTAAACTGTACAGTATGGGTATGTATTAAGCCATCTGCGCTATCCCTACTTCTTTAGAAGCTTATCGGAAATTTTAAGGCAGCAATGCGTTTGGCGTTCCATAAGTCTGAATCTGGCCCATAGTTTTTCTGTAAACATGCATACATCAGCACCATTCAGATGATGCACACACTAGTTTTTTACTTCACCTCACTTCACACTATATATTGTCAAGATGACTCAACAAATAAACTTTCCAAGGACATTTTTGAGACTCAAACACTAGCTACATAGGGACAGATCCACTGCCGCCGTTGTTTTTACGGCAGCCATATGCGTAAGAACGGTATTTCTGCCATTCTGCATATGCACCTGGCAGATGTTGCCCGGCGTAATCAAGGTCTCTGGGTGCCCTGGATTGGGCGTCTGTAACTACAGCATAGTTACAGACGAAGGGGCGTGCAGAACCGTAACTATGCTGTAGTTACGGAAGGTAGGCAGGGGGGAGGGAGGGAAATTAGGAAGGAAGGGCTGGGTTAGTGCCTTACGATCCTAAGGTTGGCGTAATTAGTAGGGTAGACTTCAGCCAGCGTAACAGTCTGTAATTATGCCAGCCACAGGGGGAGTGTCGTTGGAGTGCACCAGAGCTATGCTGTCTGTAAGTACGGCCAGCGGCCCAGCATAGCTCTGGATCAGGCCCATAGTTCAGTTCTCTAGATATCACCCAACTTGTTTAGCATCAGTCATCCTGCACAACAAAAAAAAACCTCAGGTATAAAAACCTCAGCACAAATATGATGGACAGGTGACACTTCCAACCAGCCTTGATAAAGAAACTTTAATCATGTGATTGTGTTTGGCCAGTCTCACTGCAAACATTGGGGTAGATCCAGACCTAAGCGCTTGTTGCGTTCCATTGCGTAGCATATTTACGCTAGGGTATTTTCTATGCACTCCCCTAGGCACATCCCTCGCTCGTATGTATTGTGGTCATTTTACGCTTTCTAAATGCTACCTTAACTTTTCAAACGTAAGTACTGACATACATAATGGATTCACGTATGTTACGGCCTAACCCGCCCATACTGTACAATTGAAATGCCTCCCTCTGCCTACAATGCGTAACTACAGGTGTCGTATGGATGCCCCCGAACCTTTGTTCGTAATTACGCTGATGGTACGTACATTCAGTGTTACATGGTGTAACATCTGCCACGCTCATGCTCAGTAAATACAAATTGACAATTTTACATTAGCAGCTAGCGTACGTAGTTCAGGATCTGGGCCATTCTTTGTTAGTTGCTTGCTGTGGAATTAACTGTGTCAGAACCACAAACGTGTAAGCTAAACCAGATGCATTATCACTTTGTCACATTAGGTGATTTTCAGCAAATTCTGAAAACATTTTGACATTTCCCCTCCAAAATAACTTCTGCACTAATAATTCACTGTACCTTGTTGAAGAATACTACCAGGTCATGTTGGTAGAGGTTAGCTGTCTAATCATTTGATGTAACAGTGGAAGTAATAATTCTTCTTAAAGCCATAGCAATTTTGATAGTCATATGGATAAAGGCAAAGAATTGTGTCAGAGCAGGATTCATTACATCAAGCATCAGCTGAAAACAAGAGATATCTTCTGACTCCAGGCTATATAACAGAAACTACTCACACTTTGATTGGAAGGTAAAATATAACATTTATTTACAGGATTTATCAATACAGATGATTCACATATTGTTTTCAATGTAACTGTAGTATGCTCTGTTTTGTGTGATTCAATGATTGAAATAACAGTCAGTTATATTAGTATACTTGGTAACTGTAATGATGGTATTGTTTGTTATGTAAAAGTGTAGGCAACTGTTATCTAAAAATAAGATTATTTTCTGTAGTTCTTAATAAAATATTAAGTAATTTTTTAGCTACCGTAAAATATAGATATAGATGTTTATTTATACCTTATAGAATGTATTCAGTTCAATAGATAATGAAATCTTGTAAAGAAATTAGCATGAGTAAAATATTCTACTAAAATATCTCCTTTTTGGTCAGTGCTTGCACATTTAAATAACTAAAATTCCAGAGATTGAATTTGAGATGTATATTTCATTACACCTCTTCAATCATTTAACCAGCTGACTGGGCATGAAAATAAAATAAAATGAAAGCCGAGATTCAGTTTGTTTGATCAACAAAGCAGCTTGAGTATAGTTAATTAGAATGATTTATACCTAAATCAGTTCATCATTTGCTTCAAACTTTAGTTTGTCCTCCTATATTAACTGTTATATTACGTACACTATCACCAGGGCCGGCGCGATATGCGCCGAACATCCCCCCACACCATGCTATACAGATTGACAGCGTTTATACATTCTCCTGTATGAACGCTGCCAATCTGTATAGTGGGAAGAGGGGGAATATCCGGCGCCTATCCAGTATGGTGCCGGACATCCCCCCCTCTCACCGCTATACAGGTTGGAAGCGCTCATACAGGAGTTCATGTGTGAGCTTCTGCAGCAGCAGCAGCTCACACAGGAACGTCTTTTATCAGAACTTCCTGTCTGCATTAACAGCGCCACGGAGCAGGAAGGAAACAGGTAAGTAAAGAGGAGAGACTGGAGGCACATTATGGGGATACTGAGGGGGGGAGGGTAACTGGAGGCATATTATGGGGAATACTGGGGGTAAGGAGGGGAATTGGAGGCATATTATGGGGAATACTGGGGGGGAAGG
>WWET01000464.1:643956-658921 GCA_011038615.1 Limnodynastes dumerilii | reverse complement strand
GTATTTTGTCAAGATACGCTTTCCAAACCCTACCTTAACTTTTTCCAACGTAACCGCAGTCATACGCACACGTACGTATGGGCTAGACGAATTTACGCAGCTATGCACACATATTTCAGACGTATTTTGTTGTAACGTAAAAGTGGCACGCCCACACGTAAGTATTTATGTGACACATACGTGAATGGCCCATACGTTCACTATTACGCTACGTTAATGTGCGTATTTTCTATGGTGCGCATGCGCAGTACGTACTAAACCGCAATTTTACGTCTCCGCCACGTGTAAATTTGCTCCGAAGCGTTGTTCTGGATCAGGCCCAATGTCTGTAAGGTATGTGTCCCTAAGATATATAGTCTGGTATTGTATTGCATTTTTTCAATGAAATGGGATTTGTATAGTGGAGACTAGAATGCTGCCTGTATTGTATACATTTGCTTTCTTTTATTGTGGTTACAAGATTGTGTTTTATGATGATTACAATGATACTATACTCTAGAAACTCTAATGACAAATTGTTAAACAGGTAGGCGCAAATTTAAAGTTTGCAGGAAGGCGCCCAACACCCTAGCCCTGGCCCTAACTATCACTATATCACTTAACATTGATAAAAGCTAATTCAAAACAATAAATCCAACCAATGATCTAAAAAGCTCCACCAATCCATGCCCATCTAAATGCTGTCACTAGGGAGCTGATTCAGAGCTGCACTTACACCTTTTTTAAGGTGCAAGTGTAGACCTGAGCTATACCATGCTATACCATGGAAGGGGAAGCAATTTTAAATTGTGAAGTCAGAATTAAAATTAAGAGGTGGGGTTTCTTAGCTAAACTCTATTTATCTTTATAGAATAAACCTAAAGTTATGCAGTATTTGAGTTCCATGTGTGAAAGTAAAGTATTTTCCCTGCATGCAAAAGATTTTAAAATTAATTAACACCCCTTATTTTGAAAAATGGTTTATCTGAGCTGTACACTTGCACCTTTTTACCCTTACTCCCAAACTCTGAATCAGCCCCTAGGTATGTATATCAGGGTCCTAGCTTCCAATGAGCCAATCATTCTTGGGAGGTGTATGTCACGCAGGACGCAGATTGGCTAGCGCTCCTGAAAACAGCTCAGTTCATTTACTATTATTATTATTATTATTATCGTTTATTTATAAGGCGCCACAAGGTGTCTGCTACACCATTCAAAATACAACAAAATACAGTACAGACATACAGAGTAGGGATGGACAGCATAGTATATATTAAATACAATTTAACTATAAAAATATCACAAAAATACAATAAAGTAAAGCAAGCACAGGACGCAAGGCAAAATGTGAGGTGTCAAGCTTGGAAGATCAGGGAGCAGGGGATAGAGCACAGTGAGAGGTTAAGAGGGAGCCACCAGGTGGGGAAGGGGTAAAAGGGTAGCAGAGGTGGACAAGAGGGTACAAGAGGGTACGAAGTGAGGGGGAAGTGGTGGAGGAAGGAACAACACTAGGATGGAGGGCCCTGCTCATGTGAGCAAACACACTAAGTGGGAGGGAAGAACTTACAGAAGACATAAGGAGGGGGAAGGAAGGGGACTGCTGGTGTGAGGGGAGGAGAGGTGGAAGGAAGAAAAGGGATAGATGAAGGATGCAGTGTGGATGTTAAGTGGAGGAGGGGTAGGCTAGCCTGAACAGGTGCGTTTTGAGTGAACGCTGGAAGACCTGTAATTTGGGGGAGAGTCTGACTGAAGAAGGCAGGTCATTCCAGTGCAGAGGTGCAGCACAGGAGAAGTCCTGGACACGGGTGTGAGATGTGGTGATCCGTAAAGAGGTCAGGCAGCGCTGGTGAGGAGATGGCCACTAGTCCAATTCACCGTGGTTTCCCTCTTGTTCTCTTTACCTGCTCCCTCTTATTCTCTTTACCTGCTCTCCTCTTCTCACTGTCTCATCTTTGTTGTGTGTGTGTGTGTGTGTGTGTGTGCGTGTGCAGTTATTATTATTATTTATTATTGTTATTTATTATTGTTATTACTGCTATTATTATTATAAAATTATTATTATTATTATTATATAATAACATTTATTTATAGGGTGCCACATGATATCTGCAGTGCTGTACAAAGACAGTTATTACATAAACAACTCAATTAACAGACAGGGTACAAGCTCAAATAAATAAAGAATACAATACAAGTACAATGCAAATATAGCAGAGCAATATATATGTAAAATAAAGATTTCCTGATAGGTCGTGGTAGGCTGTTTTAGTGCAGAGAGGCAGCCCGGGAGAAGTCTTGGATGCGAGAGTGATATGTAGTTATCAGGTTGGAGTTTGGGCGGCGGCAGACCGGACAGGTCAGATGTGGGTGTGGATGGAGATAAGGGAGGAGAGGTACAGAGCGGTGGAGGAGGAGATGACCTTGTAAGTTGTGGGGAGGATCTTGAAGAGAATTCTGACAGGACGCCAGTGTAGAGCTAGATAGAGAGGGGAGGTGGAGGCAGTGCATTTGGAGAGGAAGATGAGTCTGGCTGTGTTATTAAGTATGTATTGTAGGGGAGTGAGACGGACCAGAGTTAGGCCAGAGAAGAGAATGTTGCAGTAGTCAAGACGGCAAATAATGAGAGAGTGAATTATTGTTTTAGTAGCATCTGTGATTAAGGACAGTGGGCCTGATCCAGAACTACGCATCGGAGTGAATTTACGCGTGACGGAGACGTAAAATCACAGTTTAGAACGCACTGCGCATGCGCACCATAGAAAATTACGTAGCGTAATTGTGAACGTATGGGCCATTCACGTATGTGTCACGTAAATACTTACGTGTGGGCGTGCCAAATTTACGTTACTCCAAAATACGTCTGAAATACGTGAAGTAGGCGGGGGATGGTATTTAAAGTGTACAGTATGGGCGTGCTTAGCTGCGTACGTTCACGTAGTCTATACGTCCGTTAGCGGACGTACGCTGTTACGTGTGAAAAAGTTAAGGTAGGGTTTGGGCAGCGTATCTTGACAAAATACGTCCGTGCAAGGGGTGTGCCGAGGGGATGTAGCGAACTTACGTGCACGAAAATACGCTCCGCGAATAAACGTACGGCACACGTAGTTCTGGATCTACCCCAGTGAGAGTGTATTATTCCATCTGGAGTTTATACCATTTTGCTCATTCTGTGTTATTCCATGTGGATTTGGGTTCCTGTCTGATTTCCTGTCTTAATCATAGGGAATTTAAGAGAAGCCTCCACCAGGGACCATAACCTGCAGTCCCCACCATCAAGGGCTCCAGTGAACACCAGGCTCCTAGTTAAACTCCACACTCTGCTTTGTGTATATCCCTAACATATAGTGTTTTTTATTTTTGGTTTGACAACTCTCTTATATAGACTTTGCATAATACATTTTACACAACAGAAACCTTATTTTCAAATAAAGTAATATTACATACCACCATTACAGTTTTAACACAAACCCTACCCTTAGTTTACACTCATTTGACTACACTTAACTAACCCCCCACCTTCATTTCACACTTAATTAACTCCCTAACCCAGTTAACACTCACCTCTACTGTGAATTATCTTCTTCTGTTTCCTGTACTGTTTCCTGTACTGCAATCCCACACTCACCCCACAGCACATAGCACATGTGTTTTCAGGGCATGAGTGGGCAATCCCAGTCTCTCCTCTTTCCATTCACTTCAACATGGATCCCTTGGTAACCAACTTGGAATTTAAGCTGAGTGCCACCTGTGTCTACAATTATCGAGTGCAATCTTGGCCATTAGTAGATGCCTCTTACTTAAAAACCCAATCATATACTCCTTCCTTATCTTTCGACCGAATCCAGACTCCCACATGCCTTTCGTGAGTGCGGGAGTCTGTCTGTCTGAATAAGAGAGGGGAGTGAACTCCCCCTGTCACCCCCCTCTCTCATTTCATAACAAGTGTGACTTACGCTGCTATAAGGCAGCCGTAAGTCACGCTTGTGGATCAGCAGTCTGTCTGACCACTGATCCGCTCATAAGTGGGGGAACCTCTCCCACTGTACAATTTACATGCTTCCCTCCACCCACCTTGGCGGGTGGAGGGGAAGCACAGCCCCTTCCCATGTAAATACCATAGTAACACTAACGTAACACCTTATGTGCAAACTTTACTAAATCTGGATTTATTATTAATTAAGATGGCAGACTGCTTTTGGTTCCACTTAGACTTTTTAAAAAAATAATGAGATCAGCTAATTTTAATTGAAGAGATTGTAAAATGGATTCATCAAATCTTGTATAATAGAGAGTGATGTTTTTGCCCATAGCAACCAATCATTTAGCTAATACATGCTATAAAACAATATCTAGAATTTGATTGGTTGCGCCAAAATTTTTGTTGTTTTGGTAGTTTAATATCCAGTGTATATTTTGTCCTTACACTAGCTGTTATGTCTTTGTTCCTGGAAATAAGTTTTCTATAATTATCACTCTTACAAGAGAGCATGTTGTTGGCTAAATGTCAGCTTAATGTTGAAGTATTGCATCCACTTGGCAAGATAAATTACTGCATTTCACATGCGAACACTTGAAGCTAACTGCTGTTTAGAACCTTTAGTCAAGTGAGATCATCTTAAAATAAATTTTTCAATAAAAATTATTATTCTTTGAACATTTATATTATCAACTGGCAGCTATTTTTTAATGTATAGAAACATTAATAGCTTAGAAGAGATATGTATTTACACAACCCTCAGTTATATTGTAAACACAATGTTGTACAGTATTTGTATGCTTGAATTGTCCATGTGCAAATTTTGGACTACATGTACTTAAAATATTGATTTTAGTGTTACTTAATTTATCTAGAAGAAGAGAAGTATCAACTAACACTTACCTATCCTGTGAAGTCCCACAGTGATCTGCACAGAAAAGGGGGCACTCTAAGGTTTTATAAATGATCACAACAAGACTCCATGGAGTATGATTCTTAATACCGACGTTTCAGTACTGGTTTATTAGTACTTTCATCAGGGTAAAGATACTTCAGTTTAAACAGATATATATAGGCTAAACGATAACCACTTACCCAATTGTGTATCACCCATGGAACCGGGGTCCGGAATGCCGCCGCGTCCCGCCAACCGGAAGTGACAGGCCGCCCAACGGAAGTGATGTGCCTGTTGCCACGGAAACGGCATCCGTTGCCCGGATACCATTCTGTGTGTGAGAAAAAGTGCTTCAATACAGTGCAGATAGAAATCATATCATAGTATATAAATACACATGCCAAACCACAGAAAAGACTCAGGCTATAAAGCGTGAGGGTGAAATGCCCATGAGACCACTTTACATGTCATAGATGATACCTATAGGCGCGGTGCCCTATCCCAAGTGGGTGTGCGCAATATTAGTAGATACTATGAGTGTACATAGAGACTTGGCAAGATATTGTAAACTATGTAGGTACATGAGGTGAAAATTTTAGAAGATATGAGAAAGGATAGATGGTAAGGTATTGCAGATTAAAGAAAACAGCCATAAGGCCGCAGGTAGGGTTAGGGTTAGGGTAATAGAAGGGGAGGGTTAGGGTCAGAATTAGGTGAAGGGTTTGGTTCAGTTTTAACACTCACCTTTCGGAGCACCGTGTTCGGTGCTCTGGGGATTGATTGCTATTCCTCATCGAGGCATAAGCAATCGATATCCAAGCCAGTTCTTACCGGGGGCCACCGGGGACCCACACGCATTCCAGTCATATGTGTTTAGGGTTTTACTGTAATACATATATTTCACACATATATGTGTAGGTACATGGTCTGGCTGTATGGGTTTTCCCTTAAAATAAAATGTAATATAATGTGAATGATAACATGATTATCTCGCCTATACGGTGAAGAAAAGGCCAACATAAAATTGTAGTCGGACCCTTTTTCATACATGCCGGTACACACTTGTAATGCCGATGTTTGCATGCGCACATCATAGCTGACAGGGGAATTACGCACGTAATATTCCTGTCAGCCATAGCTCAGGATCTGGTCTCTGATTGCATATCACAATGAGCTAGTATTTCTGCTTAATATCTTTTTCTGCTATTTCTAAGCTTTTCTTGTTATGTCTCCTGTGACATCCAGGAGTTTTTTCAATGTATGTATGGTGTAGAAATGTAAAGTATAATACATGTTAAAATGATGTGTTATCTTGGTACAACATATAGGGAATCCAGAACTAGGAGCTGAAGAAGGTTCAGATGTCAACACTGAATTTGACTTATCGTCCATTCATTGCAACGTTTGGCTCCCATTCCTCACATTTTATTTATATTTCTCATTAGAAAACAGTTGTAGTTTGTAACCCGTTGTGCCAGTCTATAAAATACAAATACTTCCAGCTGTAGATTGTTCCAATAAGTGTCAGACATCTGGGCATAAAATTCCACCACGACACGTTCAGATGCGTATTTTTTCCCCCAAGTGTGTTCTACACAGAGACCCTATGATCAGACAGAGAAGAAGCTTCCATCTGCTCAGAGTACACTGATATCTATGCAATCCACAGGAAATGGTGCTTGCAACATTCTCTCTATGTTGTTTTTTTGATTCTTCCTTCAAAAGCTTGATTGTACAGACAAATATACACCACAGGGAGATACATGCTGTATTCACTTGTGGTTTTTGATCCATTTATGCTTTGAGTGCAAATGTAGCTCATCCCATCTTATTGAGCTCTACAGGAGGTAAAAATGGGATGCTAAATAGATTTTGTCGTGAAAAAAGCGTTAAAGTGCCTGTAATTCCATAGATTAATATTTATTCAATGTAATGTTACACAGTAAAAACATTTATCATATTTATATTCATATTTTTATTGTTACTGTATGTATAACAGAGTGAGGACATTAAACATTAATTATTGGACAGCTATTACACTGAAAGAAGGAATTACCGAATAGATACAACAAATTTCACTCGGTTACTAGACATCAAGCTTGGCATATTTTTCTTAAAACCCTAATCTCTATTAAATTGACTATTTTGATTATGAATAATTAATGGAATCAATGTAGTACATTGCTGGGATACTGCCATAATATTCATAAAGTCTGAAATGCTGTCATTGTAATTGCTATTGATAATAATTAGAAAATCCATTAGAAACTGCTTTTTTTTTAGATATGGAGAAACCATTTGACATATATTGACCTGTCATATTTCTTGTCTTTTTTCATTACTTTCCTTTAGCCTTCCCCTTGGCATTTCATGTAGCAAATAAAGTAAGCAATAGCTTTTGATTTCACATCTGTTTTTCACATGTTCTGCTTTTTTTAAACACAAACTTTGGTCACGAAGGAGCATACTTTTGGCCTTACTATGTTATTTTAATTCTAAAACAAGATTATTAGTACCATTATAAACACCAAATTCATGTACTTATTTATTAGCAGTAATTTTCTTAGCATATACTGCATTTTATACAGTTCTTTAAAGAGAACTTTTAATCATTCACATCATGCCTCCCACTAGTAATTAAATCATTTTTATAATGTGTATTTTTCTTTTATTCATGCTTTAATCATATGTATTTCAAATCAAACATGTATAGCTTTGTACAACTAATTGGAAATATATATATTTTTATTGCTTGCCACCAACTGACCATCGGGTATTTTAAGTAAAGAGTAAAGACATATCCAATTATCTGTGTGTTTGGCATTGAGTCACAGATATATCTACCTTTCCCTGTAGACGTTTCATGAACCAATTAAAACAAAAATTAGTAATAGGTGACAACAGAGGCTATAGAAATTTGCGGTGATACATGTGAGTCATTACTTTCTTTCACAAGGAACATCAAATTATGCTGATGTTATTATGTCATGTTGTACATTATACATTTCTTGTTACATCTTTTTTAATTTATTTATTAACAGGTTTTTTGTAGCATCATCAACAAGCCTCTCACAGCCAAAGCTTGGCTATCCTCCCCAGGGCAATTGCCTAGGGCACCGGGCCCAGGGAGGGGAGGGGGGGGGGCAGCAAAAGCAGCCCCCCGTCTCCATTTACATGCTACACGTCTCTTCCTGGGAGACGTTGGAAGTGTAGATCATATATACAGAGCAGCTGCTGCTCTCTCCATGTACCTTTCCGTTGTCAGTGTGCCCTGCTGTAACCCCCTCCTCCTCCTCCCTCCCTGTGAAAGTAAGTGAAGCGAGATGCAGGCACGTGACCTTCACGTCCCTGCATCACATCAATAAGCCGAGAAGGAGAAGATCTAGTCAGGTAGGGAAACGGAGGTTTCAGAAGGGGGCATGGAGGGGCGTGTGGGCGGAGTACTGGTGCGGGGCGGGGGGTTGGGGAGACAGGCCAAACTTTGCCAAGGGTGCCCAGAAACCTAGCTCTAGCCCTGATCCTCCCATACTTCTTTACTGTCTTTTAACATTCATTAGGTGTGCAGGGCTCATGTGGCCAGCTGAGGTATTTTGCCCATTTTTTTTTAAATAGTTTTCAGTAGGACAGGTAAGTGTATATACTGTGGGGTATTATTAAATTGTGAATAGTATGGGAATGGAGAGAAGGGATGTTTGCTTAGGCATCAACTGGGTATGAGTTGGAGCATTTAATAATAGCAAATGGCAGTGTTTTCCATATGTATGTATGCAATACACCAGACGACCTCCAAACATAAGTTATACTCCCTATAACATGATTCATCCCCACAAATTACACCAAAACTCATTCCAGAAATAATCCAATGACAGACAACATTACCCATACAGCCAGACCATGTACCTACACATATATGTGTGAAATATATGTATTACAGTAAAACCCTAAACACATATGACTGGAATGCGTGTGGGTCCCCGGTAAGAACTGGCTTGGATATCGATTGCTTATGCCTTGATGAGGAATAGCAATCAATCCCTAGAGGACTGAACACGGTGCTCGGAAAGGTGAGTGTTAAAACTAAACCTAACCCTTCACCTAATTCTGACCCTAACCTTCCCCTTCTATTACCCTAACCCTAACCCTCCCTTCCCGCAGCCTTACCCTACCACTCCCTTCCCTGTAGCCTGACCCTAACCCACCATTCTCCACAGCCTGACCCTAACAGTGTAACACTGGAGTGGTTACTCACCCTTTCGGTGGTTTGGTGAAGCTTTGGGTCCTGCAGCAGCAGTGGCATTTCTGAAAATGAATGGGTGAGTATGCTGATCGGCATACTCACCCATTCTGAAAAAAATATTTATCCAGTCTAAAAAGGGATTTGTCTTGTAAAATAGGCGGGACTCATTCACTGAAAAAGTGTCGGTATACAATGCTATTGAATATTGCCACACATCAAAAACTGTTGCTGTTTTAAAACAATATTTGTTGTCACTTAATTATTTGATCTTAAATTGTTTTACTGCAATTATTTTCAATACAGGTATAAATTCCTGCAGAAATGTCATATACAAAGTTTAATTTCCCCAATACAGCAGTAGCACTAGTAAACACGTTCCGTAACATGCAGGTGAGGCAATAATTGCTATTTGAAATATTTATTTGTTTGGAAGCTCCCGTAATTGTTTACGTGTCAGATTCAAATCAATATGTGCCATTTTGTTTCCTATGCTCTTAAAAGAAAACTGATTAGTAGTCATATATATTTTATTTGCTAGGTACTGACAAAATAATATTTTTATACTTATTTATAAATATACTGTTGAATATGTATGACACTATTCAGCATGATTAGGAAATGTACTGCTGAATATGTATGATATTATTTAACGTGCAGGATTTCTAGATGTTGAGCTTGCTGATATTTAGTTGCTGTTGAACTAGTTGGCAAATCATGCTGTGAGTTTCTATTCAACTTTTTGCATGTTGCTTATGCCAGCTCTATCCTGTAGGCTTTAATAATTGGAGGCATTGTGATTCAACCAGCATATTCACTCTGTGTAAACATGAGTCTGCTAGGTAGTGTTCTGTTAAGATTCCACCCATGTGTAATATTTTCATAATATGACACTCCAGTGACTTTAAATATTTTATATGCAACAGCAAGTCAAATTTTACAGTAACCTGTTTTAAATTATTGTTGTTAATTGTGTCATTTTTACAATTGGTTTTGCAGATGCTAAGAAGAAAGAACTTGGGGCCTGATGCAGACTGAATAACTACAGTTAATTTCCGCAGATGTTATTCATCATAACTCTGATTGGGCCTTCAACAGTAGGAGAAAGTGAATGTGTCAGCGCAGTCCCAGCAGCCAGAAAAAAAACCCCTCCCAGGGATCTACCAATCCCAGATAGAAACAATGAAAATAAAAAAAAAGTGTAGGGGGAGGGGTTTTCTTAGCGCTATTTTAACCCCTTATATACTACCTTCAAATCCCATATAGATTGACCACAATAAAACAAACAGTTACAATCGAAAAGAACCTGATGGGTGTTGGTATAGGAGCAAATGGACCTGTAATTAGTCCTAATACACAAAAGAAGTGAGTCCGTGGTACCAATAGAGCAACAAAGTCTTAAGTCCAAAAGGGAGGTTCCCTTGTAGGTGTGTGCTCAATCATGTAAAAAAGAGAGAGAAAAAAAAACAGAGTGGGTAAAACTATAACATTTACTTCAAACCCCGACAATAAAAGATTCCAAAACAATAGGCTCGGTAAACATATACACAATGACACCGGGAGAAGACAGGGGCTGGGAGTAAGGAGGGTTATTTTCATCCATACTAAAGACCCATACAGGCATTTCATCCATATTTTAAATAAGTGAAGTAAACTTACACTATTACACTATTACTCAATGGATGTAGCAATCATTTTGGTCAACATTTAAATTTTAATCAAAACACTTGTTTGAAAATGGTTTTAAATGTTATTTTTATACTTTATGCTAATTTGTTACTTTTATTTACTTAAAATGTATTTAAATTTTGCAACTTCACAAAGCCATTAGCGTTCAAGAGCAAACTATTCAGTTTTTCATAATTATTTAAGTTATTTACCAAGGAAAGTAATATGCATAGACATCAGTCTGTAGGACTCAGATGAAGCTACACACAGCTCAATGGAATTAAATGAACAATTTTCTTTGCCTGTTAATTGTAAATAGATTAAGTGTTCTTTCTATTTTCCTTTTTTCTTTTCTTTTTTTTTTAGCATTAGGACAGAGAAAAAAATCAATATACATTTCTTAAGCTGTCCAGACGATTACAGATATTTACAAAAAAAAGAAAGAATATCATGCAATGAAAGTGCTTGTAGTCAATGGAGTACAGAAAAATTACTTGATTGACAGGTTAGTTAGGAGTTATATGGCCTGTAATTACCCAACCATGTTACATTCATTAATTTACTCACTAGGAGTTTTACAATAATATAAAATGTGAATGGATAGTAATTAATGTACTTTAAATTTTAATACATTTATTGCTTAAGTCTTCCCAATAAATGGCCTAATTTGCAGACACTTCAAATTTCCAAAAGGTCAGGAAATGCCATGCTTAACCTTTAGAATTAGCAAAGCATGTAGTGTGCACTTGTTCATTTTTAAAAAAGTGCTTATTTCAAAGTCAAAAGGCTTTATTTTATATTTATGAAAGGCTATTAAAGCTCCTTGGCAATGGAAAGACATGCTAACCTTCGTTGTTAATACAATACACAATTCTAATTGTTCCCGGTGGAATTTGAGGGGTTCCGTTCTCCGGAAAGAAAATTATATTTCCGAAATAGAGACAGCTGAAATCTCATTTTTAGCTGTTTGTATTTTAAAAATATGCCTAAATAGTAGATTTTTATAATGAATGGATAAGTATGCTGAATTTATTTTCCAGCGACTTACCCATTCTTTGGCTTTTTGAAACCCAGAGCAGCATCCTGGTGCACCCAAGGGAACACTCGCCGCAGACTCGCTGGGAGGAGGTTCTTTTGCAAGGGGAGTCTTAGGTTTAGGCTACAGGAAAGGGAGTCTTAGGGTTAGGCTGCAAGGAAGGTAGTCTTATGATCAGGCTGTGAAGAAGGGAGTCTTAGGGTCAGGCTGTAGGAAGGGGAGTCTTAGGGTCAGGCTGCAGGGAAAGAAGTCTTAGGGTTAGGGCAATGGAAGCGGATGGTTAGGGTGAAGATTCATGCAGGGGAACTTTGATTACCTCTCCTTGGTGAGGCAATCGATTGCAGAACCACTTCGAAAATGGCTGATAGTAAACATCTCTTTTGCAAAAGGGCCATTCTCACCGCCAATACCCCCCCCCCTAAATACCAGGAGTTAAAGAGTTAAAAGGGACACAACACAATTCTTAAGCAACCATAAAATTTCATAAAAAATTAAGCAAAATACAAAAATAATACTTAGCTTTTTCTGGTAGTAACTGCTTGATAATGTTCAGCTAGGTTCTAGGAGCCGCTATCTCGGTTGTGGTCAAGCTGGACAGGTCAAAAACCTTGGACCGTGTTCAGACTACCAGACGTATAGCATATACGTCCGGAGTTTCCTGTTTTTTACTACTGCGAATGCGTATGCAAATGCTATACGTCCGGTAGTCTGATTACGGTCCCTTGTGCTTAGACCTATTCACCTCGACAGTAACAGGAAGAGTGCTAAGGAACCTACCTTATTAGGTTACAAACTTGTTTTAAGCAAGTTAATTGATACTTCTTATCTAACTAATTTCTACATATGAGCCTATATAGAACACACTGGCTCATCCGATATCTCCTGTGGATATAAGAATGTAAAACACAGTGGTCTGTGTCTATGTGCGGCTACCCACAAAGGAAAAGTAACAAAAAACAGGACAGTTTTCAACCAAATACTGCTGTAATAGTGGTTAAAGGGTATCCAATACGACTATCAGCAATAAATGATAATCAGAAAGTATAAAGTGCTCTGCTGCTTTCAAAGTATTCCTGCTTACGCGTTTCGTCCCTCTCTGGGGATCACAGGTGTAAAATTAATCAGACATCTTATATTTATTAGTCCATGCAAATAGAGGTTTTTACATATCCATTATTGAGGATCCATGAGCCATGTATTTAAGCAAAGTTAAAAAACACAGTTCTAGGAATTTACTACTCATTGTCACCTCTTCATATAGAATCGTATGTTGGTGGTGCATGCCAAATGGTAAAAATGTTATAGAAAAATAATGAAAAATTATAAGACTGGAATAGGTCAATGTGGAAATTTTTTTTTTTCAAAAGTCACATCTTGAGTCAGTTTTTTGAGTACAGGCTGTACTAGCTGTTTTTGTTTTTGTTAGTAAGCTATTGGGCCGGATTTACAGCACCAGACGTATTGCATATACGTCCGGTGTTTACCGTTTTTGACTACTGTGCATGCGTAGTCAATTTTTTTACGTAATCTACGTATCTGAAAAACCGCATATACACAATTTATGTGTCAAAAAGATACGTAGATTACATAAAAAAATGACTATGCAATACGTCTGGTGCTGTAAATCCAGCCCATTGTTCCAGGGGAGTGCCCTTGGGGGTTGGGGTTTTTGAGAAAATTACATCTTTGTTTTACAATTTGGGAAGATATGCATTAAATAGTACATTTTCTAGTATTTCACTTGTCAGCTTACAGCCCTATGTGTACTTAAGCTTCATATGAGAGGAGCAAGCTGGCTGACTTCTCTCACAGATTTTCTTTTATGTTATGGTAGGGAAACCAGCCATGTTACCTGCTCCTGGTGGATTGGGGATGTTTTAGGGTATTTGAGGTGCACACAATGTCAATATTAGGTTTGTTATTACTCTAATAATAAATGCGTATAATCTTCTGAATGATTTTAGAAGGCTTCTTGTTTAATGTTCCGCCAGCCCGTGACCAGAGCTTAAAGAAGGGATCTAACCATGCTTCTCCAAGACAGCTAACGGTTGCCATGAGGATCTGCAGGCACAGATAAGATACTAACTTTTTATATATACAAAGATGATTTTATATTTTATATGTGGTTACACACATTTTATGGAAAATTTTAAGTAAAGTTTATTTTTTTAAATGGTATCATGCTATGTTGTGTTTGTACTCTTGTATTTTATTCTGAGTGATCAAAGCAGGATTACATAGAGAATCATCTCATAAACCTTAATCCTAAGGTGCTTTGGTATGCATGCATTTTTTAAAGCCCTATTGTGAAACAGCCAACCATTATGGTCCCTTATGTCACAGAACATAGGCCTTATCACATCAGAGCCCACCTGTTGGTTGCGCTTTCCAGCCATGCGCATTCTGCATCTTTTAGGAGGTGCCACTCTCAATAGTGACAGCCTCCTGCATTCCCTCCGACATCTGCCTCTGGTTGTGTCCTGGCACCAAGCTACAGTGTCCTCTGGGTTGAGGGGCACCACTATGATGGATTTTGTCATCTGATGCCCCAGCCAACCGGAGTCCAGCTCTAAATATCACATGACCAGGCTATCCAATCCTAGTCTTGGGCACTCTATTTAAGTCTGCAGCACAAATTAACCTGTGCTAAAACAACTTGTTCACTCAAGGTGCCTGGTTGCCTTCTGAGTAATGCTACAGCAATTCTCTGTTAAGACTGTCAAGTCGTGTCCTAGTCAAGTCCAGTCCAGGTCAAATCCAGGTGTATATATACAAAAAGGCCTGGCACTCTTGTAATTACCCAGTAACAGACCATAACATTCTATCTTTAAAATAAAAGTCAGAGAATCAGTTACATACATCTGGAGATATATGATAAGCCACCAGCCACTTGCAAGGCTTCTCTGTTTGGTGGTTCTAACTCTAAATCTATCAGACCCAACTTTGGGTCATATATCATGTATTTTTAAATTGAGAGCTCACCCCCGGCAGAGGTCCCCAAGTTTCCAAAATAGCCACTCTGAAACAGCACCCTCTGTCAGCTGCTATCCCAGACATGCTTTAAAACAAACATCCAAAATGGAGGTTGCTCAAATCAGTTTTTAAGGTAATATAATGCAGGTGCTGCAAGGTAAGGGGAGTTTACATAAGGTAAGGGGATTTTTATATATATATATA
>WWET01000464.1:602880-630279 GCA_011038615.1 Limnodynastes dumerilii | reverse complement strand
CAAAATTCATTACAGTGGGAAACAAGGGGATTCAGGCTTGTAAGAGAGAGTATATATATATATATAGTTAGTATGTTTATCTTCAAGGTCAGAGAGAAACCAAAAAGGAGGAAAAAAGGGGTCGCATCTGTGATGCACACTAAAGCAGTAAAATATAATTTTAATGAAAATAAGTAACATTTAAAAAAAGCTAGTGAAATATACACAGAAATATCATCATTGATCATATCATCCAGTTCACAATACTGGTAATAGGTTACAGGTAAAAACGGACTCCTTACTGTTGCATTCAAAAATAACCCAGCCTTCAAATAATGATTATATTATTATATTCCAAAATGGGTATCGTGCTTATCAACGCAGACTCCACAAAATATATGCACCAAGGATAGTATATATAGTATTATGATAACAGGCACAAACAGCTGATCCTGCCTAGACCCTCACCGCTGCAAAATAATAAAGAAAATAAAAAAACCGCCTCACGGCGGTGCTTAGCTCCCGAGGGAGCACCTCGTTGTCCCTAAAGATATATGGAATGGTCTTACCGGTATCAGGTGCATAGAGAAAGCGTGGAGAAGGTGAGTGATTGCAGCGTAGTGTCCATCTGCAGAGGGGTTATGCTGCTATATATATATATATATATGGAGAAGGTGAGTGATTGCAGCGTAGTGTCCATCTGCAGAGGGGTTATGCTTCTATATATATATATATATATATATATATATAACAAAACAAAAAGGCACTCCAGCACTCTTGCAATTAACCAGTAACAAACCATGACATTCTATCTTTAAAATAATAGTCAGTGAATTCGTTACATACATTTGCAAATATATGATAAGCCACCAGCCACTTACAAAGCTTCTCTCCAATTATTTTATTATTAATTTATTTTTGCCAACTCCTGGAATATAGTGTACAGGATGGCATTCAGTTATAACCCTGGACCTTTTCACAGATATATTGAAGTTTGCATGTGGGTTTTAATTAATTTAATTGTTTTATCCAGTACTTGTCTGGGGATATACGGGGGTATGCCTTACCCTAACTTCTCCCACTGATTTAATTGTAAAGCTATAAATCTCCATTCACTTCTGTTGTATCCATATTTTCACTTCGCCCACTGATCTAGTATGCTATATTACAGGTTATGTTCCAGTTCAGACTATATATAATATAATAAAGGATAAAACTTCACACAGGTCTATCATATGTTCTAGATAATCTAAGTCTGACCTGGTGCAGATCCTGTATTACTTGAGGAACATTTAATACTAAAAAACCTGGTTCACCAACTGGTTTAGCAAAAAACTGCAGCCACAGACCAATCTCTGGTAACAGCAAGATTTTTTTTCTGAATAACTTTATGTGAAACACATAGTGCGCTTATTCATTGAACTTTTGGAAATATATATTTCAGTTTAATTGTAAAATTGTTTAGCTAAAAAATTAGCTCATCCTGAGGCCATTCAAATCTTTATTCATGTTGTGGCTTAAAGAAGAAGGGTAAAGACAGCAACAAACCTCTAAGCATATGAAATTTGTTAGAGCCTTAGAAATTCATTGCTGAGTAGACATCGGGGGTGGTTTGGTCTTTATTACAATTTCACTGGTCTATTTAA
The DNA here is from genome assembly GCA_011038615.1 of Limnodynastes dumerilii. Taxonomy (NCBI): domain Eukaryota; kingdom Metazoa; phylum Chordata; class Amphibia; order Anura; family Limnodynastidae; genus Limnodynastes; species Limnodynastes dumerilii. The sequence goes on along the minus strand of WWET01000464.1, from coordinate 628,654 downwards.
AGCTAACAAAACAATCACCCTGAAGAAGTCCACTAAGTGACTAATTACACTTATTGCCTGATCAAAATAATTGAGAGGGGAGCTTATAAAAAATGTATTGTTCAATTTGACAAACTTATCAAAATATGATACAATGATATCAAGGGTTGTAACTGGCTAGAGGAGGGTGGTGTTTTTCAGAGAAAGAGGTGTAATAGAACACGAGGGCATGAATATAAACCGCAGGGTGGTAGATTAAGAGGAAATGTACGAAAAAATTACTTCACTGAAAGGGTGATAGATAAATGGAATAGCCGCCCATCTGAGGTGGTTGAGGCCAATACAGTAGAACAGTTTAAACCTGCTTGGGATAAATATAAGGATATGATAAATCTCAAACTAAATTGAGTGTAAATATGGTCTAGGGTCAGTTTAGTATTAAATAAACAACTGGGCACACTGGATGGGCCATGTGGCTCTTATCTGCCGTCACTTTCTATGTTTCTTTCTCTCAAAACACAGTACCAAATCAGAGGCACTGTCTGCAGCACTCTCTAGTCGTATTCATGCCTCTCTGTCAAGGAAGTGCCACTCGCGGTAGTGACAGCCTTCTGTTCAGCCTCCTGTGCCTTGATTCTGGCGCCAAGTGGCAGCGTCCTCCGGTGCATGGACACCGCCATATTGGATGGTGTCATCAGATCTGTCCAGCCTATCGGATCCTTCTCCCAACGTGATCCCCCTCAGTCCGCTGTCTTGCGTCCTTGTGTTCTCTGTAGTTTGGTTCCCGGTAAGTGCCTACTTACCGTTCCTGCTCCCTCGTATTTGTTTTTCTCAGCTCGGGGCGGGGTTCACTGTGTGGTGTCTTCCTTTCTCTCCTCCGGGTTCAAGTTCAACGGAGTACGACCACACCCCCGGGGGGGGCACAGTCCATCCCCACTATCAGGGGCTCTGGTGAAGAACCTCCGGGAGGTTACGAGTTTGATCCGAAATCTTGCCCGGCACTTCCATGGGATCTTATCGAGGTCACACCGGTACTACACCGGTAAACCTGGAGTACCTCTCCTGGGCCACACCGGTACCTCAGGGGTAATCCCGGTGTGCCATAACAGTAAGGTCCTGGGCACAGCAGCTCCTACGCATGAGGGGAATGGTCTCCCATAGCATGTACAACTGTTAGGATCACACGGCAATCTGCTAACGAAACTCCGCTGCAAGATTCTGGATCTTTTGCCGAATTTAAAGTGCATAGTATGGTTCATCAAAGGTAATTTAAAAGTCAAGAAACAAAACACAGTAAAAAAAAATGATTAAAAAAAAAATATATATATATATTACACTGTAAAAATGTATACCTTCAAATATCCAAAATGTTTTTGGAAGTCCATTCAATTGATGGGAGCGATTTCACTTATGCTCTCACAGAAGGCTGGATACAATTGGTGCTACATTCATAGCTTCAAGTGCAGCACCAATGTAAGTCTAGATCTGATCTACTAATATCATATTTTATATATATGGCTGCTAAGTGCAAAAGTATTATTATTTAGATATTAATAATGGAGAATTGCATTTTTATAGAAATAAAGTTATAACTGCTTTTAATACTGTATCTAAAGTATGGCTTAAGATAATTTCTAGAGCAGTAAATTTGTTATCCAGCATCTAGATATGCTGAAAATGTTTCATATCTGGTTACTAAAGGTTTATTAAAGGCCATTAATGGCCATCAGTAGATTCTTAAAATAATATTGGGGTTTGCTATATACTTCACTTAAAGCAAGAGAACGCAGCTGCCTTTACTCTTTTGTAAGTATTATAAGATAAGGCTCTTTATGGGCATGTGGGCACTATAGCACCAATGCTAAGCACTGGAGTTTGGGGGGATATGGGGTGAAAGAAGGGAACCAATCAAGGGGAAGAATATGGTTAGTGATGAAATTGTGTTTAAATTGAGGGAGAAATTAATCTTCCTTGGCAGTTTGAAATTGCACACTTACCCATGTCCATTATAATTGTTTCTCTGCTCATGTGCTAACTTTGCTTTTTTTTTTATTTCTAAAAATGAATGGCATGAAAGCCCAACAGTAAGCAACAATAATGTGCTTTTAGGTTGATCACCTCAATGCTGAGGTTAAGCTGAGATACCATTCTACCTGGGAATCCTTGTTAGGGTGAGTTGGTCCCTGTTGCTGGAATAACAGTGGGCAGTGACTGAAAAGTACACATGTACACAATACTCCCAGCACACTTATTAAAGCAATAACTCCATGTGACAGGACAGAAAGAGGTGGGCCTTATTAAGTGCTTGTATACCACACCATTGTATACAGGCACACTTTTATAAATTTCATTTTAAGGTAATTAATTCAATGCCTATCACCTTGCGTCTTATAAAAAGATTGTCAAATAAATTTGAACAAATGCTTGGTATTTGATTTCCCAAATTACATTGAACAAAAACAAGATGCAATATACAAAAATCCAATATCCCAGGTATTCATGAAAACTGTGCTGCATTTTCTAGATATATTCATCTAACATAATTTTACTGTACAGCCAGTGTTCTTTGTAGAAATGTCTTAATAAAGACTAAGGGGTCTATTTACAAATATTTTCATTTTCATGTAATAAAGCCTGTTTTCATGTAAAAATAATGGGCCGGATCCAGAACTACGTCCGTCTTCCATAGACGGACGTAAATTATTAAACATTAGCTACCGCGCATGCGTAGTAGCTATTGTACGTAATCTGCGTATCGTTTCGATACGTAGATTGCGTATATGCGGTCTTTTAGACGCAGATTACGTACAATAGCTACTACGCATGCACAGTAGCTATTGTTCATTGAATTACGTCCGCCTATGGAAGCCTGACGTAGTTCTGGATCTACCCCAAAGCCTGTTTCAAGGAAAATGAAATTAATCATATTTACAAACCATGGATTGCCATTAAAAGCTGTAGTTTTTTTGGCGACCCGTTTTCATGTGAACATAATGCCTGTTTCAAGGAAAATGAAATTAATTATATTTACACATCGTGGATCGCCATGAAAAACTGTAGTTTTTATGGCGATCCATATAAATATAATTTCTACTCACCGGCCTGTCCTTTTCAGAGTGGACCAGAGCTTTGTTATATTTATTAACCCTCAGAACAGAGTTTTACACTCTGCTCTGAGCGTTAAATTAACACCAGCTCAGGCAATTCCAGTGATATCCCCATAATACCCACTTTTTCTCCCCCTAATAGCTGTTATTAAGGGGAGAAAAGGGCAGTAAATATGGGGAGACAGCTGGAATATATGCAAGTACAACATCTGTTTAAAAAAAAAAAGAAGAGCACATGGTTAAAACTTACCTGACCGGGATCATCGCGGTATCTCACCAGAGAGGTAAGTTTTACTAAATGATATGAACAAAGCACTAGGCTCTCTGCAAGGAGAAGCCTGGATCAGCAACACCCGTTTAACAATGAAATTGTATATAAATAGACCCCAATATATAAGTTCATGCTTGCACATGAATACAAATGTATTTAATAAGCATAACATTTAAACATCTAATGAAAATTTAAAAAAAAAAGCTGAATTAGAATAATTTGAAGACATAGGGGTAGATCCAGAACTACGTCCGTCTTCCATAGACGGATGTAATTCAATGAACAATAGCTACTGCGCATGTGTAGTAGCTATTTTACGTATTCTGCGTATCGTTTCGATACGTAGATTACATATATGCAGTCTAAAAGACCGCATATACGCAATCTACGTATAGAAACGCATGCGCAGTAGCTATTGTTCATTGAATTACGTCCGTCTATGGAAGACGGACGTAGTTCTGGATCCGGCCCATATTTCTTTTGAGAGATTAATTAACATACAAATTGCCTTACATAAGTGTTACTTATCGATGTGTAGAATCGGTACTGTAAACCGACAGTTAATACAGCTTATTTACCCATCTCCAGCTCAAGTTAATTATATACACAAAACAACGCGGCACAGTACCTGTAAACTATGTAATGTTTAACAACCAGTTCAGTAGCACATAATTAGAAAATGTGCACATAACTGACAAGGAAAGCACACACAGGTTGTTATATTCTCTCTTATGCATGGTAAATCTTTATATTTAAGCACATTTAAAAATACCACTAAAAGCCATCCAGTGTCTAAATATTGCTTTAATTGCATAGATAAATGTATCTATATTCTATTGTCTCCACACACGATGACTTTGATTCCAACTATCATATCTTCTTATACTTGTACAATAAACTTGTACCTATACTTACACAATGTAGAGTCTACATAGAAGTAATAAAAGGGTGCTATAAATGATAACAAAATATTTCACTCATGGTATAGAAAAATATGCACATATATATTAAAGGCATTTCTAATTTATATTCGTTTTTGCACTCCATCTATAACCATAGAGGCACACATACTAAGAAATAAGAACAGTGATTTATCATTTCATTATTTTTCATGAGAACAATAATCAGAAAAAAGCTGACTGTTGAGTTACGTTTAATGGTCACTTACAGGAAGTGATTTGATGTTGGGCAGGTAACCCAATATTAGAAAGAAACTATGTTCTAATACATAGTGTCTGCTTATAACTTCAAGGGCGGGCTAGAATATTCATCGTAGTTATAGAAAAGGATGGTTCTTCCATTGGACATGTATAGGAATTGTAAGCTTCTTTCCGATGGCATCCAATGGCTGTTTTGGCAGCACATAAACCTAAGGGAAGTCTACATGGATCAAGATATGAGTCGCACATTAACTGTGCATTATTGGAACTATCAGACAGGCCTTCTGTGCGAGTTGTTGGGCCTTAACTTCTGGAAAACCTCTGATTAACGTCCACAGTGCCATCTTCAATAAGTTAAAAAGTGTCAACATTTCTATAGCAATAACATTTTTAGTAATTAAAACATTCAGTAAATAAATAAATAAACAAAACATATTACTCACAGGACTTTATTGACCCGTCAAAGTTCCATTGACATATCTAGGACTCTATCAACCCTCCTAAACTCTTCCTTTACTTAAGCTCACTTTCTCATCTCCACTTCATTCTTTTGGAATGCTAGCTCTCTCTCCTATTACAAATGTATAGTATGATTTGCAATGCCTGTCCTAGAGTAGTTTGTCCTAGTGTAGTTTGTCTCTTGTTCAAAGAGGAACATGCAAACCCTTGAGTGGTCATGACTAAAATCTATGTGCTATACAGATGCTCCAGATTCCTGGTATTGATCTTTTGAATGTTTCTTATAATATTACCGAAATTTTCATTGTAGACATAGTGGCCCGGATTCACACCACCAGACGTATTGCATATACGTCCGGTGTTTACCGATATTACCAGTATTTCCGGTTGTGTGAATCTGAGCCAGCATTTGTAAAGTTTAAACTATGTTGTTCTATATTGCAAGAAGTTTGACTTTCATGCTGCTTTAACTCAATAACTGAGGTATTGTTGAACACAATGAATGATACGCACAATTTAATTTAATCTGTTGCTGAATCTTATCTCAATAGCAGTTAACAAACAAATGTAATTAGGCCACTTAAATTACTTCACAGCTAATTATTATCTTATCTTTAAAGAGGAAAGGGACATTATACAGAAACATATATGGTCCAGGTGTTAACATTGAGCTAACAGTCATACTATATTCCTTTCTGAATAATGCACTGATATATATCTAACCAATTTCAATGCTATTATAATGCAACCATATTTCAGCTATGATGCTGAATAATAATCTTGAATATGTAGCTCAATGCTGGGGAAATTTTTTTGGGCATAAATAAACAAAGCATTTAACAGGTTGGATGCATTCACTTTTTCATTTATGAGTGCATTTAAAACCATCATGTTCAAATTAAAAAGAGCCTCGCATTTATTGTTTCTTGTTAGCTACAAATACAATTTTTACCTATCAGTCATTAACAGAGATCTTTACAATAACACTAATGGACAGAAAATCCCCATGATTTGATTAGCTTCAGAATGTTAATCTCCCCCTTCACCCAAAATTCAGGCCATTAAAACATGTGAGAGATAGAGTGAAAACAAAAAAGTTGCTTTTATATAAAAGTAATGAATATAAAAAAAAAGTCAAAGGTGACAGGAATGAGTGAAAACAGAATTTCTGCAAGCTAAAATTTCATGATGGCTCCTGTAACCTGACAACAGATGTCCCACCATACCAGTGTACCCTGCACTTGGAACTGGATGTTCCTCTATTAGAAACTGTTCTTATCTCAGTCCATATAAATCTGTGCAACAGTCACTGCAGGTATTCCATCTGTCTCCTGTTTCCTGTTTATCCTCACACTCTGCTCTGTGTCTGACTCAGAAATTGGTACCAGATTGGAGGAAACCACTACTAGTTACATGAAAGCAAAGGGAAAGCTGCATTATTAGAACCTGTGGTGAAAAATTACATTGTGTTAGTCTCCTATTGCAATGCAGTGTTCTGTTTACAAAAGACCAGGGGCCAGATTTACTAAGCTGCGGGAAAGGAACTGTCAAAATGTTGCCCATAACAACCAATCAGATTCTAGTTGACATTTTATAGTATGCAATTTGAAAGTGTACACTTGCCTCTGGCTGCTTGTAATAAACTCACCGCTTCTGCTGTCCCCCAGCTTCAGTGCGGCAATGGTCTTTGCCGGGACCATGTGCTGCACCTCTTGTCCTCGGACGGCACCATCACTCCTGCTCTGCGTCCCAGCTGTTGCCCAGCAGCCAGGACATTCTCCAATCAGCAGAGGGGGCATTCCTCTCCTTTCCCCAGTGCGTCCCAGCTTTTGCCCAGCAGCCGGGACATTAGCCAATCAGAAGAGGGGGCATTCCTTTCCGTCCCTCAGTGCATATTGGCTGTTTCTTAGCAGCCGGGACCAGCACCAATCAGCCCTGAGGGCGCGCTGAGGCTGCCTGCTCATTGGACAGCCTTTCTTTAAACCTAGGCAGCTGTCTCACTCAGCTGCCGGATATCTCTTGATTCTTGAGTGCCCTTTTCCTGGTTAACCCTCGTGTTCCCTGTGTTTCCTTGCCTTGCTTTGCTCCTTGCCTCTGTTTTCTAGTTAGTGTTTTGGTGTGTTTGCGTGAGAGTGAATCCCAGTTTGTTTGTCATAAGGTGTATTTCCCTCTGGGGTCTCCTTCTCTCTTGTCCGACTCAATATTCTTACCCACACGCATAGGAGTTGTCTGCCGGCAGCCACGACCTGCCAGTTTCCTGCAGCCCAGACTGTCCCCACCATTAGGGGCTCCAGTGAACACCAGGCTCTGGTTAGACTCCACACCCTGGTGAGCAGTCTCCTAACAGAAAGTGAGAGCTAGAATCTGATTGATTGCTCTGGGCAACATCTCAAGTTTTCCATTCCCGCAGATTACTAAAGCTGGCCCTAGGACATTCAAAAAAATCGAGTTACCTACCTATTGTTTCTCCAACTGTTACGCTCTGCAGGTTCATCCTGGCAGAGTGTGTGTTAATTTCTGCCTAGGTCTGTGTCTCTCTGTTTTCCCCCACCTGCCTGCTAATTGTTCCTGGAGGTGTTTCTGGCTTCCACAGCTATTGGGGGAGTGTTCCTTAAATAGCCTCCAGTACAAGTAGCAGGTGCTGGTCATAGCTTCTAGTTCCTAGTGTCTCTGTGCCAGTTTCTTTTCTCCTCTTGTCTTGTGCTACATTTCTTCTTGCTTTCTTGAGTGCCCCAGTTCTGTCCTTGCCCGGTACCTTGCCTCATACCTTGTGTCTCCATTCCCTCCATCTCCCACCTTGCTGTTCAGTCCCATTTGTATTTACCTTGTTTATCCTGCCTGACTGTTTCTGTTAACCCCTTGTGGGTTTCCGCTGTTTGCTTGTGTGTGTGAGAGCCCTGGTTAGTTTAGTCTGTCTTGTCAGTCCCGTCTGTTCCTTCCTAGTCTGCCGTGTCTGTTTAGTGTTTTGTGTAGTTTGTTACAGGTCAGCCCCTGCTGCCTGTCTCCTCACACTCCTCTGTCTAACACTCACCTGTCTAACTCAGGTCAGACCCTGCTGCCTGTCTCCTCCCACTCCTTTGTCTAGCACTCACCTGTCTGACTCCCTCTGTGCTTTTTCTGCCCTTCATCTTTCATGGTGTAGTGTGCTTCCTAGTTGGTAGTACCTTTTCTGTCTGGTCTGTATTGGGTTCAGTGCTTGTGTCATCTGCCTGTCCCTCTTTTACCACTGCTGCAGTTTACACCTACTCTCCAGTGTGTCAGGTCTCTGCACCTACTACTACCACTGTACCTGTCTCAAACTACTTGTTGGTTCTCCTAGTTCAGTGTAGGGACTTATACGTACCCAGGAGCAGGTGAAGCCCACCCGTGAGGGTGGGAGTTTTTGTGCAGGGTCAGCCGCCGGAGTTCAGATTAGGTTCTTGTCCTCCATATCTTTCTGCCTGCAGTACATTGCATGTTACCTTCCAGTATTCATAACACCAACAAAGTAGATTCTTTCGAAGATTATTATGAGCAAATGTTTTTAAAGGTTGAGTCAAAGATGTATAGGAAAATGGATAAACATAGTAAGGTCCCAGGATGTGCTATATTCACTAAAACTGATAAACTGTACCACATGTACTGAACAACAGGAAGATTTTCTATCTTCAAATAACCATTGCCTGTCTTGTATTTTATCTATCTCAGTTTCTAATTCTGCAGTTCCCTATGTTAAAATCTTGATGAAATTTACAGAACATTCTAATATATGAGGACAAAATAATAAAATATGTATTTTTCTCATAGCTAGTTATTTCTTGTCGTATTACTGAGTTTTTCATTTGAAAAAAATATACTATACTGCAACAAAAAAGGATCTGATTGTTTTTTTTATTTAGCAAAATCATTTTGTACAGAGAATTGCAATGAAACTAACTTACTTGCTGTTCTTTAACATTTCCTTTACTAAAAGCACTCAATAAATCATAAACTTTGGAGTGCCTCTTCAATGCACTTGGGCAAAAGTAACAGTCTGTCAGATGGTGGTCCAATCCTGCTGCACAAAATTAAAAGTGACCCTGCTGTTGATAGCAACTTAACATTTAGAATGCTAAGAAAATGCTCTAATGCACTTTGATGAACTAATTCAACTACAAATTAACTTAACTTTGAATTGGGAGGGTAAAGCAGGTCAAATCTTAAAGTGCTTGGCTTACTTTTACCACTTGGCTGACAGGAAGACATAGATTAAAAAGTTACTCTAACATTTAAACAACTTTTAAATAAGTAATTGATTTATACCTTTGTTGGAAATGTTCTGCAATTTAAATGAAGCTTCCCTCCTAAATGGAAAATTTTCTGGAAATGCATTCAAGTAGAGTTCACAGCAGTTAACAAGCTACCTAAACCCTTTAATTAATGTAAAGCACATACTATACCCCTTTCAAATATGTATTTTTTTTTTGCTGAATGCAATACCATAGAAGTAAATATATACTACCACAAGTGATGCTTTTCTTCTTACAGTACTTGCATAAAACAGTTCTCTTATATAAGAGACAGCCAGAGATATTTACTAGGTATTTTAAGAGAAAGATAAAATATATTAAACAGCAATTTGTTTAGTTTGCATTTTTTTTTCATTACAATTCTATTACAGGGTTGCAAACTCTCCCGGAATGTCCCGGAAAGCCCCGTCCTGACCCCTATTTCAATAAAAAAACGGGGCAGTATGATCCAGGGGGTGGAGCCTAATGACACGATTTGCATAACCTGCGTCATTAAGTCCCACCCCCCGCATGCGTTGCCGCTAGCTTCTCTCCGGGATCTCCCGGAGGGAAGCTGCCAAAAGTCGGCAACCATGTTCTATTACTATTTTAGATTAAGTTAAGCTTGAAAATTATGTGAGTTCAAAGCAAACACATTATTATATCCAAATAGGCATCCTTATGTTTACCATTCATAGCACAGATAGATGAAATTAGATATATAAAGCAGCAGGTATGGGAATTTTAAGCAATATATATAGTTAGAAACATAAAAACATAGAAAGTAATGGCAGATAAGAGCCACATGGCCCATCCATTCTGCCTATTTGTTTATTTAAACTGATCCTAGACCTTATTTACCCTCAATTTAAGATTTAGGATATCCTTATATTTATCTTAAGCATGTTTAAACTGTTCTACTGTGTTAGTCTCAACCACCTCAGATGGGAGGCTATTCCACTTATCTATCACCCTTTTAGTGAAGTAATTTTTCCGCACATTTCCTCTTAATCTACCACCCACCAGTTTATTTTCATACCCTCGTGTTTTCTTCCTTTGAAAAATGCCACCCTCTTCTAGCCGGTCACAACCCTTGATATATGTGAAAGCTGCTATCATATCCCCCCTCTCCTTTCTCTGCTCCAAGCTATACATATTTAGCGTTATTATTCAGTGCAAGGCTCGCTGCACCTCGCAGCGAGTCTTGCACCTGTTTTCGTCAAAGTTACTATTTCTTACCTGTCCGGCGAGGTCCCACGATGATCCGCAGGACTTTCACTGGCATTGTTCAGCGTTGCTTGAAGCAGAAGTGCCCACGCAGAAGGCAGAAGCAACGCCGGGACAGGTAAGAAAACTGTTTCTTTTGTATTTTTTTTTTTTTTTTATTGTTTTTCTTTTAGTATTTTTATTATTAATTTAATAATAGAATATATAAAAAAAATTTAATAGATTTTTTTTGTAAATTTTTATTTGTGTTTTGTATTACAGCGGTCTCCCGATATATACCCCCCTTTTCCTCCCCCTAATAACAGCTAGTAGGGGGAGGAAAAGGGGGATATAAGGGGACCACTGTAATACCTACCCTGGCGTTATTTAACGTATAACACTTTGTAAATATAGCGATCAGCCGGTCCACATTCATTAGAGTGGGCTGGCGATCGTGAGTGCAGAAGCTGATGATCACCATGGTTTCCATGCCGATCATAGCTTTTTAATGGTGTAAGGAGATAAAGACTGTTTTCAGGTGTAAAATGTTCTTTTTCATCTGATATAGAAAATAGAGCCCTCTGTTACTCTAGCCTTTCTTGGTATGATCTGTGACACATGCCATGGACCATTTTAGTTGCTCTTCTTTGCACAGTCTCTAATGTATTTATGTCTTTCTGGAGATATGGCCTCCAGAACTGAACACAGTATTCTAGGTGAGGTCGTACCAACGATCTATTAAGGGGCATCACTACTTCTCTCTTTCTGCAACTAATTCCTCTCCCTATGCAACCAAAAATCTGACTTACCTTTCTCATTGCTTTGTTACATTGCTTGGCTACCTTTAAGTCACATGAAATAATGACTCCTAGATCCCTTTCCTCCTCAGTAGTTTCTAATGTAGTGCCATTAATGATATATTGAGCTAGTTGTTATGCATGTATGGTATTACTGACTTTATAGACTTTATAGCTTTCAAAACTGTTCACCTATAAAAGCCCAATGTCAATGGGGTCAATGTAAGGATTCAACAGAAGAACTCCAGCAAACAATACACCAAGAATGCTAGCAGTCAGGCACTGCCTACAACTTGCACAGGTGGGTCAAAGAGCCTAATAATTCAGAAAACCGAGTTGGGGCCTCACCCCACATCTGTCAACATTTAGCTAGTTATTTGCAGAAGTAACCAATACAATGATGGATGGGGTTTGGGTGGGTCTAGGTTGGGTGTCAAAGGCACAGTTTTTCCAACTGTTTTTCTCTCTCTTTGAAATGCATTTGGGAAGGAAAAGTACCCTGCTAACCCTTACTGTTTTTTTTAGATTATCTCATTGTGTTTTTTTCCCCTGCTTAATTCTGCAAAATGATTCTTTAATATCTTAACTTTACTTCAGACAAATTTTATATTCTTTTTCTTGATTTAATTTTCTGCTAATTTTTGGAAACTCATGCTTCTGCGGCTTCTGCAGTCAATGTTACTTGATCTTCATGGGCGTCATCGGGCGATTTTAATGAAGGCATAATTTTGCTGGGTCTTCTAAATTTTGCCTGTAGGGTCATCTTGTCGGGCAAGATTTTTTGTAGACATTTGGAGAGAGCCACCTCGAGGGTCAAAATGTCCCATTGTTTTGTTTAATAGTCAAAAGTGCGTCAAGAGGACATGGGGGCTTGGTTGCTTTCAAAATATCTTAGCATCATTTTCTGGTGTAACAATTTTGGGTGGTCCAGGCTATCAATAACCAGAGAGCCTCTTCTTCACCACTTATTTGTTTGCTTAGGTAGTTGGTTTTATGTTGCCTTAAGTTCAATATTCAAATTAAAGCAAAACCTTATGGAAAAGTGGAAGTCTGAGGTTTTCAGAAAGTAAATTTGGATGGATAAACTGCATGGTCAAAACCCATAGCTGCAGTAGTTAACTTTTATTTGCTTTCAATAATGTTTAATGTGCATATAGGTTTGCTTCCAAGTTAGTCAGTATTTTGTTAGCGGAAGAGAACTTGAGTCAGAACAATCAAGATTGCTATTGCTCACTTTTAGGACGTAGGAATTTTCTTAATGAGTTATTCTGAAGCCCATGAAACCTCGGGGGCTTTCAAGAGTTTTTGACCTTTGATAGACGTATTGTGACTACATTTCTCTTTCTTTCCGAGCCTCTTTTTGTTTTGACTAAGTCTGAGGGCTTTTAGGGTATTTAGGGCCTGATCTTCATTTAAGAAAGACTTGTATAAGTACCCCAAAAAGTAATACCTGCTTATGTGCGCACCCACCAACATTGTCCTCCCGTAGTGTAGTGTGTCAGTGAGTGGGGTTAGCATGTTCCCTCACATTTACTAGCTAAAAGGAAGTATTATTTTTACTTAAATGAGTATTGATTGTTGGCTTCTCTTCTTCGTGCCTCACATTGATTCTTACTGCACTGAAAGTCTGTGGAGAAATACAATTTCTATCCAATGCACTTCCCTCTCTCTTCACCTCTCCATACACATGGTCCCCATCCTGTCTCCCTTACATTATACATCTCTCTCCCTACTCCCAATATATTACACATCCCCTTCTTGTCTCTCTTACATTACACATCTATGGTCATGGCACACTATATAAAGCACATGTGGGGTATATTATGAGTCTGGGAATAACACATACTATAATATATGGTTGATATTAGGGCTTATATTGTGCTATTCTAAGTCGATAATATATCCCACATATATTATAATATGTGTCTTTTGAAGACCCATGGTATTCCCTTCTTGTACATTATGTAGTGTGCCATTCCAGACCCCAAATATTATTCCACATGCAATACTAATATATAAGGGAACTGGAGATGGCACTTTGTTGTGCTCTGCAGTGCCCCTTTGGTCTTCCAGCGCCTGGTGCACAAGCCGGCTCCATCCTCACTATTCCCCTGTCTGGGGACGGTGATCATTTGTTCTGCATGGATCTGCATTCGGACAGATGCAGATCCATGCAGAGAAGATGAGGCAGTGGTTCTGGACAAGTATGTGTCCAGAACTCTGCACAAGAGAGGAGAGTAACAGAGGAGTGTTCTCCCCTCTTCTGTGCTGACTTCAGATCTCCATACGTACGGAAAACGCGATATTTTGATGAGGTCCTTAGGGAGTAACGATTTGTGGAACCATACATAAATTTCACTGGAATTAGCCATTACGTACCACTTAGGTACTTTAAAGACTTTAAAGTCTTTAAAGACCGCATGTAGTGATTTCAGTAAAAGGAGACACACCAATGCTGCCTTGGGGAAAAGTGGGTGAGGGAGGAATGGTAAGGAGGCGATGAGGGTGTGGCAAGGTAATTTCCATGCGTATTTTCTTTCTTAAGATAATACGTGCTCTTAACGGCCATTAAGCTTCTAAAAACGATGGCGGGTTGTGGGGCTGGACGAGTAAATTAGCTGTGAATCTCTCTGCATCTAAATCACTCTTAAATCTGAATCTGGTCCACTATATAGAACTTACACAGGCAGTTGGAGAGTACCGCAACTCAGATTGCGACTTGAGATTGCCAGTAACGACACTATCTGGAGTTCGCCCAGAATCTTATCTGGTCTCTCTATGATGCACCCTCCCTGTAATTAACATCCTACCCAAATACAGGAGTGCCTCTCCGGAAATACTTATTGCTGGTGGATGCTCAATCCCTGGAATTTCTTTGCTTAACTGTGTTTTAAACAACTACGTTAACCTATTATATCTTCCTATACATTCTACACTGCATGATTTTCAGTTTTACTACTGTAACAGATTTAATGGGAATCACACTATATATCTTGTATATATGTACAGTAGCTGTGCTTCTGTCTGTTTTGTAATTGTGTAAAAAAATCAATAAAAAGCCATACAAAAAAAAAAAATTACATACATATTTTATATTCTCAATCCTATGGAGATCATAAAATATAACACAAGCACAAAAACTGTAATGAATTTCAATAAAAAAAATGACGGTGTACCGTGGTTAACAATAAATTTATGTCATTAAAAAAAAAAATAAATAACAGGAGTGATAAATAATACATGGTCACAATATATAAAATTTTATTTGCTGGCAATGAAAGTATTATTATGCAGTAAAAAATGTGCTTAAAAAAAGATAACTGTGATAAGATGTATAGGCCACCACAGATATCAAATGTTGTGGTGGATTACATGGGACATGTATCTAGAACTCCTAAATTCCATACAGGTGAGGAGAAATCATACCATACTTGTCAGCATGGTTTAGCCCATGATTGACTTTCCTCTCTTATTTTAAGAACCTTCTTAAGTCTGAATAAGGCCCATCATCCTCTCTGCTAAAGATAAAACCAGATGGTCATCTGAAAATTATATTATAGTGGCTGATGACACCTTTAGTTGAAGCTTGGTTTTTAGTGGTTGTGAGGAGAATGTTTCCTAGTTGTTTGACTGCTTGCAGGATCCCTGTTGTTGTGAGCCTACTGCAGCTTGTAAGTCTGATAATTCAGTAAATCCTACATCAACAGCTAATGCAGAACTGTAGGAAAACTAATCTATTAATAACACTAAAAAGTAATGACAAAAATTATTATATTAGGAAATATTATAATACCTTGAAATGGCACAAGTGACTCATACTTCATGTCTAATCAGAGCCAACATGGTCAGAAAGACAGTATCACAGACTGACTTGGAAAGGTATCTGCCCTGGGTCCCCTGGGGGCGTAATATTGGTTCAGTGAGGTAGCAGAAGCTTGGGGACTTTCTGTAGGACTTGCTTATGACTCAGTGGGCAAAGGGTAGACAATTCAAGCTTGATCTGGACTGGAACTTGAACAGGACTTGACTTGATCTGGACTGGACCAGGACTGAACTGGACTTGACTTGACCTGGATTGGACCAGAAATGGACATTAACTGGAAAAGGTCTTGACTTGACCTGGACTAAACCAGTAGACATGAACTGGACCTGGACTGGACCAGGAGACATAAACTGGAACAGGAATAATAATCTGCAGACTCTTCAGCTGCTGACTGGGGTAATCAGGTTGATTACTGCTGGCTGGTTTCGCAGGCTGATTGCTGGAAGCTGAGAAGCAAGCTGATAATTGCAGACAGAGATCTCCCAAGGAGTAAACAGGAACCAGACACCTTGAATGACTAAGTTGTTATGGCACTGTGGATACAGTGCCCTGGGTTTAGATAGAATACCAATGACCAGGATTAGATAGCCTGGCCATGTGATTCCTAGAGCTGGACTCTGATTGACTGAACAAGTCATGTGATTATTCAAAGATGGCAGTGCCCATGAAATAGTCCTGGAAGCATGGTAATGGCAAGAAAGGCAGCAGACAGATGACCCCTGATGCGTTAAGTATCACGGTTTGTGATAGACAGGTCTGAACTTGGTACTTTGCAACATGATTGGCCTGCAACACAAAAGACAAAGGAAAACAAGACAGGAGACAGAAGAGCACACAAAGATGTACAATGTCTGCTTATCAGTTGCAGAGATTATATTAGGTAGGGATGACACCATTTGGCCCGGCATGTTTGCATAGGATGAATGTGTTCCTTTGTACTGTATTATAGTCTTTTGCTATAGTGTGCACATTGTAGTTTTTGCAATTTTACTTTTTATAACAACAAAAAATATATTAATTCTTTAATGACTTTTATTAGAGCAAATAACTACACTATAGCAGGGATAGGAAGACACTATCTATCAAGGCATGCTTGCATGGTATTACTGTGTGTTCATGCAATACTTCCAAAAATATTCTGTATTATATATATTGTATATTAGTGTGCATATCATATTTCTCTATAAAATCCACCGCCCAGAGACTCAGACCATATCGCTTTTCCCTCTGAAGAAATCACTACAAGGTGATGAAACGCGTAAGGGTATTTATCCTGATGACACGTTACTGCACATAGAGCAAAGCACTTTTTTCAAACTTTCATTACAGCCGATGATCGTTGCCAGCAGAACTTTTAATCCTCCACGATCCTTCAGCAGCTCAGCACAGCTTACTCTGCCTGCCTGGCGGGTTCCAACCTCCCTGTCAGCTGTTTTACTGATCCCTTGGCTCCAGCGTTTCCGCGTTTTAGACATACGGCGGGACCTGAGGGTCTCCCTGCGGTCTCTACACTGACCACGTATTGAGGTACAACCGAGGCATCGCTACACTCCTGCCATTCTTGCCATCATTTGCCGGTATCCTCACAGCGGGTTTATTACCATCAACCGCATACCAACTGGATTTATAAATTCAGCACATCCTGTTCTTTGCTAGCCGTGAGATCGTTATATTGAACACATTTACCTGACAGCTGATGTCATTATTCTGTGAATACACAGCATTTGAGCGCTGCTTCTTAGTGCTGTAGCATAAGAACCTTTGGGCCTGATTTAGAGATGCGATTTTTTCGCTACTTAGGTGCGTATATTTAGGATCTTAGAAAATTTGCATCAATGCGCATGCGTAGTAATAGTGCAACGCCGTCTACGTAGAGGTTAGGATCTTAAATTCGCTAAGCGCGGACCTGTGAATCGATCGCAAGCACTTAAGATCTTAAGTGCTGCGGAAGTTTAAGATCTGAAGGATTTGCATGGAAATGGGCGGGGGGAGGCAGGGAGATGAGGGAAAGTGGGCGCGGGCAGACACTTAGGATCTCAAATAACCGCAATTACTTCCCTTAAGATCTCAAATGACAGCGCAGAGTTAGGGTTGCTCAATGGTGGTCTAACTTTAAGATCCGCCGCTGTTTGCAAGGGGAGTGACTATTTAAACAGTGGGCTGTATCCTGCTAAGATCTGAAATTAGTTGCGTATATTTGCGATCTTTTCGCAGTTGCATCTCTGAATCACCCCCTTTATGTAGAAATTATATCTATGGAGTTGCACTTGTGAGTATCTCATCTCAATGATCCATCCAACTGTAAGTACTCACATTGGATATATCTGCAGAACCACATCTTTTATTCTGCATTTACCAAGAATTGTTTGAGCTCTTCTTCATCGGATTTTTTGTTTTTTAATTACCTCTACCTGTGGCCAGGGTAGTGGCTTGTATTAGGGTGTTACTACCAGGACACATAATATATGTTTTATTTGTTTATGTGTATTCAATACATTTGTATTATTGATTAGTATCAAGAGGTCAGATTCATCTATACATTGTTTATTTATTTTTATTTCATTTTTTTTTTTTTATTATTAATTATTTTTTTGGCGCCAGTCACATATTATTTTGTTATATCTTATTTCTGGACATTCTTCTTTTTTCATCAATAATTGTTGGTAATTTTTTATGCAATTATTAGAGCATTGTGACTAATATTGGTGCCACATATGCATCTGTTAGTATTGGCACTGCTATATTATAGGGTGCGAAGTCTAACACACTCTCCTGTGTTTATTAGAGACCCTGATGATGGGTATGAGCCATAATCAGACTAAGTGTAAGAGCCACAGGTATATGGGGATCAGAAGCACAACAGATTGTAAAAGTTTACATCTAAGTCAATAATCAATGTAGCAATGTACTTATATTGATATTCTTTTATAGGAATAGAAGTGCAGCAGGTGGTGATAGTTCACAGCTAAGTAGTTTCTCCTGTAGAAGTTCAGGTGTAAAGACATGGAGGTATCAGGATCAGCAGCAGAGCATGTTGTAAGAGCTTACAACTGAATAGATACTGCTGCAGTTGTGCAGGTGAAATGGGATGCAGGTATCAGGAAAAGAACTATTCTATTATAGTGTGCATTTCATATTTTATGACATTCTTCTTTTTGCAGCAATAATTGTTATTACTTCTTTATCATATCTTATTGGCCTTTTCCCAGTAACAGTATACACACAACCTCATGTCCTTCTTGGCAGATAATGAGTATCACTATATTAGGACAGGAAGACACTATTTAGCAAGAAAAGCTTGTACAGGATGAATGATTCTGGGGAGCCATCTAGTAGGACACAGAAAGCAAGTGTAAACTGGAGCCCTGCTCTTGCAATGTACTTGATGAGTGGTTTCTTACCTGGCTGCTCCTTTGTTTACCTCTGTTTTACCTTCCTTTCCCCTGCTCCTAGTCTTTCCCTCCTGGTTGTTTGCACTCTCTCCCCTTCCTATGTGGGTCCCTTCCTGAGTGTTTGATTTGCCTATTAGTCGGTTAGTCTTCACTGTCTGTCAGGTGTTCTCCCCATTTTCTCAACTGGTGAGGGTCTTCCTTTGTTACCCCTCCGGTGACGGTTCCAGGATTTCAGCATCGGGGGCCGCGACCTGCCTTTAGCCTGCAACCAAGCCTATCCCCACCATGAGGGACTTCAGTGAACACCTGGCCTCTGGTTAGAGTCTGCCTCTTGGTTTGTGGTTCCCTTACACAAGCGGAGGTCGACCAGGACTACTAGGAGGTTGGAGAATGCCAAGAAGCACCCTAAGGAGTAATGGTATAAAGATCCTAGAAACACCAGTGGGAGGCGCAGGAGTAACACTCCTAGAACAAGATACAGCAAAAGAAAGGATATAACAATAGTGCAAGGTGATACAGCACAAACAAGTATATAGCTGAGATAAGACAGTAAATAGCTGAGATAGTGCATAGCAGTAAGTCAGGTAGAATAGAAAAACTTCAACACTTACACAGGGTAGAAGGCACTGATGAAATCAGGGCAGGATGGGCTGGTAAGGAGCTGGTAGGAGAGAAAACACAGGAAATACAAACCAAACACTCAGAAATCACTGGGCAAGTGAGCTTAACCCAGTATAGCTATATTGTAAACTAAACCTCCATTTTATGTATGTGCTGACATATAGGGCCAGATTTACTAAGCTGCCAGAAAGAAAAAGAGGAAATTGGTGTGTCTCCATACACTGCTTTACAATATTTTATTATAATGTGCATATCATATTTTATGTTGTTTTACTTTGTTTAAATACAGTTTCTTTAATGAGTTGTATATTACCAAGATGGCTTTTTTCTCAAAATCTTATTTACAAAGAACTTTTAAGCCTAACAAATATTATGCACCACTATCTCAGAATAGGAAGGCATTATTTAGTAAGACTACTTGCACAAGTTTGTCTCCATGCTCTGCTTTCCAATATTCTGTTATAGTGTGTATACCTTAATTTAAGCTGTTCTAGCTTCTGTAACAGTTTTTGATTGGCTTTTATCTCAGCAAGATGGCTTTTCCCATTGTTATTTTCCATAAGACTTTTAAAGCCTAGCAAATATTATGTACCACTTTCTTAGGAAAGGAAGAAACTATTTAGCAAGACATGCTTACACAGGATGAGTGGGCCGTATTCACAGATCCATTTGTTGTGTGCGTATTTTTAGGTACGTTTTAACTGCGCATGCATAGTAACTTTATTTACGCAAGTAACGTAGAATATATGGCACGGACATGTGAATCGCACTTGGGGACATACATAAGGAGGGGCGGGGTTGAAATAGGTACCTGAAATGTTACGTGAAAGAGGGTGGGGGGGGCATTTAAATGAGTCTTTGAGGGTGCCGTTACATAGAATCGCACGTACGGCATACATATACGCACGTATGTACACATGTAAAGTTAGAGGTGGTCTATGGAGGTGTAAGTCTAAGATTGCACGGCCGTGAGTGTCATTGGTGTTGCTGGGTGTTGCCTTGCTACATACGTGTGTAAAATTGCGTACTTTTAAAAAACGGATCTGTAAATACGGCACAGTGTGTCTCCATGCACTGCTTCCCACGACATTCTTCAAGCTATGCTACTTTATGCTACAAGTTTCTTCAATGGCTTTTATCTCAACAACCTGAATTGTTTCCCCCGATGTTTATTTACATTAGACCTTTAAGTCCAACATATATGATGCACCATCATCTTAGAAAAGAAATACACTATTAAACAAGACATGCTTGTACAGGATGAATGTGTCTCCATGCATTGCTTTCAAATATTCTGTTATAGTTTGCATATCATTCTAGGTTCTGTACTAACAGATTGTTTAATGGCTTTTATTTAGCAAGAAAGCTTTTTACCAGTGCTTATTTACATAGGACTTCTAAGGTCAACAAATATTATGCACCACTATCTTAGGAAAGACATGCTTGCACAGGATATATGTCTCTGTGTAATACTTTCCAATATTATGTTATAGAGTGCATTAATAGTGTATTTTATGCCATTCTACTTTATGTAAAAAGTTTTGTTAATTACTTTTATCTCAGTAGGTTGGCTTTTCCCAGTGCTTACTTACATAGGACTTTTTATCTTAACAAATATTATGCACCACTGACTTAGAAAAGGAAGACACTATTTAGCAATATGTACTTACATAGCATGAGTGTATCTCCATGCACTGCTTCTCAATATTTCACTATAGTGTGCATATCAAATTTTCTGCACAGTAGAAATTATTTATGTTCATTTTACAATGGCTTTTACCTGAACAGAGTGACATTATCATTTCAAAAATCCACATTTTTGTGACATGACGTATCTCTGTGTGGATTGTTACTGTTCATGCTCAGAAGAGCATGCAGGCCTGTTCCTTTCAGATCTGAGCAAAACCCTGGCATTTGGAGCTTGTGTTCTGAGTGGCATGCAGATGTAGGGAAGGGGTTGGGAGGACATAGAAAATGTACAGTAAGCGTGTGCCAAGGCAAATACACCCGAACCTGTTCAGAAGGCAGACATAACAAGGGTTAGCTTACATTAGGACTTTTGCACCTACTGTAGGTCACAGATATACTCATTCAAAAACAAATTTAGTACCCATGAGCTTTATTATTATATTAGTGATAAAAGGAAAGTGTGCGGGAGGGATGGATATGAGGAAAAAGTAAGGCCGCTCAGAGAAAACAAGGGGGAATAGTATATAAACAACATGTACACGTGGCGAGATGCTCCTGGCAGGTTAATAAGTGTGATCTGGAGAGTGGTACTTCACAAAAATACGCCTAATTTAGGTGGTGCAGCCAAAAAGGGACCCTGAAAGTATATGATAGGATTGGGGGAGAAGGGAAGTGGGAAAAGACAGGGTTTAGGGGAGATGATGGCGCACTATTGAATGAAAAGAAATATATAGGCCAATAGGAGTAAATCACAGCTAACAAACCTCTGTTTGTTGTTGTTTATCATTTTCTCAATTGAAAAAAAAAAAAAAAAGGTCCTCTCACTGCGTGTCGGGAAGTGCACTCCTGGCACGTGTATCTGCACCCACCAGTTTGTCACTTACTTTCAACCTTCCTGCTTCCATCGTCTGGTCCAGCTCCTTCACCCGAGGGATAAAAGCCTATTTAAGGTAGGACAGGGATTCTTACGTGCCGGAAGGGTGAAGTACTGCCGTGAGGCAGTTAAAGGGCCATCCAGGGTAAGCAGGACTGGGTTAGATAGAGGCTTTTATCCTGCCTCTATACACCTACACCATTTACCATCCGTTGATTGCAAACAGATTCTGTACCTTGGGTGTGGTTCCCCGGTTAGAAAATCCCAATTTCGAAAATTCGAAATGCGAATTTTTGTTTGCGAATGCGAATTTTCTCCGAATTGCTAAAATTCGAAAAATGCATACACCTAAAGGTTTCTATTTCTACTAGTCTGAAATTATAATTTTTCTAATTCGAAAATCTGTATTTCGAATACAACTATATTTAGAATAGTGTACATTTCGATACAGAGCAAAGTAGAATAATGGTCAATCCAATGGTAAATCTTTTGTTGTCTCTAAACCTTTGATCAGCCCCACAGTCTTCTTACCATGTTCGCTTTAGAAAAACATTGGGGTAGATCCAGACCCCCACACGCTTTGTGTAGTTACGCAGCTGTAGCCGTCTGCACTCCCCGCTCGCGGTAGTAAAGCTAGACACTTATGTGTTCAGATTCCTACCTTAACTTCTGTGACTAGTCATAACGGGACTTACCCCACCCCAGACCCTTGATTTAAATGGCTATCCGCGGGGATAGAGCCATCGCAAAGTGAAGAGTCTGCCCCTTCACTTTAAGTAGTAACGCTAAGGAAATGTCTGGTGCGCGCATGCACTGGTGTGAAAGTTTTACTTCTCCTGAAATTTAAGGACTGGGAGTAATTCTTTTTACATATATAGGACCAGATTTACTAACTGCGGGTTTGGAAAGTGGAGATGTTGCCCATAGCAACCAATTAGATTCTAGCTAATATTCTCTAGTATGTAAGTGAGAGCTAGAATCTGATTGGTTGCTATGGACAACATCTCCACTTTTCCAAACCCGCAACTTAGTAAATATGGCCCATAGAGTTCATTTCAAATAGAGCAACACAGATAGGAACAGAGTAACATAGAACTTTAGTTGGTATGCAGATCAGTCTGGAGGATTTTGATACTACTATAGTCCTCGATGCTTACTTTGTAAGTAAAACTGAAGGTAAAAATTCACCATGTTATATGTTATATTAATAATACCCATGTCACTAATTCATCCCCAAATTTAGGTACAGATGAGCATTTTACAAAGTATTTTTTTCCCCAAACATTTTATACTTTTCCAGTTAGCTAAAGTACCAAACCATTCCTGGGGCCAGATTTACTAAGCTGCGGGTCTGTAAAAGTGGAGATGTTGCCCATAGCAACCAATCAGATTCTAGCTGACATTCTCTAGTGTGTAACAGAAAAGTGAGAGCTAGAATCTGATTGGTTGCCATGGCCAACATCTCCACTTTTCCAAACCCGCAGCTTAGTAAATCAGGCCCTTAGTATAAGGGATGCACTTACAGAAGACATAAGGAGGGGGAGGGAAGTATACTGTTGGTGTGCGTGGAGGGGGAAGGAAGGAAAAGAAGGGATAGATGTAGGATGCAGTGAGGATGTTAAGTGGAGGAGAGGTAGGCTAGCCTGAACAGGTGTGTTTTGAGTAAGCACTTGAAGACCTGCAATGTGGGGGAGAGTCTGACTGAAGAAGGGCGGTCATTCCAGTGCAGAGATGCAGTATTAGAGAAGTTCTGTATATGAGCGTGAGATGTGGTGATCAGTAAGGAGGTCAGACAGCAGAACAGAGAGGATGGGAAGGGTGTGCATATTGATGAGGGAAGAGAGGTAGGGAACAGTGCATGAGGAGATGGTCTTAAAGGTGAGTGTAAGGAGTTTAAAGTGAGGTCTGAAGTGGACAGGAAGCCACTTAGGGGTTTGACATAAAGGAGAGGCCAAGGTAGAGTGGTGGGAGAGGAAGATGGGCCTGAAAGCATCATTGAGTGTATATTGAAGGGGGTGCAAGATGAGTGAGCAGGAGACCAATGAGGAGGAGACTACAGTAGACAAGGCGTGATATAACTAGAGAGTGGATGAGGGTTTTGGTAGCTTCATTAGTAAGGAAGGGACGGATGCGTGCAATGTTGCATAGGAGGAAATGACAAGATTGAGAGAGGGCAAAGATGTGAGGTATAAAGGAAAGTGAGGAGTCAAGGATGACACCTAGGCAGTGAACTTGAGGGGATGAGAAGACAGAGGTTTCACCAATGGTTATGGTGATGGAGGGGGGGAGGAAATCCTAGGGGGAGGAAAAACAATGATTTCCATTTTGTCCATATTCAGCTTGAGGAAGCGTTTGGTCTTCCATGTGGATAGGGACAAAAAGCACTTGGAATTATTAGATAGAAGAGAGGGGTTGAGGTCAGGGGAGGAGAGGTAAATTTGGGTGTCAACAGCATAGAGGTGGTAGTTGAAACTAAAAGTGCTGATAAGCTTACCCAACAAGAAGGTGTAAAGGGAGAAGAGGTGTGGACCAAGGACAGAGCCCTGGGGGACACCAACAGGGACCGGAGAGGGGAGGAGGCTGAGCTAGAGGTGGAAACAGAGAAGGAGATGGTCAGAGAGATAGGAGGAAAACCAGGTGTCAGTGAGACCAAAAGGATAGCTGGTGGGGGGAAGTAGGGTCCAGGTTTTTTGAGAATGGGAGCGAAAAGGGCATGCTTAAAAGAGGAAGGAAAGATACCATATGAATGGGAAAGGTTGAAAAGGTTGGCTAGATAAGAGCAGGCAGTAGGAGAGAGGTGTTTGAGAAGGTGTGAGGGAATAGGGTGTGCAGGGCAGGTTGAGGGTGGTAAGGATATTATTAGTGAATTTTGTTGCTTGTTGTAGGATGGAAAAAAGAAAACTTGGGGGGTGGAGAGTTGGGAAGGGAAGAAAGAAGCAGGGTAGAGGAAATGTAATTTCTGATATATGAGTTAATTTTGGATGAGAAGTAGGAGGCAAAGTTGGATGGGGAGTTAGAGGGTAGGATGGAGGGCAGGGCGAGAAGAGGAGAATGTTAAAGGTCGTAAAGAAGCGATGGAGGTTGGATGCTTGGGAGACGATGAGAGATTTGAAGAAAATTTGCTTGGCTTGGTCAAGGGCAGAGAAGTAAGAGGAAAGGATGAATTTAAAATGGAGGAAGTCAGCAATGGAGCAAAATTTGTGCCAGAGGTACTCGGCAGTGCAGGAACATTGTTTGAGGAAGCGCATGACCTGAGAGTGCCATGGCTGGGAGTTAGAGCAGTGAGGGGAGATGGAGGAAAGGGGGCAGGCAGAGTCAATGGCAGAGGAGAGGGTGGTATTGTGTTGGGGCAGGAGAGAGAAAGGAGGTGCTCAAGGGGGGAGGAAAAGGTTGGGATGTCGAGGGTGCTGATGTTCTGTCTGGTGAGGATGCGTTTGGGATTGGGGGGAGGGGAGGCAGAAGAGGAGAGGGAGAAGGAGAGGAAGTAGTGGTCATAATCTAAGTCATTCTATTTAATTTAATAGCTTTTATATCAGCTAGATGGCTTTTCCCCATTGCTGTTTGCCACAAGACTTTTAAGCCCAGCACATATTAGCAACAATATTTAGCAATTTAGATGTGTTTGCACATAGTGAGTGTGTCTCAATGCACTTTTTTCCAGTATTTTGTTATATTGTGCATATCATAATTTAAACCAGGTAACAACAGTTTCTTTCAGCAAGATGTTTTTTTCTATTAGACTTTAAAGGACAACAAATATTATGTACTTAGGAAAAAAAGCTACAACTTAGCAAAACATGCTTGCACAGGATGAGTGTGTCTCCATGTACTGCTTTTCAATATTCACTATAGCGTGCATATCATAATTTAAGCCATTCTGCTTTCTGTAATAATATTAATGGCCTTTATTTCAGCAAAATGGCTTTCTCCTAATGCTACATAGGACATGTAATCCTATCAAATATAATAATATACCACTATTTTAGGAAAGAATGACACTATTTAGCAAGGCATATTGCTTTCCAATATTCTGTTATAGTGTTCTTTTTTGTCATTTTTTTTTGTTAATAGCAATATTTCTGTTCATTTTTTAATGACTTTTATCTGAGCAATTTGGCCTTATCATATCAAGAATCCACATAGTAGGTT
>WWET01000464.1:581652-595214 GCA_011038615.1 Limnodynastes dumerilii | reverse complement strand
ATATTATTATTATTATTGAGAATTAACTTACCTCAGAGGCACCCCATAAAGCTTCAAACTGCACTGCAAAATAACTAAATAGGATGGTATAGTCTGTTATTGGTTAATGGCAGTGTCAATTTGCACAAATTCTCACTTTCAACCTAATTGAGGTATATATATATATTATTATTATTGAGAATTAACTTACCTCAGAGGCACCCCATAAAGCTTCAAAAATAACTGCAAAATAACTAAATAGGATGGTATAGTCTGTTATTGGTTAATGGCAGTGTCAATTTGCACAAATTCTCACTTTCAAAATGTCCTAATTGAGGTGTTATTGTGTTTAATATCAGTAAAAATTGTTCATAAATTAGTCGACACAGCACGGCACAGCAAAAACAGGCTTTAGGGTCAAAGCTTACAGCAAGAAAGGATGGTCAGCAATAATAATCTATTAAGACATTAGCATTCAGGACGTGAAATACATAAAAAAAATTGTCTACAGTAAATTATGTCAGGCCTATAGGTGCTATAAATATATAGTATAATGTGTACAACACTTGGCACAAACCGGTGGTAGATGCTTACTAGATAAATATCTTACAGATAATTACTAAATACTAATGTTTTATTTAATCAAGGAGTTGATCAGTTATAGAGCATGTATCAAATTACCTTTGCCTTTTAAGTTATTAGTAGCTGTCTCTGCTGCTGTAATTCCAGACCTTCATATTATCCTTCCAAGGATTTTTGTCCTTTAAATGAAGAAAGTAATTTAAAAAAAATGTGATTTAAAGAGTTTTATTTAACCCACATAAAATGAAGGCACTAGTTTAACATTCAAATTATCATAATCAAATGGAAGGATTTACATACATTTTGTTAGCAAGTGTTATTTGAAATTGGATTGTTCTGTGTGAAGTCTTAAATAAATGAAAACTTTATATGAACTTGTTCTTGGTGTTCTAACTTTGTCACCTGAATATCTTGCTACTTTTTTTTTATTTCGATCATCCCTCACAACTTACTGAGCCTAATCATTAAATTGAAAAAACCTAGATTTAAATTCTACTGTTATTAAAGCTGGCCACACACAAGAGTGATTTTAGGCCTGATCCTCGCAGATCAGATGAAATATCGCTTGAGTGTGTGTTGCCAATTTTTACTGAATACAAAAGATAATCTTCTCTGATTATCGTTTCTCGGTTCAGATATTGTGCTGTGTGTCGTCATTTCAGATAATGTATATATATAAAAGCCATTCTGCTCCGCACTGTCATACGTATGCGCAGTAGCATCCACACATGGATGCTACTGTGCATGCCCAATGGTCAGGGGCAGAAAAACCGAAAAAAAAAAGCACATACACGCACACTCCCCCCTTTTACTTACCTTTAGCGGTGGCAGAAGGATCCCAGTATCGGGACTTGCTGCCTGCCGCCTCCTGCCCGCACTGAAGTTCTTGCCACATTCAAGATGGCGGCCAGGGACCTTTCTTAAGACCTGAATGAGGAAGTAAGTTCCAGAATATGGAGATGGGGGCAGCGGATGAGGATCCCGCTGCCACCATCTCCACACTCCACATTCTGCAACTTACTTCCGAATTCAAGAAGTTCCTAAAGAAGGACTCCAGCCGCCATCTTGGATCTGGCATGAACTTTTAGAACGCCGAGATATGGTGGAGATAGGGCCATTCTCTCCCAGCAAGTTCTGAACCCAGCCAGAACCCTAACACTAAATCACCCCCCTGCAGCCTATCCCTAAGTCACCCCCCTGCAGCCTATCCCTAAGTCACCCCCCCGCAGCCTAGCCCTAAGTCATCCCCCCCACCCCGCAGCCTAACCCTAAGTCTCCCTCCTCTCACCCTACCCCTTAAAAAATTCTGCAATGTATCACATTGGGACAGCCAAAAGGCAACTATTTCGTAATGTGAAATATTGCAGCGGGGACTCGCAATGCCTCTGCACTGCCTTTTATTTAAATGACAAGCCTAAATCCAGTGAGAATATTTGATTATTGCATAGTTTGCATACTGTGACGTTAATCGCTCTGGTGTGTGGCCAGCTTTACAAAAGGAATTTTTTCTATGTATTTTTGTTTTTTATAGTTCAAAAACCTAGCAGTCTACAAACACTGACTGTTGTAGTAATGCTAATTTAACACTCTTTGGGCCTGATTTAATTAAGCGCAAAGTGAATTTTTTCCACGTTTTTTCGCGTATTTTGCTTATTTACATATTTTTTTCACACAGATTTTTCGGTCCCAATTCAATTCCGGTTTTTTTTCGTGTATTTTTTTGGTCTATCGCGCATATTTTTGTCCCTATTTAAATGCATTGCAAGTGCGAATTTGTGAAATTCAATTGCGTTACACACGTTAAAATTTGCGCGTTATTTTACATAATTTTTTGCGCACCTCTTCAAGGTGCGTATTATGATATGTGAGGGTGAAATTCATGAAAACTTTCAAGTGTACAGCTCCTCTATGCTCCTGATCACCTGCCAGCACAGTGGCAACAGAAATGTGATAATCCACATAAATCTATGCAGCCTGCAACTCAAATAAATAGCTGTAGGTTAAAAAATAACTAAAAAGTAGACGAGAACATTGAAAAGTGAAAAACGATGCTGGCAGAAGTTTTTAAAAAAACAACAATCCGAAAAAGTTGTTTTATATTATTCTCTTCTACAATAATACGTAATTACTGAGTTGCTGCAGTCTAATTTTTGACATTCAAGTGCAGAAGGTCCTAAATAGATTATTACAGACATATGACGGCAGGGCTGCTTATGGGAAGTGATTGTGGTGACATTTGTTATTGCGTTGGTAAAGATACAGAAATACACGCGAGTATTTTATAACGGGAGGTAAGCACAAAAATGAGTGCTAACAAATACACTCATGGTCTATTTAACACGCGTTGGAGGTGGGGGGACATTTCTAATTGAATAGCGGTTATTTTTTTGCGCGAATGGTGCGTATTTTATACCCGCGTTTTTTTTTTTTTATTGCGTTTACTTGAATCAGGCCCTTTTAATATTAAGTGTGCATTTATTTCCTTTCTGCAAAGCCAGGGGGAAGTACTTGGTTTAGTATTTCCTATCTCAAAAATATCAATAAGGATTTACGTATGTATTCCCAGCTGGAGAATATTGTTCTTCAGAATCCAGGTCTCTCCCTTGTTTTCATGTGATAACCCCAGATCCCCTGTTGAGCCAAGAGAAACATTTGCAGATACAGGCTCATTCGAATCTACACAGACCTGTAAATGAAACTTTGAAGGAAGGGGGCTGGGTATGTTTAAAGCCTGCTTAAAATGTATCATTTGAGGCTTGGTAGGGTGTCATTCCATGGCAGACAATGCTGCTTTTCTGCATTATAACCCTTTTATGTATTTGGAAAAAATATCTGCAATACATGGTATGCCATGCCATCGTTTCTTTCCCTCTCTTTCTGATGTCTTTATTTTGTTTTGATACTATACTATGAGAAATTGTTGGTGTATATAAACACATGGCAAAGGATGTCCTGTCCCCAACACTGAGAGGTTCAATCTAGTTTTGGTTAGGAACTTACATATAATTAATTGTCCGCAGGGCCAGTGCATAAAGGTTAAGGTAGGGTCCTGGGTATGGAAGTCCCAGGTGTGGGTCCCCGTAGCGAACGACCCTATTGCGAAAGGGCTGTCCACTCTCATCCAGTTCCGAACTGGGAAATCGATTGCTCATGCCTCAAAAGGTAAGACTTCCCTACTCAATTACCCTAACACTAAGTCCCCCCTCCTGCAGCCTAACACTAAGTCCCCCCTCCTGCAGCCTAACCCTAAGTCCCCCCTCCCGCAGCCTAACCCTAAGTCACCCCCCACAGCCTAACCCTAAGTCCCCCTCCTGCATTTTAACCCTAAGTCACCCCTCCCACAGCCTAACCCTAAGTCCCTCCTCCCACAGCCTAACCCTGTCACCCCCAGCAGCTTAAGCATAAGTGTCCCCTCCTGCAGCCTAACCCTAAGTCCCCCCTCCTGTAGTCTAACCCTAAGTCCCCTCTTCCGCAGAGGTTACCTCTCCAGTGGTCTGGTCCAGCGGTGGTGCTGTTTTCCGAAAATGAACGGGTGAGAATGCGAATTGCATACTCACCCATTCATAAAATAAATGTTTTATTTAATGTTACACATTTGAAGTAGGGACAGCTAAAAGGACACTTTCTCCCCTTGTATATACAGAATTTAGAATCACTCTATCAGAACTCTGCTGGCTCTGTGGAGGAGTCACAATCACAGCAGCAGCAGTCTACTGGATCCTGTCCAATAATATTAAAAAACGTTGGGCAAGTACAGATATCTGGGGACCTCCAGTGATATCCTTTCAATGCTCAGAAGGGATTCCATTTACTATAATCCTCTTAATCCTCTATGTCTACATATCCCACTTGAGTTACTACTTTAATGACCCAGTCAAATAAGTCAATAAAATGTGTTTGATATGATCTCCCCTGAGGCTTTACCAGTATGCCTTTAAACTTGTTTAGAATTCTAGAATTTATCCCACCTAGCCCTATTTATTTGTCCTCTTTTAGCCACTAATTTAGTGACCCTGTCAAAGAAGTAGTTTTGTTTGCCATTACCTCCCCTAATCCATGCTGCTGTAAGGTCAGTCAGTTATCCTTCATTATACTCTCACCATGAGAATATGCTCTGAAATAAACATTAGCAAAAAAGTATAAACAAAAAAAAAAAATTGTTGCTAAAAGATCAGGTTTTCACTTAGTTAGTATGTAGGGGTTTATTTATAAATATAATGCAGATGATGAGGGCTTCACAGGAATAGGAAACACTACGTTTAAACAAATTTAACCACTTGCTTTACACGCATTTGTCATGCACTTGACATGCATTTGTCATCAACTTTGGAAGTTAAAATGTCACACGAACATGATTTTTTTAATACTTTTATTTTAATAACTCAGGAACCGAGACCACCTACGTCAGAATCCCTGACTTGGAAACCCAAATTTACAATTAGCTGGGGGCCTAGCAAATTAAATCCACATTAATCTTCTAGCACCACCCACCTCTATTAGGGGAAATCTCTCTATTTTCCCCAAATATTCAAGCTGCAACCATGTGTTTTTAAAGGTTAACGCGAACCTATCAACAAAGCTATAACACACTGAACAAAACTATCACCCCGTGACCTTATTTCTAAAAATCCCCCCTGGATTAATAACATCAGTTATTGAAATTATCACCTCGTGAGTTATTTCCCGTATCAATTACAGTAGCCAATGCAGTCAAGTTCTCTTCAGAGAGTAGGGCTTTCAGAGCAAATATGAATAAGGCAAAATAAATTAAAGATTTATTCTACAAAAAAGGTACAATGCTTATTTACATAACAAAAAAAAGATATTCAACAATAAAAGGTTACAGTACTAAACAATATAAAAAGACATAAAAGCAATTTAAAATAAAAAGGAACAAACCAGAAAATGATCACCTGTTGAGATTACTTCTTTGCTAGGGATTTAGCAAAACAATGGATAATTCCCCCAGACTAGCAAAGTGGACCCAACATGGAACCACCCTCAGCCTTTGACTGATTCCATTTTTAAAGATACCTTATCAGTCTATCTCTCCTCCCCCTGGCAAGGAGAGGTGATTGGTTAGCAGGCTGTGACCTCAATATGAGGCTGATCTGAGCTTCTGGAACCTGCCCCTCTGATTTTGATAACTAAACGATGAAACCATATTTCTGCCTATCAGTGGTTGTACCACTGATATGAGTATGATATTCACATCCCTGACTTAATGACAGACATTTAGCCACCAAACAGTACCTAGTTAGGATAAATACATTCCCTGTGGCTTGTTAAGGCCCTTTCCAAACGATCCACCGACTCCAAAATTCTAAGTATTGCCAACCGGAGCAAGTGTCATATTCCTCTAAAGTTTGGGTTTTCCACAAATATGAGAAAGATAAATTTCCAAAAAATAAGAACACTGCTTTGATCCTAGAGTCAGGTAGTGGCCAATTCTCTGCATGTCTTCTAGAGACCTCTGTAGTGACAGGCCCTCTGGTGAACAGGTCCTTTGAAGCTTCCCTCACGTGTGAATGCTATCTAACCAGCTTCCTTTCCTGTGACTAATCTATAGACATTTGCCATCTAGCCAGACCCCTGGCTGTGGACAAATGTCCACAGTAAATGTCTTTGTTCCCAACAATAATTAACAGAGAAATATTGTACATTTCATATAGGAATCATACCTGTTCCTGACAATAGCCATTTTATGTTTTACAGTGATTTATGGCTTGTACATTTTATTCTCATGTTGTAATCATTAAAATCATCATTTACTTGATTTTGCCTTAATAAATTCCATCAACAGGACCATATCTTCTATCAAGATGTCCCGTTCTTCCTGCAACAGCTCCCGAATCTTCAAGCAACTCATCCTAAGATATATTACTGAAGAACGGTGAGTTATTAATGACCGGTTGAATAATTTTAGTTAATGGTTTTGCCAGCACCCTTTTAAGCTCTTTTAGTATCCTTGGATTTATCCCATCTGGTCCCATTTGTCCACTTTCAACATTGAAAGTTCTTTTAATACCTGCTCCTCAGTGAAAGTAGTAGTAATTACCCCCTTTGTATTACTAGCCTTCCCTGATAACCTTTTTAGCCTCCTTCTGCTTTGTAAAATACTCCTCCCTGTCATCATTATTTTGAGCTTGCTTATAATTTTGAAAGGCCATCTTTTTTGCTTTCACTATTGTTGCTACCTCTTTTGTAAACCACATTGGCTTACTTTTCCTAGGGTTTTTCCTAACCATTCTTATACAAAGGTCTGTTGCTGTTAACAATGCATTTCTTAAATTTACCCACAGCTCCTGAACTCCTTTCATGTGCCTCCACTCTGCCAAAGAATCACTTACACATTTCCCCATTTCCACAAAATCCGCCTTTCTAAAGTCTAGCACCCTTGTCTTTGTGTGGTACGTGTCTCTCTCAGTCAGAAACCATACTGCTTGATGATCACTGGATCCTATGTTCTCATCCATACTTACTTCTGAGATTCTGTCACCATTTGTAAGTACCAAATCTAAGATGACCTCTTTGCGATTGAGCGCTCTCATCTGTTCCTTAAGGCACACTCCCTTTAATGAATTTAAAATGTCCCCACTTCTAGTGGAGCTTGCTGAAGACTCACCCCAGCTTACATCAGGAAGATTAAAATCTCCCATGATTATTACCTCCACTTTTAATGCCCTTTTAGCAATGTCTTGCAATAGGACATTGTCCATTTCCTCCTTTCGCCCTGGTGGCCTATATATCACTCCAGTACAAAGAACAACCCCTTGGGATTCTATGGTTATCCAAAATTACTCCATTACTCCCTATTAAAGTTAAACTTAACCCTTCCTTAACATACAATAATACACCTCCTTCAATTTTTCCTACTCTCTCCATCCTAATAAATTTTTATGTTCTTCTATTGTAAAGGTTAACAAAGTAACATCACATTTTGCATAAGCATACAAGGGTGGTTTCCAATTTTACTCCAGCATCACTTTGCTGTATGTAAACAAAAACACTTCCTTAGAAAGTGTGAAGAAGTAATAACAGGAATGTGCAATCCTTCTAATAAAACAAGATGATTTAGTGTTTTACAAAGGTGAACACAAACTCAAGGGACGTAACATGAGCCCTATTATTTTTAAAATGACCTGCCATACCTACTTATGTCAATTTTTAACAATGGAGCGGAAACTATGGAAAGAACGTTACAGGAAAATGTATGAATGAGTGTGGCGGGAATGGTTCAACACAAAGCTAGCTAGTGCACTTGAGTTAAATAATTAACCAATAAACACCCAGCTTTCCTATAAATACTTAATGCCATCAAATCTCATGCACACTGTATCATAATTTGCTGTTAGATAGTTAAATATATCAACCAAATGTAAGGTGCATAAACTTTTACATTTACATCACATTTATAACGTGATGTGTTCATCAATAACTGATGTGTATGGGTCGATTTTATAACATTAGTATGTCACCATTTTGTCCTTAGATGTCTGTGGGAGAAATTTTTGGGACTGAGGAGAACCTTTTCTCTGTGATAATTTGTTTACTTTTATTATATACACATACAAACCTTGTCAGTTCACTTGTAGATTTGTTGATATAATTCACCTTTATGGAAATACTATTGATGTTTAAAAAAAAAAAAATCTTTAAAGTGTTGGCCTGTGTTTGAGGAAGTAACATCTACTTCATAAAGGGAGCAATCGAGACACCGGCGTCCTCATTGGGAGCGCATATACAGGCTTCGGACTAACCTCTTTAGCATAAGCAGTGCTTTTTTTGTAGATAAAAGATAAAAGGTGCCAGAACTCACATCCACTCACGCACGACCAATCACAAGTCGAGCAGTGCCACAAGCCGATCAGTGCCAGCACAACCAGCGTGGACGAAGTTAAAGAAGGTTTTGCAAGCTTTTATAAGAATATATCGCTTTATCCATCTGCCCCTGGCAGACATGTTAAATTTAGGTCCTCAGCTGGCCCCCTGCTGGTTTCACTGGCATGGTTCCTGGAGTCTCGGAATTTATCCTTTTGCCAACGTTTGAAGTCTGCCCATCTAAAAGGTTGGACAACAAAATGTTTACAAGAAGACATCTTAATGACATTTGTACATAGTACTTTCATGGAGATAATTAAAATAGTGCAAAACCTACCTTTTGCGGACTTCACAAAGGTTCCTACGAATGGGTGCGATGGCATTCACCTAATCCTTTATCTCCTACAAAAGGCAAAGTTTTACAGGGGCAGACACAGGCCTACTTACATTATGAAACTTTTCTATAACTTGTTGGACAATCAACTTTAGCAGAAAAGCAAATATCTCAGAATTATACAATATTATATCCGCGCTGTCCCGCACCAACAACAGTAAATATAAATAAATTTTAAACCGGACTTGTACAAATTTTTATTCGATTTATTATTAAGAAATAAAATGAAAATGTATATAAAAAACACAATACCGGCCGGTACTCCTACTTTTGCTACCAACATATAAGTAAATCACTAATGACGTTAAACAGCAATAATTTGTGAATAGTGCAGCAATGGTTAAACCATAGAATATGGCTGAACCACAAAGATCAAAAAAAGAAAGCAAGGCCAGTATAAAAGCGATGATGCTTCTAAGTAAATATATTCAGGATACAGATAGTTAAACAGCCATATATTCGTTAGATCAAACGTGCAATGGAGCCATGAAGTAGCACATCATGCTTCTCTGAGTCCCAAATTCCCAAGTTCACATAGGGCTGGATCCAGACCTAGTTTAGTGCTTGAACTTAGTTACTCCTGGACTAAACCATGTTGATTGCAGGGGAGTCATATTTCGTCTGTTGCAAACAGTATTAGAGTTGAGAGGAGATGTTTCCTATCCCAAGTCTAAATAACAGTGTAATAGTAAAGCTTGTCAGTATCTGTGTTCAGTAAGCAATTCAGAGATATATCCCTGCATGAAAAGAATACAATTAACTTGACTCCCCCTGAAATCAACATGGTTTAGCCCAGGAGTAACTAAGTTCAAGCACTTAACTAAGTCTGGATCCAGCCCATAGATAAAATGTAGAGGAACAAGATTGATTAAATCACCTGCAAGTAAACTTTGCAGATTTTGCTTATAGCTTGTAACAAGATTGGAGTCAACAGATGAATTGTATATAAAGTTTCTCCAAATAGATAGTCTCAATGTAAGAAACAAGTATAAAGAAACAATCTTACCCAGGCGATTGTCCCAGCCCATGGGTTCAGTGGTGAGACGTTCTCCTGTTCGGGTCTCCACTGGTGATGTGTTGCCTCACGATCTGTGCACTCCAAATAGATTCTTCAACAAGTGGGTCCGGCTGAATAGAGAATGTGGCTTGATGCAGGCAGACTGTTAGAGCTGAGATTTCATTGTCAGTTGTTATATAAAATAGCAAAGTAGTGTGAATCCGGTTGGCACCAATATTATTGCTGTTTGACGCGATTTATCATAACATACGATTTTCATCCTCTGATTGGTGCCAACCGGATTCACACTACTTTGCGACTCACTATATTATCTGCAGCAATCACTGCTGGGTGCTAGCTATTTTATATAACAACCGCCAGTGAAATCTCGGCTCTAACAGTCTTTAATATTTATTTATATTTTCTGTTGTTGGTGCGGTACATTGCAGATATAATATGGTATATTTCTTGTTGAACAATCAATTCAACTTCAGCATGGCTGAAATTTGGACATCATTGCTTCAAGATGGGATGGACATTAAAGGCTGCGGGGTCTCCACCGGAAGCAGATATTTTTTATGTTTCAAAATTGCCACTGAGTAGTGTCAGAAAATAACACGAGAATGGCAGTACATAGGCTCTAACAGATTCAATAAATAGCCTGCATGGATAGACGCAGCAGGCACGTAGCCATTATGGCATGTAATTTGAACATTAATGTTAATTAGTAATTCGTTGTTTTATCAGAACACATAAGTGCATGAAAATGCTTTGTATGTTTTTTGTGTGTTTTATTAATGGTCGAATTTTATTCAAATAATGTTTTTTTAAAGTGGTATGCTTAAACTAAATATGATTGTTAATTTTCAATACTATATTAGACAAGTGCTATGTTAAAGTTGTGTATTTACATTTATAGTTTAAAATATTGGTCACGTGAAATGCAATTCAAATTTGGATGTAACTTGGAAAAGTTACATTTACAGACACAGATAAGCCCGATCCTGATGTGCAAATACGTAAT
The DNA here is from genome assembly GCA_011038615.1 of Limnodynastes dumerilii. Classification (NCBI taxonomy): domain Eukaryota; kingdom Metazoa; phylum Chordata; class Amphibia; order Anura; family Limnodynastidae; genus Limnodynastes; species Limnodynastes dumerilii. The sequence continues at coordinate 584,417 of WWET01000464.1, read as the reverse complement.
GTAACAAAAATTTTAAGCGTATTTACATGCTATCCAGATCAGGAACGTATTTTGTCGTAAATTTTAATATAAAATTTTTTGAGTATTTACAACTTTATCCTGATCTGGACATATGTTAGTGATGCCTTGGAATCAGTGCATACATGCGTATATATACATAAACATATAAAATTGCTGCTCTAGAATGGCATCAACATTGTCTGCACCAAAAATACAATAAAAAAACTATTTATTATGTAAGTTGATTAGATTTAATTCATTAAGAATTCATTAAGAATGAATAAAAATAGGTTAATAAGTAAAAATGCACATCAACAACATAAGCCAAAATCCAACATACCAGGTTGTTAGTTCCCCACAAAAAAAACAACTATATTGCTACTGACTTAAAGTCCTTATATGAACTGTGATCAAATAGGATCTGGAAGAATAATATGTGGTATTCGAAAAAAGTTCTATATCTGCAGATGTAGTTAAATGTCTTATTGGTCTCTGTATTGAGATAATTAAGAAAGGAAATCCACATGCATTCACCAAAGTAACGGTATCAAAAGGAAAGGTAGCTTACCGGCTAGCGGGCGCGTGTCTGCAACAGCTAGCTTCGATGGTGATCGGCTGTGAGGCTGCTCCAGGAATACACCGTGGCTCCCGTCGGGGAGAGTTGTTGCACTAGTTTAGAGGACCGTCAGCTGTCGGATTGCTCACTCTTTCAAGGAACGATCAGCTGTGAAATTGCTCCGGAGTTGCTCTGTTACTCCCACCAGGGAGATCTTTTCTGATGGAGTCTGGAGTCCGGATACAATAGCGTGAGTACCCCGATAGAGAGTTATTAAAGTCTCAGATTTGTAAGTGTTAATGGGTATATTCCATTTATTGATACCGGAGTGTAAAGGCAGTTTGGGGAATTTGATCCGATGGTTGGTTCTGTCTTACCTGATATGTTGGATTTTGGCTTATGTTGTTGATGTGCATTTTTATTTATTAACCTATTTTTGTTCATTCTTAATGAATTCATCTAATCAACTTACATAATAAATTGTTTTTTATTGTATTTTTGGTGCAGACAATGTTGATGCCATTCTAGCGCAGCAATTTTATATGTTTTTATTTCACTTTGGGTTGGCTTCCTAATTGCAGCAGCTCTGGTGGTATCTTAAATTTATTTATCTATCTATTTGTTTAAAACAAATGTAACAAGTTCCAAGGGGGCGCTTAATGGTAAGGTCGATACACTTAGTGTGTTTTATAAATAAATTTATTAGTCTTGCAACATTCATAGAAGGTAAAAAACATATAGGCAAATCATTGCTGATAGTAAAAAGTGGTTTAAAAAGTCTCTGACCGTAGCCTGCAGTCTTTCAATCACACTTTCCTATTCCCGGCGTCCCGGACTATAGCGGTGATGAGATGGTATTGGTTGAACAATGCGGCAGTGTTGTTGGTGGTCGATGAGACTGTTAGTAATCAGTGAGGCTGTGGAGCAGTGCCAAGAAGTTGATGGTCCTCGTAGCTCCTCCCCTACGCGTTTCGTCACGTTCTGGACTTCGTCAGGGGGCGTGGATTAGCTACAATGCCAGCATATTTATATACTGATCTCCAATTAAGCTTGAGCATCAATTAAAGTTACAACATGCATTTACAAAGTACATACAACATAGTGCAGACTAAAAAGAATTTATATTTCATAAAGGATTCCTAAACCACTCGGAAGTTAATATTAAAACCAACTTAATATCTTAAAAGGATTTTTATACATTTCATTAAATATAATTAAATATAAACTTATTATCCTAAAAGTGATTTTCCATTTCTCTAATAATTCAGTTCTGCACTAGGCAGTGGAAACATGTATTCTAAGATACAAAAAAGCATCCTACAAACTAAAAATTGAAGTCTATATATAAAATTATATTACATGATGATTATTCGATGTTACACTAAAAAGGAATAAGAAAGAAAAGTAATTAGTTTCAAATATTTGTTAAAAACTTACATAAATACTGTTAACACTAAAATGAGCTTTACATTCTTATTTCAAATTAATATTATATATTCGGAGGAAAGAACTAAAAAGAAAACTTTCGAGTTAATAAATAAATAACCTACATTCCTAAAAATGTTCTCAATTGGAGGTTGTTCTGCTTCTATCATTAAAAAATCTTATTAAAAAGGCAATACTAATAAGGAGATATTATATACTTGAATACTATTATACTTCTAAAAGACGGGGGATATTGTGCTAAACTTATAAGAACGGAGTAATCTCAAAATTATCATTTAAGCCAAAAGGGTGCAGGGTATTTAGTGTTATAATCCAATAGCTCTCTCTCTGAGATAGCTGTTTTAATCTGTCTCCCCCTCTGGGATCTAGATGGACATATTCGATTGCTTTGAACTGTATGCCATCAATTCTAGAATTGTGGCATTGTATAAAGTGCTTAGGTACGCTGTGGTTTGTGACTTTATTTAAAATGTTTCTCATATGTTCCAAAGCGCGAGTCTTAAAAGTGCGTTTAGTTTTACCAATATATTTGAGGCCGCACGGGCACTCCATCATATATATTACAAATGAACTCTGACAATTAAGACAATTTTTTATTTTAAAACACTTCTGACCATCTGAGGAGGAAAAATATTTTCTGTCCTTATGGATGAATTTACACACTTTGCAGTGTCCACAAGGAAAATACCCCAATGGTTTTGGCAAACAACCTTTGGCTTCTACCTTACTTTTTAAAAAACTAGGGGAAATTAGAGATTTTACA
>WWET01000464.1:557423-571371 GCA_011038615.1 Limnodynastes dumerilii | reverse complement strand
CACCTGTGGACGTTGGGCCCTCATACCACCCTCATGGTGTCTGTTTCTGACTGTTTGAGCATACACGTGTACATTTGTGGCCTGCTGGAGGTCATTTTGCAGGGCTCTGGCAGTGCTCCTCCTGTTCCTCCTTGCACAAAGGCGGAGGTAGCGGTCCGGCTGCTGGGTTGTTGCCCTCCTCTACGTCTCCTGATGTACTGGCCTGTCTCCTGGTAGCGCCTCCATGCTCTGGACACTATGCTGACAGACACAGCAAACTTTCTTGCCACAGCTCGCATTGATGTGCCATCCTGGATGAGCTGCACTACCTGAGCCACTTGTGTGGGTTGTAGACTCCGTCTCATGCTACCACTAGAGTGAAAGCACCGCCAGCATTCAAAAGTGACCAAAACATCAGCCAGAAAGCATAGGAACTGAGAAGTGGTCTGTGCTCACCACCTGCAGAACCACTTTAATTTTGAGGGTGACTCCAAATCCAGACCTCCATGGGTTAATAAATTTGCTTTCCATTGATAATTTTTGTGTGATTTTGTTGTCAGCACATTCAACTATGTAAAGAACAAAGGCCCAGATCCAGAACAACGCTTGTGAGCGAATTTACGTGTGGTGGAGACGTAAAATCGCCTTTAAGTAAGTAATGCGCATGCGTAACATAGAAAATACACTTTGTAACGTAGCGTAAATGTTAACGTATGGGCCATTCACATATGTGTCACATTTTACGTTTGCCCAAAATACGTCTGAAAAACGTTATGTAGGTGGGGGGTATGTATTTAAAGTGTACAGTATGGGCGTGCTTAGCTGCGTAAATACGTGTTGCCTATACGTATGTGAGCGGATCACATCGGTTACGTTGGCAAAAGACAAGGTAGGGTTGAAAAGCGGATCTTGACAAAATACGTACGTTCAAGGGGTGTACCTAGGGGAGTGTATAGAAGGTACGCACACTAAAATACGCTACGCGAATAAACGCATGGCAAACATAGTTCTGGATCTACCCCAAAGTATTTAATAAGAATATTTCATTCATTCAGATCTAGGATGCGTTATTTTAGTGTTCCCTTTATTTTTATGAGCAGTGTATATACACACACATGTATGTATTGCAGTACAGCCATGATGTTTGACCATTTGCAGCCTTGCCACACAGAAACATGAGGGGCTAGATTTACAATAAATTGCAGAAAATGAAAAATGGTGATGTTGCTCATAGCATACAATAAGATTATAGCTCTTATTTTCCTATAACATACTAGAGAATGTCAGCTCGAATCTGATTGGATGCTATTGGCAACATCTCCAATTTTCCTTTTCCGCAGTTTAGTGAATGTAGCCTAAGGAGTGTGATTGTTGTCATTTAAGATTACATTTAAGTTACCTGATTTCCAGATTTGTATTGAATATTTTACAACATCAAATATATCTCTACAGTATATTGTGCAAGCAAAAATAATAATTGACTCCCTATTTCTTTTGTGACTTATGAAATAGCTAAAGTTATATTATGTATCCTTGGAAGTAAAGATAAGCACTAAGTTTCTTTTTTTGTGTGTGTGTTTTGTTTTCAAGCGAAAAATCTACTGAGAATGTTTTGTGATAATTACCAGCAGATTATATAAGTCATGCTGATTTTTTTCTTGAATTACATAGAGTGAACAATTTGGGAAAGTGTTTTTTTTTTTTTTTAATCATTTCTAAGAAAAAACTCTGCTGGTTTTCATAATGCACAATGGACCTGAACAACAGTTTTAGAACAGCGGATGCTGTGTGTGTCTCTGGATAGAAAGTATGAAAAATGGGAATGCATTCCAAACATTAAAAATGAGCCAGGGAAAGCTTTACACAGATATCCCTGACAAGACCAATAATAATGGTACACTCCATGCCAAAAAATCTTTCAATCTTTATTATAATTGCATATGTATCAAAATTGCAAAGAGCAACAAAGTTAAAAGGGAACGTTAGACAACATGTATCACAAAGTACAAATACATATCAAAAAGAGAAGAAGAAACACGGACTCCACCACTCTACTGACTCTATCTGAATTAGGTGGTTAGACTGACACACTGCTCCTTCCCTGCACTCCTGTACTTTCCAGACGGTTTTCTAATACCACGTTCAGATTACCAGCCCTGCAAATCCCCGGGGTTTTCAAACCCTGGGGATTTGCAGCGACACGCCGGGCTGCCCGTTCACACTGACAGCGGTGACCCAGGATTTCCCTGGTGACCGCTGTGTAGTGGAGCCACGGGACCCGGCTTTCTCTGCAAACCCCTTCTTTTTAGCCGGGTCTAAGACCCTGCTAGAGAGAGCCGGGGTTCGCGTTCAGATTGCCAGAAAAAGCCGGGGTTTTCATGAAACCCGGCTATTTCATGAAAACCCCAGCTTTTAGCTGATAATCTGAACGGGGTATAATTCTGCATCCTGATTATTATGTATGGCTTATTCAGGGAGGGTCAGCAGATGCTCCTCTGTGGAGTGAAGACGCACCGTGAAGTGGTATTTTTTGTTTATTTTCTTAGTTTTTATTTTTTTGTGCAGGGACAGATTTGGCCATTTATGCTCTTTGATATGTAATTTCTGTTATATGATTGAAGTGGTGGAGTCCGTGTTTCTTGTACTGTTTTTAATATGTATTTGTACTTTGTGATACATGTTGTCTAACAAAAAAAAAAAGCAAAACTACCAGCGCTGTATTGACAAGAAAGATAATATTTGAAGAATATATACAAAGTATTAAAAAATTTAAAAAGTGAAAAAATATATAATATGCAAAATATAAATCCACTCAAGCCTTCTTAAAACCAATAAATTTTATAGCACTAAGTAATCTGGTGCACTCTAACGTTTAGTGCCAGACAAAAATAAAATAAACTACAACAATAAAATATACAATGTTACTCAAAGTATAAAAACACCATGACCCAATACTATGGCAATATCAAGTGCAAATAATGGGTAATGAATAAGAAACCTTAAAATAGCTAATAGTGGTAAAGTAGCAGCGAAGAGATGTTAATAATTGCTAATCACTCCTATTTTCCAGCTGCCAAAATTTGGTTGGGAGTGGTAGTATTGGTCTCCTTGATAGGATATATTGGTTGAAAAAAAAGGAGGGAGACAGTTCTTTTGTGTCCAAATACCAACCAAACAACCAGAATATCGCTTAATTCTACTTGTTGGGTGACTGAAAATGAGGGGAGAGACACTCCTTATATATCCAAGAAGCACAGCACAAATGATATAGCTTTAACCTGCTCTAATAAAGTCACTAAATAGCCGTCCAAAAGGAAATCCTATTCATTAAGTGAGCAAGAGAGGGAGCGCATTGAGCATAATGAAATTCCCAGCACAAATGTTAGAAAGTAATAAGACTCAAAGATATGAGATATCCACAATTATCTGTACAGCGACAGAGTTCCAAGGTGAGGAACATGTTACCTATCCTCCCAGGACAGTGCAACGTCTCTTTCTCCAAGGTAAGTCCTTCGTTGTCTACTTATTAGTCTCGTTGGTCAGCAGGATTCAAAAAGCTAATGCTCCAGATCTCTTCCTCATACAACCGCAGTGGTCCAGAACACCGCGGTATTAAATTTATCCACACAGGTTAGAGATATGCCAGTAATCAGGGTTAATGGTTATCAGTATGTGTAACTCTCCTTACCCTTACTTTCTAACATTTGTGCTGGGAATTTCATTATGCTCAATGCGCTCCCTCTCTTGCTCACTTAATGAATAGGATTTCCTTTTGGACGGCTACTTAGTGACTTTATTAGAGCGGGTTAAAGCTATATCATTTGTGCTGTGCTTCTTGGATATATAAGGAGTGTCTCTCCCCTCATTTTCAGTCACCAAGAATTAAGCTAGCAGAGAAGTGATGTTAATAATTGCTAATCACTCCTATTTTCCAGCAGGCAAAATTTGGTTGGGAGTGGTAGTATTGTTCTCCTTGATAGGATATATTGGTGGAAAAAGGAGGAGGGAGACAGTTCTTTTGTGTCCAAATACCAACCAAACAACCAGAGTATCGCTTAATTCCACTTGTGGTGACTGAAAATGAGGGGAGAGACACTCCTTATATATCCAAGAAGCACAGCACAAATGATATAGCTTTAACCCGCTCTAATAAAGTCACTAAGTAGCCGTCCAAAAGGAAATCCTATTCATTAAGTGAGCAAGAGAGGGAGCGCATTGAGCATAATGAAATTCCCAGCACAAATGTTAGAAAGTAATAAGACTCAAAGATATGAGATATCCACAATTATCTGTACAGCGACAGAGTTCCAAGGTGAGGAACATGTTACCTATCCTCCCAGGACAGTGCAACGTCTCTTTCTCCAAGGTAAGTCCTTCGTTGTCTACTTATTAGTCTCGTTGGTCAGCAGGATTCAAAAAGCTAATGCTCCAGATCTCTTCCTCATACAACCGCAGTGGTCCAGAACACCGCGGTATTAAATTTATCCACACAGGTTAGAGATATGCCAGTAATCAGGGTTAATGGTTATCAGTATGTGTAACTCTCCTTACCCTTACTTTCTAACATTTGTGCTGGGAATTTCATTATGCTCAATGCGCTCCCTCTCTTGCTCACTTAATGAATAGGATTTCCTTTTGGACGGCTATTTAGTGACTTTATTAGAGCGGGTTAAAGCTATATCATTTGTGCTGTGCTTCTTGGATATATAAGGAGTGTCTCTCCCCTCATTTTCAGTCACCACAAGTGGAATTAAGCGATACTCTGGTTGTTTGGTTGGTATTTGGACACAAAAGAACTGTCTCCCTCCTCCTTTTTCCACCAATATATCCTATCAAGGAGAACAATACTACCACTCCCAACCAAATTTTGCCTGCTGGAAAATAGGAGTGATTAGCAATTATTAACATCACTTTGCTGCTACTATACCACTATTAGCTATTTTAAGGTTTCTTATTCATTACCCATTATTTGCACTTGATAATGCCATAGTATTGGCTCATGGTGTTTTTATACTTTGAGTAACATTGTATATTTTATTGTTGTTGTTTATTTTATTTTTTTCTGGTAGTAAACGTTAGAGTGTACCAGATTACTTAGTGCAATACAATTTATTGGTTTTAAGAAGGCTTGAGTGGATTTATATTTGGTATATTATATATTTTTTAACTTTTTTCATTTTTTAATACTTTGTATATATTCTTCAAATATTATCTTTCTTGTCAATACAGCACTGGTAGTTTTGCTTTTTTCTTTCAGTCTTATCTATTAGGGAGTCACTATCCCTTTACCAGCTGGCGTTTGTTAGGGAGTCACTATCCCTTTACCAGCTGGCGTTTGATAAGAAAGATATAATACAGTGGCTATTTAGATTCTTTGGGCGCCTATAATTGGTTATTTTTCTTTGTCTCTTATGTTGTCTAACAATCCCTTTTAACTTTGTAGCTCTTTGCAATTTTGATACATATGTAATTTTAATAAAGATTGAAAGATTTTTGGCATGAAGTACACTGTTATTATTGATCTTGTCAGGAATATCTGTGTAAGGCTTTCCTTGGTTCATTTTTACTGCCTGTAACTACCAATACCCTATTGGTGGTACTAAAGGATGCCCCAAATTACAGTAATCCTAAAGCGGATGCAGCCTGCATTACTTCAGGATTACTGTTATTTGGGGCATCCTATAGTGCCTTTTTTCCATGAAATATTCCATTTTCCATTACTCGTGCAGGACATTTATCTTATATTTATGCATTTCAAACATGCAATTGGATATAGGCAGTGGCTGAGAGGTAATTGCAGCAGCCTAAATAAATTATGCCTTTTAAAGAATGCCTTACTAGAATGTGAAAAATTAATAATAATTAAAATACATAATTATTGCTTTAGCCTTTCAAATTTAAAAACGTGAAGATATGTATTTTCACAAAAAAATAGGGCCATTAAATTAATATGTCTTCTCTGTTTTACAGTTACACCAGCTCTGAACTGGTGTAAAATTTTACATGGAAGCACAATAAACCATCCAGTTTTCTCATTTTAACAGTGCAACACCCTGCTACATTAGCACAGAGCACAAAGGTGCAAACACAGATGGGTTACTTTATGTGCACTGTGTTATGCTTGCTCCTGTTCTTCATATGCAAAGAATGTTTTCCTGCTGCACTTCCACATGAAGAACAGAGGGAAGTGCAGCTCTGGAACAGGTCCTATGTATACAAAAATAACACTGTTTATATGCATTGTTTGAATGTATTATTAATTTTTTTATCTAAATACATTGTATTTTTTTACTGTAATGTATCATAGTTTAATTAACCTGTCAGATTCTCCTATTTCCGTTGTTATAGTACTTTTTGGTGTTATTGCATATTCTCCTATCTTAACATGAAGAAGCAATGTGTGAAAATGATAGGAACTTAAGAAATAAAATCCCTGAACTAACTGCAATAACATCAAGGGATGATCTGGATTTTGTGGGAATCATGGAATCATGGTGCAATGAAAATCATGACTGGGACCTAGACCTAGATAAAATTGGAGGAGGAGGATTAATGTATGTTAATGAATGGTTACATTCAACTTAATGGGGAACATTGGAGAAGAAACTGAGTCACTTCGGGTAAGAAACCCAGGGAGTTATTCTTCATACTGGTGTGATATATAGGCCACTAGGGCAAGAGGAGGAAATGGACAATGTCCTATTGCAAACATTGCTAAAATAGCATTAAAAGGGGAGGTAATAAGCATGGATGATTTTAATCTACCTGATGTAAACTGGAATGAGTCTTCAGCAAGCTCCAATAGAAGTGGGGACATTTTAAATTAATCACAGGGAGTGATTAAGCAACTGGTGAGAGAGCCCACTCGCAAAAAGGTCATCTTAGATTTGGTATTTGCAAATGGTGACAGAATCTCAGAAGTAAGTGTGGGTGAGAACCCAGGATCCAGTGATCATCAAGTAGTATGGTTTAGTATAATGACTGAGAGAGACATGTGCCACACAGAGACAAGGGTGCTAGACTTTAGGAAGGGGGATTTTGTGGAAATGGGGATATGTGTAAGTGATTCTTTGGTAGAGTGGAGGCTCATGAAAGGAGTACAGGAGCAGTGGGTAAGTTTAAAATATGCATTATTAAAAGCAACAGACCTTTGTATAAGAAAGGTTAGGAAAAACCCCAGAAAAGAAAGACAATGTGGTAACAAAAGAGGTAGCAACTATAGTGAAAGCAAAAACTATGGCCTTTCGGAATTATAAGCAAACTCAAAATAATGATGAGAGGGAGAAGTATTTTGCAAAACAAAAAGGAAGCTAAAAAGGCAGAAAAGCACAAACTGAGGAAAAACTGGCCCACTTCATACGAAAAAGGGGACAAAAGCTTTTATAGGTATTTAAATAAAAGGCAAAAAACTAAACAGGGTATAGTATGGCTTAAAACGGAGAGTGGGATTCTTGTTGAGGGTTTAAGGGCTATGGCAGATCATCTTAACAAGTATTTCTATTCAATATTCACAAAAGTAAAAGAGTGGAAGGGACCACTTTTAAATGGCAAGGCTATTAATACAATGGGGCAATTACTATTGCTTTCACTGAGGAACTGGTATTAAAAGAACTTTCAAAGCTGAAAGTGGACAAATCAATGGAACCAGATTATTCAGTCAGTCACTAATAACTGGGGTGATTACAGAGCACTGAAAAATAGCAAGTGTCATCCCTCTGCATAAAAGTGGAAGTAGGGAAGAAGCGTCAAACTACCGACCATTGACTCTAACATCAGTAGTAGGGAAATTGATAGAAACACTGTTAAAGGAACAAATTGTACAGCATCTTAAATCCAATAACTTACAGGATCCCAAGCAGCATGGATTCACTGGGGGAAGATCATGTCAAACAAATCTTATTGAATTTTTTGACTGGGTCAGTAAAGTATTAGATAAAGGGGGAGCTGTAGACATAGCTTATCTAGATTTTAGTAAGGCTTTTGACACCGTGTCACATCACAGACTGTTAAATAAGCTGAAAACTTAGGGATTGGACTTAAAGATAGTAGCATGGATACAATCTTTGTTACAGGATAGACAACAGAGGGTTGTAGTAAATGGAATACCTTTTGGGGATGGTAAGGTAACCAGTGGAGTACCCCGGGATTCTGTACTTGGACCAGTGCTATTTAATATATATTTTTTAGGTAATATTGCTTGTGGTATTGAGGGGAAAATATTTTTTGCAGATGACACAAAAATATGTAACAGGGTAGACATGCCAGGAGGTGTAGACAAAATGAGGGATTATCTAGGTAGACTGGAAGAATGGTCAAGAGGGAGGCAACTGCAGTTTAATGCCAAAAAATGCAAAATCATGCACTTGGGGCACAAAAACCCAAATGCTCAACATATCATTAATGGCACTACATTTGAAACTACTGAGGAAGAAAGGGATCTAGGGGTTATTATTTCATGTGACTTAAAGGTAGCCAAGTAATGTAACAAAGCAATGAGAAAGGCAAGTCAGATGCTTGGCTACATAGGGAGAGGAATTAGTAGCAGAAAGAGAGAAATAGTAATGCTCCTTTATAGGTAATTAGTACGACTTCATCTAGAATACTGTGTTCAGTTCTGGAGGCCATATCTCCTGAAAGACATAAATACATTAGAGACTGTGCAAAGAAGAGCAATTAAAATGGTCCATGGCATGTGTCACAAATCATATCAAGAAAGGCTAGAGGAACTAAACATATATAACTTGGTGCAGAGAAGGGAGAGGGGGGATATGATAGCAGCTCTCAAATATATTAAGGGTTGTGACCGGCTAGAGTAGGGTGGCATATTTCAAAGGAAGAGGTGTAATAGAACATAAGAACATGAATATAAACTGGAGGATGGTAGAGTCAGAGGAAATGTACAGAAAAATTACTTCACTGAAAGGGTGATAGATAAGAATATTCTTCCATCTGAGGTGGTTAAGGCTAACACATTAGAACAGTTTAAACATGCTTGGGATAAAAATAAGGATATCCTAAATCTTAAACTAAATTGAGGGTAAATAGGGTCTAGGATCAGTACAGTTTTAAATAAACAAATGGGCAGACTGGATGGGCCATGTGGCTCTTATACACTATCACTATCTATGTATCTGTGTATTTGTTAGTAAAGTATAGATATATTTTATAAGACCTAAACATACACATTTCCATTTAAACAACTGAAAGCATGCTTTGGAATATAGTGATTGCTCTGTGTTGTAAAAAAAAAATGTGACATGGAAATTAATATATCTGTGTGTTACCAGTACCTTTGCTTTTTACATGTGAGTGACTATTTTCATACCTTCAGGAAATGTTCCAGTTTTCAAGCTTATAAGTCTAAAAAATAATAACATATAAAATGCACCAAAAATAAATTCTTAACGAGTCAAATTATACGCTAAAGTAGGTTATCAATTGGGTATTAAAATGATTTATTAGGGTATTAATGCAGATATGGACTTGCTGCGTATTATAGCCATCACGAGTAATAATTAACAGTTATTATCATGTTCACCATCTGCATACAATATGTTGTTTTTTGGGACAAGGGTGGCCATTAGTTTTCTTTGATTTCTTATTAGGTTTGCAAAGTATATATTTATATTTATCGTCAATACTGTGCCTGCTTTGTGATTGTGCAGTTGACTTGTGATATACTTTATTTAGAATACAGAATGCTTTTTGTGTTATAGTTATAATTTTAACACTATTCAATACACTATAGTATGAATGATCACTATACATTATTACTGTTACGTGCTGCTGTGATATTCACAGCAGCACAAACTCTTTTACACCTGGCTGCTTGAGCAGTCAGTATATAGCCCTCACTGCTAGCTGGCTTTCTGTTCCCTGGTTGATGCCAAGCAACTGGAATGCACTAGCATAGTAAGGCCTACAGGCCTCTCCAGGTACTGGCCTAATTAATAGCCCTCAGTTGTTGCCTAACAACCAGGATTCAGACCAACCAGAGCTGGGATGCTCTCCAGCTTTGATTGGTTGTTCAGTGTTTAAATAACCAGCAACCTCCCTTGCTCGTGATATTGTATACTTATACATTTTGTAGGTTTGTGTCAGGTTTATTTCAGCAGAATTCTTGTCCAGCTTTTGTTCTGTTCTGTTGGTCTTTTGCCTTGTGTTCATGCTGATATACCTGCTCTTGTCTTTCCTTGTCCTGTCATTTGTTATATCCGTCCATTACCTCTGCTCAGCCCTGCTATGTTTATGTTCCTGCTTTCCTCTAACCAGTAAGTTTATGACCTTGGATCTTATTACCTCTGCTTTTACCTGTGTATGTGTATTTATCTATCCTCCTGTGTACTCACCCAACAATACCAGCCCTGTTCCCTCAGTACCTGTCCCAGTCTTCTCCAGGTATTTGTCGCCCGTGTTCTGGATGTAGCAAAAGGTACGGATCACAAAGGAGAGACACAGGCAGACATGTGCTCTTGATAAGCAAAGAAGACATGTGCTCTTGATAAGCCAAGATGGAGAACAAAACTTTATTTGCTTTTTTGCAACAATGCCACCTAGTTCAGTAACTGAGCAGGCTTTAACCATCTAAGAATTCAAAATGACATAACTTTAACCCCCCCCCCCCCTTGTTTGAAGCCCTTAGATATCCATGTAAACATATTAATCACATTAATAAACATTTGCATTCTACCTGACATCTTTTTATGTCTTTCTAGAACAAAACATAACATTAACCATGCTCTTTGTATTCCAGTTGGTGTAGAAGGACACATTTCTTTGTTTAGTTTAGGGCTCACATCAATAGGTATATTGTCTGGTTTTAATTCCTCCATTCCAAATCTTTTGAGCATGCTTTCAATATAATTCTGTTGATCAATTGAAATTGTTCCGGCTTGTTTGTTTTGTATAACTCTCAGTCCTAAAATATGATGAGCAGGTCCTTGGTCTTTTAATTTGAATCGTGTACTGAGTGCCTCTTTTACCCTTTTTATTTCACATAAACCACAATGAGGATTTGCTGGCCTTTCACGCACTTAGAATATAAAAAGGGATCAGTTTCTGACCTTGCAAACTCCATCTCAATTAGAGCTGCATCTAACTTTAAGTACCAGCATCTTCGCTTTTATGTTTTTAATGCCTTTTTCAGTAATCCAACTTTTCCTTCAGGGAACTTAGTATTGTGATAATGCTCAGGAAGTTCCATATAAATCTCTTCCTTCAGATCACCATTTAGGAATGCTGAATCAAAATCTAAGTGGTACAGATCTAGATCAAATAAAGCAGATATGGCCATTACAAGGCGTAAGGTACTGTACCTTGCAACTGGTGAGAATACTTCTCCATAATCGATTCCATTTCTCTGGGTGTAAACTTTTGCAACAAGTCTCGCTTTATGTCTTGCTAAGGAACCATCAGCATTATACTTCTTGCTAAATACCCTCTTGTTTTTGATGGTTTGTCAAATATTTGGCCTGTCAACAATAGTCCATGTACCATTGTTTTCAAGTACTACTAATTCTGTGTCAATTGCACTTTTCCAGCTCTCCCATTCATCACTTGATTTTGCTTCACTTATAGATTGAGGCTCACACCAAACAAAGCTCGCAAATTCATCACAATATTTCAGTGGCGGAGTGCCTTTGTTTTCCCTTGTTGACATTCTCACTGGTATTTGCGCTGTAGGTGCAGGTTGGTCAACCTGAAGCTCATTCAGTCCCTCAATTACAATTTCATCCTCAGACGGCATACTTAAACTGACAAAGTATTTTTGCAGTGATGTCAATGTTCTTGTTTGCGTACTACTTATGACGTTTGTCACAGTTTCATGTAAAATGACATTTCCCGCTTTAATTAGTTTTTTAGCTTCAATGGGCCGGATCCAGAACTATGTCCGTCTTCCATAGACGGACGTAGTTCAATAAACAGTAGCTACTGCGCATGCGTAGAAGCTATTGCACGTAATCTGCGTATCGTTTCGATATGTAGATAGCGTATATGCGGTCTTTTAGACGGACGTAGTTCTGGATCCGGCCCAATGTCCAAGAGTCGGTAACCCTTACTTTTCTCACAGTACCCCAGGAATAAGCAGGATATTGATTTTGGGTCAAGCTTACGCCGTTTTTCTTTTGGTATGTGTGTATAAACTCTGCATCCAAATACACGTAGGTGCTCAACGTTAGGCTTCAGCCCTGTCCACGCTTCCTCTGGTGTCATCCATTTCACTGCTAATGTAGGTGCATGATTGTTAAGATAAACAACAGTTGATATTGCCTCTGCCCAGAAATGTTTTTCCAGTCTGCATTAAACGCTGTGTCAGTAAACAGCCTTGATTTGAAGTCTTGGTATATGGACTCAGGTGCAACTAGACATTTTAGTTGTAACCAGAATTGGTTTAAATCCCTCAAGAAATGTGATACAATGTGTTGAATGTGTGATGTGTGTGCCCTGTCCAGCCATTGGCCATTTATGACTCCCATGCAATCAACATGGTTTAGCCCAGGAGTAACTAATTTCAAGCACTTACTTAAGTCTGGATCCAGCCCTATGAGTCTAGCAACAAGCTAAAAAGTTTCTAAACATATCTGTGGGATGACACTTGCATTTATTCCCTATTAAAGCTTTTGAATGTGAAGATTCCCGTGGAGTATCAATGTTCATACACAAAAGAAAATGACACAAGAAAGCTCTCCACATTGATTTTGGAAAATAACACTCTGGCTTTTTCACTCCTCTCCTCCTGCCCCCCAAAATCAATTGTCAAAAGGAGCTATTTAAAGATCATGCTTCGGATTTACACTTAAGAACGTAACTATACATACGTATGCCGTTTGTGTATCTTGGTGTGATTTGGGATTTGTGCATGCACCATCCAGATATCGTGCACGGAACCCTGTTACACAACTCAACAGCTAATGAGATCCATAAGAAGGGGCATGCCAGTAGTCTGTAAGTAGGAAGTAAAGAAAAGAGGTGGAGGCATTTAAATAGGGCAGTATGGGCTGAGTTTGCAAAGTCTGCACCTACTTTAGAAAAATCACGGAGAGTTAAGGTAGCTCTATGGAGGCGGAAGTCTGTAAAAATCTGTAACAATGAAGGGAGTGTCATGGAACTGCAATTGCCACTTAGTTGCGTATTTTTGTATACTTATTTCCTTTTTATCTGTGGATCAGGCCCCATGTGATTTGAGGAGTAAAGTTGCTTACACACCTTTGCAATCATAGTTGAAATGATGGCACAGGAATTTCACTAAGGATTGCAAGTTCTGATGAGCTTACACACTATACCAATTTACCAGCACTTTTAGGATATTCATTAAATTAAATAATCTAATATGACCTTTCTTATTGCTACAAATCAAGATCATGGGAGTGTATACACTCTTGAAATATTGTTTCAAATTGTCTGGAATCATATACTTAATCTGATAATTGCATAGGTTTATACCCAGCTTTAATTACAACACATGCACTTAAAGAGCACATTCGAACACAATGATTTAACATGGATGTTTAATATGAAAACTGGATTGTGAAACATTCAATGTCCAATTTATGGTGGTTTTAAAACTGCAAACATAATCACAGCTTGTTATATCTTACCAACACAATCTCTTTGTTTGCTCTTTAAAAGGAGTAAAAAACCCCAAAAATTATGTCAAAACAACTGAAGTTAATAACCTTTAAATCAGAACTGGCTGTATTTGCTAGATTACATTTGAAACATTACCTTTACTGTGTTTTAGAGCTGCAAGTTATAGGTTTAATTCAGTATTGACTTTTGTAAACATCCAGCATACCTGTGCTATATTTTATACATTACTACGTCCACTGGGCAGAAATAGAACAATGTGACATTTGTGTGCCGCTTCATGTTTTTAGAAAACTATTTATAGTTTCCCATTAGAGATGCAGCAGATATCACAGAATCAAAGAAAAGACTTTGTGACAGTGTTAGACCTTGATTGATAGAT
>WWET01000464.1:522278-544149 GCA_011038615.1 Limnodynastes dumerilii | reverse complement strand
ACAATAGCTACTACGCATGCGTGCTAGCTATTGTTTATTGAATTACGTCCGTCTATGGAAGACAGACATAGTTCTGGATCCGTTTCAGTGTCCCTAGGGGGTTCTGGGACATTCCTGATCCGAAGATTGTTCCATCTTTCACTATTTTCTAAGTCCTCATTCTTTTCTTTTAGGAATTCAACCTCTCTGCTGAGGTAATCAAGATCATTATTCACGCTCTCTTGGAATTGTTGTTGGGAAGTGGCAGATATTTCCAGCTCTTGGGTACGGTTGGACAGGTCGGAGATATCTTTCTGCAGAGCCCCAACAGCCTTTTGTAATTCCGTTGCGAATGAGGTCTTAAGGTCTAATATAAGGGCTTGTAGTGAACGAATGTCCGCTTTGGTAGATGTTTCCTGGTAGAGGATTCCGCATGAGGGGAAGAGGGAGAGGCCTGGGCCTGATATTTGCCCTGTTTGGGGAAATGTTGGGTGATCTCCACATTCCCTGTCTTCCTACTCCTTGCGGGAGTTTTTTGAGTGCTCATGCTGCTGAAAGAAAAGTTCTTAATGGTACAAAGGGTAGAACACACCGTGAGGTAAGGATGCGGTTGGTTCCCAGGGGGACTCAGGAACGTACGTAGTGCATCAAGCTAGCAATATGCTGTTATTGGAAAATATGCGTCCTTGGAAATCCAGGGATTAGTTTTAGTATCAAAAGAAAAGCCCTATGTGGTGTCCACTCCACACAACGTAGATGGAGCTCAGTTAAGGTAACCGGCTAACCAGCAAATTGTGTGGGAACTCTCTAGGCTTAGGAGGTCTTGAAGTGGTAGAGCTATGCCTATGGCTGCGATGATAGCCCAAAGTTGAGAGAAATGAGCTGTGGCAGTGTCCCCAACACTTCCAGATAGAAGAGGAATTAAAATCACCTCCAGCTGAGGTCTTTTGGCGCCCTCCTGTGGTGGATGCTGATATTACACGCAGCCAGAAAGCCTGTGTAGGGTTGGATGTCTGAATGGCCACCAGAGCCAGTAAGCAGAGATATGGCTGCAGCTCTAGGGAGAGGGCTCATATTGGGGAGGATCTCCCCTTCTCTTCACTCTGCTGGGCAAGGTACAGTTGAGATGGAATGGGAGCAGTGCTAAAACGGAGTATGAACCTCCCACGCCTCCTCACTCCTGGCTATGCTTAATAGGATGAGAAGGTTGTGTGGCCCAGGGGTAGAAAGCAGGGATCCCGTACCTGCAATAAATCAGCTTGTGTCCCTCCAAGCAGTGCTGCAATCACTGAACCGCGGTGCCGACAGTCCTGGTGCGCTAATCGGCCATTGAGGGGTCCGGCAATGAAAGGGTAAAGGTCCTGAGGGTCAGTGGGAGCTCAATCCAAGATGGAGGGTGGCTCTTTTACAAGAAGATCTCCCCCCTGCAGCGGTATGGCGTCCGTCAATGGCGTCGGCGGCGCGATGTTGCGGCCGCGGTCTCACAACAGTGGGGCCAGTGATCTGTGTGCCGGGGTGCCTGGGTGCCCCTTCAGAGGAGCGGAGCAGGAAGGAGGCCGGTGGGGGGCCTTGGAAGGCCTAAAACATGGTAGGTTGCTTGTCCGGACCGCAGATAGGTTAACGGGCCGTTCAGCAGAACCGATCCACTGACGGACCCTCAGGAGAGTGTAGGCATGAGTGGGGGATGAAATAAAAGGGGAAAAAGGGGAAAAAAGAAAACTGTAAGCTGGATGCCCGCCAGAGCCCAGTGCATGTGCGTCTGCTCTTGTCCCGCGCCAGGCCACGCCCCCGACCGTCTTACTTTTATTAATATTTACATGCTACCATGGAGCTCAATAAAACAATTTGTTGCAGTATGTGTCTTCACCTATGCATCAAAAATAATTATTATCTGTGTATATGCATACAAATATTACATTTTTTCTGAATCTCTGATATACTGTTTATTCTTTATCCTGTCCTTGATTGCATGCTACCTCACAGTTTTTACTGTGACAGCAGCTTTTCTAAGAGGTGTACTTGTATTCATAGGAGGAGAAACTAGGATTTTAGGAATGAGATCAGCAATGGCAGCATAAAGGACCTGATCCACACATCAGATTCTGTGTGATGGGATGACTGAGCACACAATTTGTAGGGATTCTCTTGTGTTAGGCTGCATCTACACAAAAATTCATGGAAGTCTATGTCGGTACACAGAGAGAGGTTTTGCCTGTATTGCAAATTGACTACAGGCTGATGACCATTTGTGCACAGTCCAGTCCCTCTGTCAGAAATGTAATTTGTTATATGTCTGCATGTGTCAAAAGTGTTGATATTGAATAACATGGATTCTTACACACCTCTGAGCATCGGCAGTTTGGAAAATGAATGAAATGCACAGAAGATGAGCAAAACTCTTTACCTGACCCTTATCACAAAAAATAAATGTGCCTACGTGTTTTCCAGTATGTAAAGATGCTAATGTTCAGTCATTAATTTTTTTAATTGAATGTATTTACTCCATTACAAAATAGATGTTAAAATATATGGCGAGGAAAAAACAGACTGAAAAAATGAATGAATAAAATAAAATATAAGCCCATAGTCTTCACTAATACTAACAGGCTTAATTTTAATATGCAGATTTAATATTTATATACCAGTCCTTTATCATAATATTTAGGGATTACTATATGTAATACATTCTATCTATACAAGACAGTGCCCTGCAAATAGAAGTACTGTTGGTTGTATGACATAAATATTTTTAAGGCACTGGTGTTAATCATAAGTAAAATATATGAAAGCTATCCTTATTTTATAGCTGTGTGGCCAGAAGCATAGTAAAGGAAGGCTTACAGTATGCATGTCTACTTAAAGTTAAATGCAGCAACTGTATGCTGAATAAGTAAATGTATTGAATTGTATGACTAATATAGTGATCTGTTAACCTTTGAGTTATTTCATCTTTACAAAATTCATACCCTGGGGCTGATTCAGAGTTGCACTTCCACCTTTTTTTAGGTGCAAGTGTAGACCTGAGCAATACCATGCTGAATTGCAAGGGGAGGAAGATTTAAATTGTAAAATCAGAATTAAAATTAGGAGGTGAAGTTTCTTAGCTCCACTCTGTTTTATAGAAGAAACATAAAGCTATGAAGCATTTTAGTTCTATGTGTAAAAGTAATGTATTTTCCCTGCATGCAAAATTTTTTAAATTAATTAACATCCCTTACTTTGAAAAATGGTTTAGCCAAGCTGTACACTTCCACCTAAAAAAAAGGTGTAAGTGCATCTCTGAATCAGCCCCCCTGTGTCCTTGTAATAGATACCTGAAGTCATTTATCAGTGTTCCTACCCATCAAGAAATTCTTATATAGCTAAATGACTGAGAACCTTGCACTTCACCAACCTGAGAGACACTAATTTGACACAAATAAAGACACAGAGACTTAGGCTGCAGTTATAAAGGGAGCATAGTTTATAAACTGGGTCTGTAATTATAACTGGTGACTAATAGTTTATTGGGAGTCAGGATCCATCTCTATCACTACCAAGGTGCAAAACATTGGTCATTCTGTTACCACACATTTAATTCAAGCGACGCCCTATGCACAATTAGGGTGACAACCACAGGGACCGAGCTACTAGGACTGAGCATCCATTTTGCAAGTTTTAAACTGGTGCTTTCTCTGTGTCTATGTAATTATTATCACCATCTATTGCTTCATCACATTTGCACCATTATTATTATTATTTATTATATAGCACCCTTTATTTCTGCAGAACTATACAGAGAATATTTGTCATTCATATCAGTCTTTGCCATTGGAGCTTGCAATCTAAATTACCATACAAACCAAGGACAATTTTGTCAGCATCCAATTAACCTACTGGCATGTTTTTGGAGTGTGGGACGAACCAGAGCACCCGGAGGAAACCTACACAGACACACAGATGGGAGAACATAAAACTCTACAGCCACAAGAAACAAAAGAGAGGTCCAGCGCTCCAAACAAGCATTATATAACACTATGTGTCAGCACATACATAAAAAGGAGGTTTAGTTCACAATATAGCTATATTGGGGTAAGCTCACCTGCCCATTGTCAAGGAACCTCCTGTAGGTGAGTCCCTATCCATCTACTATATATGTACTCAGGAGGTCTGTGTTAAGACACGCCTACCATTTGAACAGTGTGCAAGTAGCCATTTTGTGGGAGGGGTCAGACTCCCAAAGTGAAACTAGCAAAGTAACAAAAAAACTCTACATCCATTTGTTTTCATGCCTGTTTGTTTGTTTGTTTCTTGTATTGACTGTTATCCTCATTTTGCCATGTAGTTGAACACGATGGGCCTGATCCAGATTGGAACATAAAAAAGATTGCATTTTTGTGGAATGCTGATTTAGTCATGAACAGTACTGTAGTTCTGAATTGGTTTATAACTATTGCAGGTTGTGTATGGACACATAACAGTTAAACACAATGCAAAACAATTCTCTTCCCCAGTGATCTAAACACAAGTGCAATGTAGTTCACTGTTATATTTAATAGAAATATTGATTATACTTCAAATAAGCTCTTAACTGAAAAGGCGAATGTCCTAATAATATAGGACTTGATTCAGACTTACAATTCTGTTGGTAAAAGTGCAGCAGCAATGTGGATCTGATGCCAGCTCCCTGCTGTATCTAGACTTCCTTGTGGGTGAGGAGAGGCCACTCACATTACTTGCAAGGAATGTTAAAAGCAGACCCTTACCTTAATGCTTCTGACCTGTCCTAAAGAAAAATGGGCATGGCTAAAAACAGTGGATAGTAGGAAGGCAGTTAGCACCCCCTCACTGTACTATTTGCATACCTCCTCACTCCCACCTGGCGCACAAACTCCTTTCTTTTCTCGCTGTTGGACTTAATTCAGATCTGTACTGGGAATGTGATGCGCAGTTGGAAAATGCAGGTGTTTTCCGATACTGTTGATCAGACTACTTCTAGTCCATAGTCAGGAAGTTAATTAGTGTCAAATTAAAAACCAACTTGCAACACAAACCATACATTTAGTGAAGTCCTTAGAAAGCTAAATGATTCCTCTATAGGCTGTGAAGTGTTGGCCACAGATGCTTTCTGGAGATAGACATGCCCTGTGTTAGATACAAATGTTTAGCTGTAAACTGTGCACACCATGGGAGCATGCCCAGCTTAATATCAAGCTCTATGACATCTTACTGTACATGTCAATGGGGTAGATCCAGAATTACGTTTGCCGTACATTTATTCGCGTAGCGTATTTTTGTGCGCGTAAATTCGTTACACTCCCCTCGGCACACCACTTGAACATACATATTTTGTCAAGATACGCTTTCCAAACCCTACCTTAACTTTTTCCAATGTAACCGCAGTCATACGCACACGTACGTATGGGCTAGACAAATTTACGCAGCTAAGCACGCCCATACTGTACACTTTAAATACAACCCCCCGCCTACTCCACGTATTTCAGACGTATTTTGGTCGCACATAAAATTGGCACGCCCACACGTAAGTATTTACGTGACACATACGTGAATGGTCCATACGTTCACAATTACGCTACGTTAATGTGCGTATTTTCTATGGTGCGCATGCGCAGTACTTACAAAAATGCGATTTTACGTCTCCGCCACGCGTAAATTCGCTCTGAAGCGTTGTTCTGGATCAGGCCCAATGATCTTAGGTAGTAAGGGACAGGAGAAAAGACTTGATACTTGATACCATGGGAGCATGCCCAGCTTATATCAAGCTCTCATCTTACTGTACATGTTATTGATCTTAAGTAGTAAGGAACAGGATATAAGACTTGAGACTTGATACTTGATACCATTGTATGAGTAGTTTAAGGGTTCTTAAATATAAAAATTTAAATAAAAGATTGTTAGAGATGTGAAAAAAACAGCACTATCCCAATTAATCCTGGACATACATAGACATTTTTCACATGTAATGTATCAGAAGATGATATAAATCATGCAATATTGCTGCTTAGAATCAAGTTATATAATTAATCATATAGACACAATTCTTGCAAAGTTATCTGTAGTAGTTATTCCACAAAGTATCTAATGTAAGGCTAATATATAATATATATATAGTATAAGATACTATTAATATATAGCAGTATGTAAGAAATTCCAAAAGCCTTCCCAACCAGATGTGTGTAAGACACTGCAGTCATCCTGCATCAGTTTTTTTCCTTTATACTGCGTAGTTGGCATAACCCACTTTTTCCATCTAACTAAAATCTCACATATTTCTCATAACTAAATGCATCCATGCCCGGCAACAGGAATTTTTAAGCCTGGTACACTCATGCCTTCAGGGCCTCCCATCCCTGCTCAATAGGTAAAAACAAAAAAAAAATAATAATAAATAATAAAAATTAATTCTAAGAGTTTCCTATGGTGTTTGTACCAAATTGTCATTTTAATACCAAGAGCAGGAGGGAAAGGAAAGAAAGTAAAGTAAAAAATGAAATAAAATGAACCCATACTTTAATGCCAGTAAATTGAATAGTGAAATTTGAGACATTTTAAACCATTTTTCAGTGATAACAAGTGAGAATAGTAAGGTACGTGATAGAGATTGTAGGCCGTATTTCTCACTTGTTATCACTGAAAAATAGTTTAAAATGTCTCAAATACGCTCTGAATACGGCCCTGTATGTGGCAGCAGAATATATGGAAATAGTGTATATTCAGGACTGGCTTAAGGTTTATGGGGACCCCTGGGCAACTAAACTGTGGGGGCCCCCTGCTGCAAATCTATTATGTAGAAAGTGAGTACAGTAAAAAAAAAAAGTGCTCCCATAGGAGCCCTGTATACCCAGTATTGTTCATCTGAATGATGCTGGCCGCATCTGTTAACTGATGCGGCCGGTGTCTGTGTGAGCTGCAGTCTATCTGATCGCGGCCCAAAGGAGGGCTGCATAACCTGCTGGGCGACCCCCTTTAAGTCATCTAGGGTTGTGCCTTGTGTGATAGCATGGCTCGCCTGCCCCTAGAAACGGCCCTGGAATGAGTCATCACTGGCTGCAGAGCTGGAGAGTTCTCTGGTGTCTCTCTCTCTCTCTATGCAGCTAATGATGAGTCACACAGCCTGAAGCTATTCAGAGAACTGGTCAGTGAGGAACAGATTAAGTCTGCATCCATTGCCTACAGCCTAGGGTGCAGCAGTGGATATCTGCGGTCCCTCCAAACCTCAGATCCCAGAAAAGTTCTCTCTCTTGTCCCCCACATTGCCAGTCCTGCATGCATCTACTGTTGCCCACAAAGGTGAAGAGGCTACTGCCTTATGCAGACGAGGAGAGAAAAATGAAACTAAAATAAGCAAGGACTTAAAATTGTAATATCTTAGAAAAATTCAATAACATGTTTTGTAATTGTGGATTAAATTTATTATGTATTTATTTATTTGTTTATTTGTTTTTACATATGTGTTTATTACCTGATCAAAAATCTAAAGAATTATTATTGAGAGTTGTGTTCTCTCCTTTCTAATTATGGCATATATACCATTTTTAATAAACAAACACAGCACCCATAACTTATGTTGAATTATTTATATAATACTTCAGTTTCCAATATGAATTTGTATATGACTGTATGTTTAGTCACACTTGTAATAAAATAATAAAAAATACTTGCAAAAAAATAATGGTTTTAGCCCAAAGGAGAATTCTAAACATTTTTTTATGCCTTGAAAGTAGTTCTTTGCTAGGAAAAGTTTGAAATGCATAATTAATCTTGCATAAATACATTAGCTCCCTGTTTTTGGTAGTAAGGTCTGCGTTTCATTAAATATTTAGTGTAAAATAGCAGATCTTGAAATTGTCAGCATGCTTATGAAACAAGCTAACCTTGTTAATACATTAGAAATGTGTCATAAATCAACAAATATTTCATATTTTTAAAACTATTTTCCTTTTTAGTTCCACAGTCTTTATAAACTTAAATGGATATACTGCACAGTATTACATGCAATGAACTAGGTTATGATATGAACCATTGGGCGGCTACAGCAGATGAATGGTAAGAGGCTAAAGTAAAAAAAATATATATAATACACCCAGGAATGGTGCTAGAGTGTTTGGCACTCCCTGTGAACTTTAAATTTGCACCCTTCAGTTTAACAATTAAACAACAGGGACCATCCTAGATTGTAGTAAGTGTTTTTGACCTAAGACTTTGGCAGTGCTTAGAAGACTTGATAACAAGCAAGCTTTATTACCTAACATTAGTGTCAATGCTGTTTTGGATGAATGGACGTAAATTGCAAACATCATGTTCCAAAATAAATAAAAAATCATTTCCAGAAAAGTGAAGGCTGATATAACAGAAAATGGGGTATCAATCTTACATGAATTGCTTTTGTTTTGGAATGAAGTGTATTTCTTAGGGCCTTTTAGCCGGGTGCTCCAGTAAGGTAAAATAAAGTAATTACGAGAGGGAAGAGAAGTTTTTAATTTCAATTGAGCTAAAATGAATTGAAAGAGTAATAGGTAAAGATAACCCTATGAAAAATAAGGCTACAGTCTACTTTTGATAGTTAAGGGAGTAACAATTGTAGGTGTTGATGGGGAATCATGCTTGTGAATATAAGCTATGGGCTAAATCCAGGTTGTGGCAAAAGTAAAAGCAAAAACATATAATGACATGAATAAAAGTATATATCACATATTATAAATTAAGTTTTGTGATGCATCAGGAATATCCTCAGAATGTATTGTGGCCACAGACAATAGGTTTTCTCCACAACACTTATATACATGTGAGGTATATAATTGGCTTCTTAATAGTAAAATAAAAGGCCAAAATGATCTTTAGTCAGGACTAAAATCCAGTACTATTCAGCCAGCATGCAGAGTCATAAAGAATAGCTGCAAACACAAGGTTTAAACACAATGGGCTGGATCCAGACCTACGGGCACCTACCCTAACTTTTACAATCAGGTGTGCGTAATGGGGGCGGGGGAAGCATTTTCGTAAGAGCCAGCGTACGTTGCGCATGCTTTCCCTTATGGCATCGCAAGAAACCTTTAAACAGAGGAATTACGTAAGCATGTATGTAATTCCCCTGTCGGCCATTACCAAGGATCTGCCCCAATGGCCCTGATTCACACTTAAGAAGCTTGTGCTTCTTAAGTGCGCATTTTGCCGAAATAACCTACTAGGCATGCGCATACGCAATCACATACCAGTTAGGTACTTAAATTGCCTCAGTTCGGTCTTTAAAGACTGCATTGAGTAGTTTAAGTAGAAAGAGGAGGCCTTTAGGAAGAAGTAGGAGTAGGGAGGGATTTAGATTAGCCGGGGAGGGCAGGGGTGAGGCGGACATTGCACGGTTAGATAAGGTAGTCAAGTGCCATAAGGTACTTAAAAGCAAAGGGGGGGTTAGGGGCTGGAAGAGTGAGTTCGGTGTAGATCTATCCGCACCTAACTCACTCTTATCTGTGAATACGCCCTTGTTTGTAACACAAGAGGAAGGTGATTTTGCTCATTCTGCCCTTTTCATTTCTACCGTCTACGATATCTCTTTCTTTGGGACACAGCTTATATTTATATATAAATATCCTGTTATTACCTAGTACCTCATTTAAAAGTTTAAGTAGTATGAAGGCATTTTCAAATAAATAAATGGGTCATGAAATGGACACAGAGAATGTGTGCCCTAATTAGTTAAAGAAAGGCAATCTGCACCCCTATGGACTGGATCCAGACCTCCGCACGCTTTCCATACGTGCGAGGGTCTGTCCGTCTGCATGAGAGAGGAGAGTGAACCCCCCTGTCACTCCCCTTTCTCATTCGTAAATAGTGTGACTTAAGCTGCCATAATGCAGCTTTAAGGCACACTTGTGGATTAGCGATACCCATCCCACACTGTACAATTTACATGCTTCCCCTCCCCAACCTTGGCAGGAGAAGGGAAAGCACAGCCAGTTACTATGGACTTTCAAATGTATGGATCTTAGTAACAATCATGTAACATCTGGAGAATGCATGCACCATCCACGCAAAACACCCCATTTATGCACTTTGTATGTGTAAGTGTGGTGCTGGATGCTGTCTGTAACAGACAAGCACTCAGACTTTTTACTGCAACATCCTAATCATAACAGGAGTTTAAACCTCCAGTACAAAAATATAAGCATCTCCGCAATGGGAACCAAGGTCTGGATTCATTCCAGTATTATTATTGCAAAATATCACACTACTCCCACCTGCCTTCTTTTTAATACCACCTGGCTGGCAAACGTTTCTGTGGAGAACAGTGGAATGAGACGTTTAACAGGTGAATATAGATCTAATTTACTAGAGTCACATACGACCATGTACATAAAAATCCAACAGTGGTACGTGGCATCTACTACCCTGTGGGAAAGATGCAAATGGTATAGTAAGGGTTAGTTTCAGACTCTCCAGACTTCAGCGCTGTCCACACGTAAAATGGGAAATCATCATCTTAAGGTAGGGATCATCCAGTGGAATTCCTTAGAAGCAAGAGGACAGGGTTCCAACATTAGACCACTGCAACTGCTATGGCTGGAGCTCTGACCACAGTCTGTATCTAGTCCTTTATTATTTATTTAGTAACAGGTTTTTATATAGCGCTATCAGATTACGTTTCAGTTTACAGAGAATATTTCACATTCACATCAGTCCCTGCCCAACTGGAGCTACTAAGGTAGAGTTAATTTATTCAGTAGCCAATCAACCTATTATTATTGGATGTCACAAATGTGGGAGGTGTAGTGCCTATAATATTGTAAAGACTACATATGACTTTAAGGATAGGTTTGGACGAACCCTTACAATTCATGATTTTATTAGCTGTGATACTCAGGGGGTAGTGTATTGTCTTACATGTCTTTGTAATCTTTCATATGTGGGGAAGACTAAACGTAAACTATAAGTGAGACTATTGGAACATATTCGTTCTATTAAGAATGCAGGAAGGGATTGGGATAATTTTACATTTCTTACTCCTATCGCCAGACACTTCCTTGTGAAACATAACTCTAATCCCACACTTCTGTAGGCTTTTGGCTTACCAAAAGATAAAAGGATATTAGGGTGGGAACGGGGACAGAATAATTTTGCAGAAAGAGTCGAAGCCTATATTTTTTATTAAATACTCTTACACCAAATGGACTCAATGAATTAAACAATTATTCTGTATTTCTGTAACTAAGCATCTGGGATGATACCTGTTGATATACTTTTCAATAAGATACCTTCTATATATTTATCTCTTTATAATTATCATCATTTTCATTATTATTATTTTATGTATCATTTATTATTGATTGATATTTTACA
The DNA here is from genome assembly GCA_011038615.1 of Limnodynastes dumerilii. Lineage (NCBI taxonomy): Eukaryota > Metazoa > Chordata > Amphibia > Anura > Limnodynastidae > Limnodynastes > Limnodynastes dumerilii. Next base: position 532,836 of record WWET01000464.1, on the reverse strand, counting down.
TTTTTTATTTATTATTTTTCATTTTTTTCTTGCTTAATTATTATTATTCTATTTCATTTATTTTAATTACTATTTGTCTTTGTATGCTATTATTTTCTGTTTGTTTCTGGCATCTTTACTATCTTGAAAATATTCATTACTTTCCATGTCGTTAATTATATAGGCTCTTCACTTGTGTGTGCCTCATAGGGGATGAAGTTAGTTTAATACATATACTACTTTCAGGATATTATTCTATGGCTTGCTGCTGTTATTATTGGGTATCATATATGGGAAAAGGTCTACCATATGCATAGACCACTTTTAGAATATCTCTTTATGACATGTCGTTATTATCGAGTGTCGTTTTCCTTCTACATGTTCTGTACATGCCTCTTCCATTCCCATTCTCTACTTACTGTCACTGCACCCTTCACTCTTTACCTCAGAACTCCCTCTCTCATATCCAACATCCTTTTCTCATTTAATATAGGCTATATAAATAGACTCACATGTTTTTCTCTGTGCACCACCTTGAAAAAGCCTCCCGGCAAAACGGGAGTAATGAGGATGTCAAGGTCTCAACCTCATGACCATCAGCACTGTGAGGCAAGTGAACTACTCACTGAGCCACTGTGCTGCCTAATATGAGGTGATAATATCAAACAAAGCCACCAACAAAGCCACAAACTTTGTAAGATCAGTCAGTTGAAAAAAAAATGTGCTTATCACTGAAATTAACAGTTTAAAAAGCATCTAAAAATACATATGTGTGCTAGCTGAATAAGGACATTTTTAGCAATATAGAATGTCTGGTGAAAATTAACCTATTCTGTCCCATCTGTTGTGGTCATGTCAATTGGCTACAGCTGCATTTTAAATATACATAGCCAACTAGGGAGCAAAAAAGGATAAGCTAAACCAGAATTAATCTGAAACTTTTCAGGGGAATGTTTAAGCTTTTACCAGCAAATGAAGAAAATGGATATAATTCATATACTATCCAAAAAAACAAATTAGATTTGAAAATATAATTAAAGGTCAATCCAATTTGTGATTATAACACATAAAGTTAATTTTAAATATCATCAGTCTTAATTTGCATTGCAAAATAATGGAAATATATTTTTTTGCTACTCAAGAAACAAAAGGCTTAGTAATGTCTTTATTATACAGGGGCAATGATTTGCTATTGTCACTCTGCACCTTAACTGCCTTGAAGTGTCTGCACAAGTATTGTTTAAGCTGTCCATATTTAAATCCATAATGACATTGATGAATGGTTACTTTTCTGTACTTGGTACAATGAAATTCATTCTGTAGAGCATAGTTCGAATTCCAATACTTTCAAATTATTTCTTTGACACTGAGAGCATTGGTATTACCATTAAAGCTCTCAATACATAATAAACCAAATAATGTTGGAATACTAATCTGTTTACTGTTTACATCTTACCACTTACTTTGTAAGAAAAATGGAAAGACAATCAGCAATTATAATGTCAGAATATGTTCTGCTTACATATGTAGTATTACATAAAATCTGTGTCCAGTTTGGTAATTATTTAATTAAATGAGCACACACACGAAAGAAAATGTGACAGCAACATTATCCAATAACTATAACTACCATCTTATCATTTAATGGCAGTGTTGCTGGGGCATTTTCTTTCCTTTGTTTCTGTGCATTTTGCCCCTGCCTTTCATGCACTTTGAGCAACCATGATTTTGTGTAACTTTCTTTGGAAGCATGTATGGGATCAGCAACTGACAGTGGGTGTAAGTCCACAGAAGTTATTTTTGCATTTACTATGATACAATCTATAATGTCTGTTAGTGACTTGAAAAAGGTTTGTATTGTATGGTGGTGATTAGGATTTAGTTTGTATTTTATATAGGTCACTAGGATGCTGTTTTTTATGGCGGTTACTAAAGTGCAGTCTGTTTTGTATAGAGGTGACTAGGATGCAGTCTGTATTTAATATGTAAAGTTGACTAGGATGCAGTCTGTGTTGTATGTTACTGACTAGTATTTGCTTTCTTTTATTGTGGTTACAATAATGTAGTCTGTACTTTATGACAATTATATGGATGCTGCAGTGTGTGAAGGTCACAGGTGATAACTATTAAATTATAAACCAGGAAAGTACAAATGTATAGTTTGCATGGGGAGGGAGCAAACTATAATTTATTCATAAGTGTAACAATTTATGAGAGCATTTAATGATACAATCATATATGCTTGCAATTATTATTATATTATTCACTGTATTCCTTTATAATAATTTAACGTTAACAATAGCACATAGATATAATTTACCTAAATACAATGTAGCACACTGACATAATATGAAGATAACCTATTTAAGTAAGGATAAGCATATAATCTGAAATAATGTATCAAGTAAATTGCTTGTATATTACTCCACAATTTGTTTTGTAACAGTTTAATCTCTTGCTCTCAACAAATCAAGGTACTCCACAATCTCTGGATGTATAATCCATACAGCAGACACTGCAGGCTACATTGTGGGATTGCTATGTCCAATTTTGTTTTCCACTGTCTAATATTGTGGCACAATATAAAGCATTTTATTTTAATTAGAAACTAATCTTATTCTAGAGCAGAGGTTCTCAACCTTTTTTGGTGAGTACCACTTACCCGCTAAGGAATCAAGTGAAGTACCACTTTGCAAGAATTATGAATTTATTAAATCCTAAACAAGTAACTATAAGAAAATATAACTGTTAGCATACAATTTGTATGTCTTAGTTGAGGATAAGTTTAGACCAAGATCAGTCTCAAAGCTTAATTTTGTTCCATCCCTTCCCCCTTCAGATACATCCTTCTCCCTACATTACATATTACACTTCTCCTCACATTAAATATTATACCTTTCTACTCATGACATATTACACCTTTCTCCTTTCTGATATATCCCTCTCCACGCATTACATATAATACCTTTCCTCGTACTATTATATCCCTCTACACACATTAAATATTATACCTTTCCACTCATGACATATTACACCTTTCCTCCTTTCTGATATATCCCTCTCCACATATGACATATAGAACTTTTCCTCCTTTCTGTTACATCCCTTTCCACGCATTACATATAATACCTTTCCACGTACTATTATACCCCTCTACACACATTATATATTATACCTTTCCTCATACTGTTATAACCCTCTCCACACATTTCATATTTTACCTTTCCTCTTACACAACAGCCACACACATACTAAAATAAATACACTGACAACTTTAATTGGCTTTAAAAATGGGACATAGGTTTATTGAAAATATATATTGGTGAAATTTGTACATGAGTATAAAATTTAGGGTTGAGAAAGGTGGCAAATAGCAGGTGAGTGTCACCTCAGGAACTTAAACAATAACAAGAAGTCATCGATAAATGTGCCACCACTCCCCCCAAAACCCAGGCTCCACCACTTCATGTGCACACCTCACCAGACAGAGGAGGCAAACGAGGCCCCTTCACTGGTCAGGTGACCAATGATTAACTCGAAGGGTGCGCCTCTGATAACAGATATTTTCTCCCCCATTCTTTTTTAACTACGCCAAACAAAGAACATGGTGACATACCACCTCTACTGCCACAGCAAGGCACTCTTTAGTGCCCTCGCCCACCGCTGAGCAACTCCGCAACACCTCCAACAAAACATCAATAAATATCTGCATACCAACATCAGATAAATGTATGCCATCTGCCCTATAAAGATCAGGGCGATCATAATGCAACTGAGGGTGCATAACCACCAATCCTTCCAAACTCTTAACAAAATTGGACAAGGACCAGTTAAGCCACTTACTTGCCTTGTCTAAAAATGTAATAGACCCCGGGCCTTGCCACACTCACCATGGAATCCTGTGGGACCATACAATAGCTAAAGTTGGAAAAGGCGAATGAATGGGCAAAAAAAATCATGTTTCATAGCCAAACCAAGGGCACATGATGTTATATGGCCAAAGTCATTACCTCCGAAATGCATAATTAAATAATTGGGCAATCTAAACTCACAAACCAGCCGACAAAGCAAAACATAAAACAATTCCCATTTCATTCCATGAAATTGCCACCAATCAATTTAACAATCAATGGGCCCAAACCTAGAGAAATTTTTCTCAAAAAACTGTCCTGCCCAAAACACGTATAAGTGCCCAATGATCCAGGACTTAAGGCCATGAGGCACAAAACCTATAATATAAACAAACAAACAATCCAAGTCAATAACAATTACTAAACAACCTAATTTACCCCCTCTAAAGTACAAACTCCAAGCAAATCAAAAACAAACATTCATCAGACTACAAGGGCAAGACACACAAGGAAGGGGAGAGAGAAATGGAATCAAAATGAAAACAATGAGGGTAAACAACTCTTGAAAACCCCCAGAGCCTCCAATAGCTAATACAAGAGAAAATCCCCTTGTGCCCCCTGAAGGCAAGCAATCAGATTTAGCTTACTTTAACTCCCTTGCTCCCGAGCTAAAAACTTACCCAAACAGGAACCTGTAACAAAAAGATAAAACTTACCATAACCTAAGCAACTTTAAGACTACCCCCCACCCCAATAATTCAATGAGAAAATAGCGACGGAGAACCCTAGATTTACAACCTCCAAAAATCCATTATATGTGCCAATGGATGCCCCTGCACCGCAGCCATGGTAGCAGCACCTATTCAAAACAAATGCAAACTTTTGCAAGAAGCATCCAAGCCAATTCCCCCCATGCAAAGGCTCAATACCAAGGAAAATTGAAAATGAGTTAACAGAGATCCATCTGAATGCACAAGCCAGTTAGGTCCATCAGGATGACCCTTATATAAATACTAACCAGCCAAAGACAAAGGACAAATTGCAGAATCATTATGGCACTGGACTGTTATTCATCTATCTACCCAGCTGATCAGTTTTGTAAATGTGAAATTTATGTGAGATAGAGGATTCCGAAAAGCACCAAAAAAGGCTAGCGAGAATGCCGCTCTAAATAAACAAACTTCAAAATCATCAAAAGCAACATTCCTCACCATCTTAATTATCCATCTCAATATATTTAAATCACTTGGCAACCTCTTATCCTCTACATGCCTATGCGTTTGGGACCAACCCTTGAGAATTCTTGAAATCAAAATACCTTTGGTAAAATCAACCCACCTCTTTATTTAGCAAAATAAGAGACCCCTGAAAGCAGGGAAGACATGGACACTTAGAACTTTCCATCCTTAAAATTTTGCCAAAGCCCTTGCATAAACAAAACTCATTTAGCATTACCATGCTTAAAACGTTCGGCTTTGTACGAAACCTTAAGGTCCCAAGAGTGCCTATAAGTTTGCAAAATGGCTAGTGTTAATATCCAATGCTAAACCTTCTAAGCCGGCTGCACAATATGCCAAAGATGACAAGGGTATGAAAGGCCTGCCAGCAAAAACAACTCCCTAAACTTGGACCAATTGAAATGGAACAATGCATCAGCAATGCAATTAGAAACTCCTGGAACATGGCGGGCTTTAAAAACAATATAAAACTGCAAACATTTAAGAATCAAATACAAAAGCAGCCTGATAGCCAGAGGAGACAAAGCCCTCTGACCATTGATTGCTTGAACTACTCCCAGTTTGTCTTACCAAAATATTATACAATGAACCCATAATTCGATGGCTATGACAATAGGGAACAGTTCATGAACCAACATGTTAGCTGTCAAATCGGATTCAACCAAAGACTAAGGCCAAGGAGCTGCATACCAAGCCGCTTGAAAATAGGCCCCAACACCTTTCCCTCCTGCAGCATCAGTAAAAAGCTCCAAATCAGCATTTGACTACTCTGCAGAGTGCCAAATCCAAATTCCATTAAATTAATCTAAAAAATTGATCCAAACACCCATATTATCCCGAAGTTCTCCAGACAACTGTACAAAATGATGCGGATGCTTAACACAGGCTGTAGCCCTTTCCAAGCTTCTGCAAAATTCAACCAGCATAAATTTCAGTTTTAACACCTTGTCAGATGGCAAACGGCAAGATCCTGCCACCATATCAATTTCAATACCCAAATATGAAAGGCATATGACAGGATCCTCCATTTTGTCATCCGCTACTGGGACTTTAGCTGAGAAATGCACTTTTCTGCACAAATCCGAATTAGCAGGGTCAACAAAAAAAAAAATCATCCAAATAGTAAGTGATACAATCATGTCACTCACCAATTTGGATACACCAATGCAAAAAATAACTAAATTTTTCGAACAGAGCGCACGGGATGGAATAGCCCAAGGGCAAACACCTGTCCACAAAAAATCCTGCTGGAAAGAGTTAACCCATAAAACAAATTATTCAGGGTGCAGAGGAAGAGTCTAAAAGCTGGCTCGATGTTAAGCTTAGCCTTAAGTGCCCTGACCCACAAGACCACACCAAATCCAACGCCTGCTCGAAAAGCTGATATTTGACAGAACACGCTGCAGCATCGATGGCATCATTAACTGAAGAACCTTCAGGATAAGATAAGTGGTGGATCAAACCAAACTTGCCAGGAACCTTCTTTGGAACCACCCCCACTGGAAATATTGTTGTTTGAGAGTGCTTTACCCACACAGTCAGGATCACCCCATGAGCTATGCTTCAGAGAGTAGGCACACATGAGAAAAACTCTTTGTGGTATATCTTGTTTATATAATGACACGGGAACTGATCATAATACAAACATCAGAACAGGATAACTTAGCAATCATTCATTGCATACTCCATCTCACCATGTCTGCTTCACAGAAAATGCCTAATCACACAGGAACAAACAAGTGCAATATACAAACTGTAAAAGACATAAACACATATATGCTCCACCTGCTGTCCCTCCAGTGTAATTGCATATCAAGTCTCAGTCTGTTGTAATATCTCAACACCTCTTCTCAACAGGTGAGGCTTGATCAACGAGACCCATTTTTCTAGATAGTCTGTGATGTCTTTCTCTAGCCAATGGCTTGGTGAGAATGTCCGCAGTCATGTCTTCTGTTTGGCAATTTTCCAAGTTAAGAAGATCTTATTCCTGTAGATCCTTCAAAAAGTGGTACTTCACATCAATGTGCTTGGTCCTTGGGTTTACACGTTCTGTTTGTGATAATGTCCTTGATTGTCCTCAAAAAGTTCTGTAGGTTCTGCTTGTTGCTGTCCCAAAGCAGCTAACAGTTGTCTCAGCCATATCAGCTCTTGAATTGCTTGAGTTGCTGAAACATACTCTGCTTCTGTGGAAGAAAGTGTAACACATGATTGCTTCCTACTTGTCCAAATGATTAGTCCTTCACCAAGTAGAAACAGGTAACCACTTGTAGACTTTCTATCGGTAGAGTCTCCAGCCCAATCTGCATCCACATATCCGATCAGATTACACTTTCTGCTTGCTGGAAGTTTAAGTACTAAGCCGATGGTTCCTTTTAAGAAACGTGTTACCCTTTTCACTGCATTCCAGTCTATCTGACTTGGCTTGGAGACTTTTCTGCTCAGAATTGCTACTGCTGTAGCGATGTCAGGTCTGGTAATAGTGTCGATATATAGCAATTTTCCTATTGCTTTTCTATACTGGTGATTGTCTGGTAATGGTGTACCTTCATTGTACATTTCTTTTATGTAGTTGGTCTCCATAGGAGCACTTGCCGGTTTTGCATCTTGCATCCTAAACTCCACAATGGCTTCCTGTATCTTTTGTTTCTGGTTTAAGGTAAAATCGCCAGTTTCTTCTCTCACTATTTGAATACCTAAATAATGTGTTATGTTTTCTAGGTCTTTTGTTTCCAATTCATTATTCAGAATCTGAAGTAATTCTTCTTTATTACCTTCTTGCTCGAAACATACTACAAGATCGTCCACATAGATTAACAAGTAGATCCATCTGTCAGCTATTTTCTTGACGTATAAGCAGGGATCTGATTTGCTTCTCACAAAGTCTTTCTGTATGAGTACCATATATACTTTTCTGGAGCTTGCACACTAGGGACCTGATTCAGAGATTGAAAATAAGAACTTAAAGTTACACCTGGGCTAAACCATGTGAATTTCAGGGGAGTCAAATTTCATTTGTTGCAACAGTATTATAGTTAAAAGGTGATGTTTCTCAGCTCAAGTCTAATTAGCAGTTTAAAAGTGAAGCTGATCAGGTATCTGTGTGCAATAAGTAAAAGCAAAGCATTCTCCCTGCATGCATAGAATAAAATTAACTTGACTCCCCCTGAAATCAACATGGTTTTGCCCAGGTGTAACTTTAAGTTCTTATTTTCAGCCTCTGAATCAGGCCATATGTCTGTAAGGTATGTGTCCCTAAGATATATGGTCGATATTGTGTTGCAGTGTTTAGGATGAAATGGGAGTTGTATAGTGGAGACTACAATACTGCCTGTATTGTATAGCAGCGGCTATGATTTGCTTTCTTTTATTGTGTTTACAAGATTGTGTTTTATGATGCTTACATGGATACTATACTCTAGTAACTGTAATGACAAATCGTTAAACAGGTAAGCGCAAATTTAAAGTTTGCAGGGAGGCGCCGAACACCCTAGCACCGGCCCTGCTGCTGCTGCTTTATATCTATGTACAAAGCTGCTCTGACAACTTTGAAGGTATATTTTAAAGCTGTCAGAGCAGCATAGTACATAGATATACAGAACCAGATATTGCATGCAGTAATATAGATAAGAATCAGCCGAAGCCACGCTTCACTCAGTGCATTTTCGGCTGATCCCTGTCTGTAATACTCCTTGCAATAATCGCTGCTGTATATCTATGTACTATGCTGCTCTGACAGCTGTAAAGTATATCTTCAAAGCTGTCAGAGCAACTTTGTACATAGATATAAAGCAGAAGCTTTGAAGAATAGGGAGCCATTCATCTTGCTGATTGGCTCCCTTAAAATATCGGGAGCTTTCTCCCGATTTAAATCAAACATGTCAAAAGATCAAATAATCGCACCAGAGCGTTTCTGGTGCGTTTATTTGGCGTTTCAAAAATTGATCTGTACCATACACTAGAGCGATTATTTGCTCTAGTGTATGGCCAGCTTAACAATGCTGTGTGACTAGATCATAAAAAATCATAAAGTTCATATGTGCAGATGACTTTCCCAATATGTTTCGGACTTATGACCTGTAACTGAAATATATATTGGCAAAAGGTACCTTAAAGCATTTCCTTTCTTGATAATTAATTTTAAAAAAATTGTGTATTAAAGACTGCTCATTTATATTTTGCATTTCATTGAAATATGTTGTCTTGCAAATTATAATCTTATATATCACATTTTTAATTGTTGAGAAGAAACAGCTCTTAATGTAATCAGCTTTCAATCCATTCATGTTTTGCCAACTGCAACACAAAAATAAGTACCTTAGAACAGTTATGTTATGCTCCTTTCAATGCTACAGCATGTAAATGATCTCCAGTGAGTCATTTGTAGATTTAGAGAATGCACATTGTTGACATTTGCTAAATATCATACTTTTACTATGGTCTTAATGTCGTTTTGAACTCTGGCTAAAATGTTATTGTTGTGAGAAGTCAAAACTAGCAGCAAATTCCCTGATTACTGGCAGTAACTATTAATTATTACACCAAAGCACAAGCTGATTTTCCTTTATGTTCCGTGTGCTGAACACTTTTTTCATTTGGTGCAAGTGCACACATTCATGCTATACAATCAGAATCTATTGCAACATATCATGACTTAAGAGGAATGACACTTCCGTCACCCTCTCATAGAAGGGATTGGCTGCAACTGCGTTCCATCTCTCTGCATACCAATCCAGACTTTCTCACCATCACCATTTTTCATTCACAGTACGTGTAAATGTTTCCAGGGTGTCCATTGGTATTGGCAGTTCTTTTGTGTGAGAGGAGGGGTTGCGGTGTGATCAAAGTGATTTGAAGATATTGCGTGCCTGTAGTTTTAGTTTTCTACACATTGGTTCCCGAAGAAGTCAGTTGCATAAGAATAAGATCAAAGAATCAGATCTATAATGAGTATCATCATAGAAAGTGTGCACTTCTTGTAACTATAAATACTAGATTTGTTCCACCACTCCCATGTTTTGGTTTTGGGTCTAAATCTTCATCGTGCCTTGCCTTTGTAACAAAAAATCTCAAATGTTTTGGTTTTGGTATTTCTAAATTTGTTTAATAATTATTGTTTTGTAAGTGCTAAAATCCTGTAATTAGCACCTGTTTGTGTTGCTGCACTGTATTATTAACATCAATGGGGTGTCTGTAAAAAAAAAATAAAAAAATATGTTAACTTCATCAGGGGAATAAAGTCGACATACGACGGAACGCATTGGGAGGAGCTACACTTTGATTCACCTCCGTCTGCTTCCACGTTTAATCAGCGTTGTTTTTATCTCTGCCAAGTCCGGGACGCTGGATGCTGGTAACAGACTTGATCGCACTGCGGATTGTGATTTACATGTATGCTTTTAACCAAGATTGCTCTGGTACGCATGTTGAATACTACTAGCAATTTGTTTCATTAAAACTAACTACACCATAAGGCGCCCCCTCTCTCTCCAT
>WWET01000464.1:500054-521971 GCA_011038615.1 Limnodynastes dumerilii | reverse complement strand
ACTAATATATGGAAAATTGTTAAATCAGTTACATACCGACCCAAAATGCTGATGCATTTGTTGTGGTCTCTAGTCAACAATACAAGGAAAAATTTTGTGATGGTCAGTGGCGTATCTACCATGGGTGCAGAGTGTGGGGGGCGCCGGTAGCACCCAATGGAGGATCCCAGTACCACCTATATCTGTACAAACGGTGACGGTCTCCACCAGCCTTCCGTTCCCAACAGGGCACTCTGCGCGCGGGCGTCACGTGGGGATGTCAGGCGTGCATGCACTGCGCAGCCTCACGCTCTTCAAACAGAAGTGGAGCATGAGGCTGCGCAGTGCACGCAAGCCTGACATCCCCACGTGGCGCCCCCGCCCGAGAGTGCACTGTTGGGAACGGAAGGCTGATGGGGACCGTCACCGTTTGTACAGATATAGGTGGTGCTGGGATCCTCCATTGGGTGCAGGGTGAGTGACATGGGCGGCCCCCTTGTCTGCGGAGGCCCGTGTGCACTGCACACTCTGCACCCATGGCAGATACGCCACTATTGCATACTCCATCTCTCCATGTCTGCTTCACAGAAAATCCCTAATCACACAGGAACAAACAAGTGCAATATACATCACAAACTGTAAAACACATAGGGCTCTATTTACTTACCTTCCTCGTTCCCTGTGAATGAAGCTGCATCAGGCTCGCTTATCATCGCAGCGAGCCTGGCAGCTTCGTTGACAGTATTTACAAATACTCACCCCTCCTGCGAGGTCCCGCAATGAGCCGCCGGGTATGCGCATGCGCAGTAGCTCTAAATCCGGACTTAGAAAAAGTTCTGTGCCAACATGAGAAACACTGCACATGCGCTGTGCTTCTCTTAAAGTTAAAATTTTCCCAAGTCCTGACATGAGAAACACTGCATGTGCATGTGCAGTGTATTCATGCCGAGACCAGACAGCTGCAACCCGACGGGACGAGTATTAATATTTATTTATATTTGTTTCTATGTTTTTTTTAATGTTTTTTATTGGTTTTTTTTTTTGTTCAAAATAATTTTTTTTTTACCCTCCGGCAACATTGCTATGTATTCCAATGGTCTCCCCATGCATACCCCCCTTTTACTCCATCTAATAACAGCTATTAGGGGGAGGAAAAGAGGAGTATATGGAGACATTGCCGGAATACTTACCACTAGTAAGTCTGAGCTGGCGTTAGTCTGACGCCGGGAGCGAAGTGTAAAACTCCGCTCCGGCATTTTGTAAATATGGGATACTTCATTTTAATGCGATAGGGCCAGTTTTGAAGTGAAAACTGGCCCTATTGCATTAAAATGATCTTTGTAAGTAGAGCCCATAAACACATATATGACAGCTCCACCTGCTGTCCCTCCAGTGTAATTGCATATCAAGTCTCAGTCTGTAATATCTCAACAAATATAACCAAGTCCGGTATGGACGGAACCAATGAAGGACATCCTATCTAAATATTCCTCCTCTAAAACCTTCTGCAACACAATTTGAGGTAACAGGCTAGCAGGTTTCAGGTTTCTCCAATAACCTGTATTAGCAGACCCAACAATAGGCAAATTAAATCCTAAATTTAAACCATCAAACAACAATTTAGCATCTCTCCGATTAACATAAACATCTAACCAACTCCTCATAGCTTGAAACTTAACCGGGTAGGATACCTTTTTAAATTACCGATTGTTAAGGGTAGATTCAGCTCCTGAACTGACCTGAGTTCTACACTCTCTGGCCGCGTGAGAACCCCCGCATTTTGTGTACAAATGGTTGCATTTACAATTGGATCCCCTTTACATTTATCTCCTTTACCTCTAAGGGTTTTTTTAAAGTAATTTCAAAACCTTCGCAGGGCGAATCTGAGACACTGAAGAGTCAATACTGGAGCTAACTCTAGCCTTCAAAACCCTCTTCTCTGTCTAAAACATTCTCAGCAGGTTGCTCACCTGGATCCACAACACTGGCTAACCTGGACACAGGTTGCTGCACAACCCAGCCTCCTGCTTGCTGTCTAAGGGGTCTTCCTCCAATTTCCCCAAATTACCAACATCTGACACATGACCGTGTAGTAATAAAGGATTAGATCCCCCAGCTCCAGAGCTCAAATCACTCACCAGTGTCTCATCAACCACACTGAGTCTAGCATCAATAAGGCACCCAGAACCATGTACACCCACAGCAGAAACATTCACTTCTGGCTCCTCTCACCCTTCTGCTCCCACGCTGCCTGCTCCACATGCTCTGCCACCACAATAAGCAGCCCCCAGAGACCACTGAAGAAGTGTCCCTGGAAGTGCACACTGCCCCACGCCAGCTCTGCCACCTCCGGCTGCCCTTCTGTGATGTGACTCCTGGAGCGTCATCTGCTAAAAGGTAAGTCAGTTTACCTAACCCTACCCATAACCCTTTCCTAACCCTAACCCTAACCCTAAGATTTATTTAGTCCTAACCTTAACCCTCCATGCCACGTAACCCTAACTGTCCTTGCCCCGCAGCCTAACCCTAACCTTTCTCATAAGCCTTAATGCTAACCTTAGCTTACCACAGCAACCACAGGCTAACCCTACCTTCCATTGCAGCCTCTCGCTATTGAGGACATAGAAACAGTTGCCCATTCACGATAGCAATTTTATATTTTCACAGCTGGCAACTATATCATGGTCGAAATACAGCTGCTTGGACCAGTGACCGCATCATGTCTTACCCATTGAACTTTCACATGGTAGACCTTATCACCTACAAAATTTCCCCCACTAATTCTACCTCTATGTTTTATAATGCAATAAAACCTTCTCACACCAGTAGAAATTTTTATACCTTCAATTTCAACCAACATTCTAAATCTATGCAACAACTTCTGTCCCCAATCTCTAATTTCCACACTCCTAAAACGACAGTATCTCACCTTCACTAAATCATTGCTGCTGCCCTTGATCAAGTCTCTCTCCAACTACTCCTCTTCTACCACAACAACTTCAGTGTCAGCCATGACACATAAAGGATACATGAAATGTTAGAAGACTCATGCAAAAAAGAATAAAAGTCTGAAGACTTTTTAACTTATTCTAACCACACTTATAGAAATGATTTGGACGATGCCAAACAAGTATTTTTTACAAAATTTAACTTCAATTTCTATCAGAGCCCAAGATCTTGCTTTGTACTTTAAGAACAATAGTTTTTGTCTTATGTACATTGTTTTAAGAATTGGGCTACTACTCATGCGTAGTAGCTTATTTACGCTCTCTATGTACCATTTCTGTACATAGATTGCGTAAGCGCCGGTCTTTAGAAAACTATATAACTGTAAATCCGGACAAAGATTGATAATATCAGACATTAATTATTTGACTCCCCCACATCAACTTCTCAGTACCTTACCTTTACACTCTGGAATCATGTCCTCGTTCCAGTCCACAAATAAAGAAGCACCTGCTCTTTTTCTCTCCTCCTACTCTTCTTCTTGATTTCCCACACAAGTCAGCCGATCTTCTGTGCTTATCCCAACTTTAACTACATCTCCCTCTACTGGTATTTTCCCATCTTTATTCAAACATGCGCTGATTACGGCAATTCTGAAAAGACAAAAGACAAAACTCTGATCTTTCTCAAATTATCAGCCTTTTTCACAGCCTCTTTGTTGTGTTATTTCATAATTTATTTGTTTATTTGTCTTGTCTGTTCCAGTGTATGTGTCTGCATGTTCTTTCCCATCTACTGTTCCCCCTGTATCTACCCCTCAGGAATTTGCTTCCAGGGACACAACCTCCCGAGAGCCTGCAGTCAAGTCAATCCCCACCATCAAAGCACCAGTTAACACCAGGTTCTCCTTTAGAACCTGTGGACCGAATTCAGATCTAAGTAGAAATTCTATACATTAGCCGAAGCAAAGGAGGCTTACATATGGAATCTAGAATCCTAAACTTCACACATGCGTGGGCAGTTTACACCCCATGCACCCCACTCGCACACATGGCCCTTCTGCGTGCAGAGTCCTACCTTAAGTCTTTGCATGTGGAAGGGTTATGTATAGTATGCTGCATCATACATAAGCCCTTACTGTATGATTAGCATTAAGTATCCAGCCCGCCGCACATGGGAAATAACATTTCCTTATTAGAACACAGTATTGGTAATCTGCGTTCCGACGCACAGTACCAACTAATTGCCAACTTAAGTACATTGCGTATGTAAGACAGCTGTCTGGACCCGGCCCTGTGTCTGAGGGGTATATTTACTAAAGTCGCTTTTTGCAAAAAAAATTTAAATCGATTTTACCGCAATTTTTTTGTTAAAATCGTGGTATTCACTAACCGACGATTTTTACTCGCAAATTAAAATCCCTGTCGATATGCATCGATTTTTCCAGGGTTAAATCGCTCTGCTTTTCTATAGACCAAGCCCAGCATGTTTGGAATGCGTAGAATGGCTGCGCTGTTAGAACTACAAGGCTCAGCATTGCTGAGCCTTGTAGTAATATCAGCGTCAGCATTTTAAACCTTCTAAGCATGCTGCGCAGTATCCTGTGTAAAAAAAAAAAAATACAGTGTCCAATAAACATACAGAAATACATTTACATACATGTGTGCCTAAAATAAACATTTATAATGCATAATATTTCCCCCTACTCTGTAAAATTACTACAGGTGGCCACACTGATTTGTATTAAATGTCTTTTAAACTAAAGTGTGATGCATAAAGGAATAAAAAGTCTCACCGTTAGCTGTCGTCATTCTTGGGACTCGTTGCTTGTAGTTTCTTTTTTCTTTGCAGGTAATCTTCTCCTGTTGATATAAAGAAGGTACCACAGGATTTTTAGCGCTCACTTCGTATCTGCTGCTCCCTTTAGACCGAATCAGGCTAGCACAAAGTAAATGCCCAATAAACAGTATTATATGGAAAGAGAAGTAAGTCTATGGATAGAGCGCGGTGATAACAGCAATTTAAACTTCAAATAGTCTCAGTTCAGATCAGGAAAGATTGGATAGCTCTCAGTTCTTTAGTCCTGTTAAGGTTCAGATGTGAAGCTTGAGGAATCGTTGTGCTCCCCATTTTTTCTCCCTTGGTAGCGTCCTCCTCGTGCAGGGTTCAGGGGCTCTGTCGATGGTCGTCTGATCAGCTGATGTCTCAGCAGCTCAAAGGCTCCTACCGGGTGACAGGCTGAAAAGTGCTGTACTGCTACGGCTCCGTTCTGCGCATCCCCCGTGGAAGAAGAGAGAAACAGATAAGCAGCGCCAAGCCCTGGTGCAATAACGTTTAACAATGTTAAAAAGATTTCTAATAATGGATACTCACAATAAAAGTTCTTGTTACATTCGCATAAAGGTTTCTTTGGACTTTTTCACACAACACCATATGTTAACCTTTCTGGGTCAGTGGCCAAAAGTCCCTAGGTCATATATATGGGTTGTTTAGGATAAAGATATACCTCCAACGCGTTTCTACCATAGTGTCGGTCTTTTTCAAGGTTAAAGAATGTGGTATCCTGTAATCCTATTTATGGGGGTTAAGTTCCACCCCTCAGAAGATAAAAGTAGTAATTATGTCTCCAGAAATTGTTAAAAACATATAAATAATGCCTAATGTATTTCATTTTAATGTCTCCAGAAATTGTTAAAAACATATAAATAATGCCTAATGTATTTCATTTTAAAATGTATTTTAATTGCAGGCATGTTTTTGGGTATGATGACTGATATTAAAATTCTTAGTTTATAGTGAAAGACTGGCTGCATAGTAGCTGAAATTCATACTGTTCTTTGTCTTATATTAATGGATATATAGGGGGGTTTGGTAATCCTCTTTAGATAACCTAGTCTTAGATCAAGTTAACCCTTTGCAGTGATATGAGAAATACATAAATAGATAAATATAAATAAATATGTAGAAAACTCCATCAAAAACCACAGTAATAAATACATAAGAAGCATAAAATCCATAAATGTATAAATATATAGCTCATCAGACGACTGCCGACAGAGCCCCTGAACCCTGCACGAGGAGGACGCTACCAAGGGAGAAAAAACGGGGAGCACAACGATTCCTCAAGCTTCACATCTGAACACTAAACAGGACTTCAGAACTGTGAGCTATCCAATCTTTCCTGATCTGAACTGAGACTATTTGAAGTTTAAATTGCTGTTATCACCGCGCTCTTTCCAATCTTCTCCTGTTGCTTGAAGAATCTTGTCCGCTTGCTAGAAGAAGATATTCTGGTCCTCCCTTCTGCTCTTCGGCCTCTTCTGGCTCTTGTCCTGATGACAGGCTCTTCTTGGGCGCCGCTCCTAATAACCATTCGGTCAGTAGAGAGCACCCTTTTATAGAAATTATGACATCGGGGTAAGTGCCGGAAGAGGCCGAAGAGCAGAAGGGTGGACCAGAACATCATCTTCTAGCAAGCGGGCAAGATTCTTCAAGCAACAGGAGAAGATTACCTGCAAAGAAAAAAGAAACTACAAGCAACGGGTCCCAAGAATGATGACAGCTAAATGGTGAGTCTGAAAGATTTTTTATTACTTTATGCATCACACTTTAAAAGACATTTACTACAAAACAGTATGGCCATCTGTAGTAATTTTACAGAGTAGGGGGAAATACTATGCATTGTAAATGTTTTAAGCACACATGTATGTCACATTTTTTTTTTCACAGGATACAGCGCAGCATGCTGACGCTGATATTACTACAAGGCTCAGCAATGCTGAGCCTTGTAGTTCTATCAGAGCAGCCATGCTAAGCATTCCAAACATGCTGTGCTTGCCTTTGGGACATAGAAAAATACATGTTAAATGTATTGACATGTGTTTTTCTGCTACAGTGTGGGGCACTTTCACACACAAAAGGCTCTTTCATTTTCAGCGCTTTGTCGACTAACTAAAGGAAATTTAGTTAAGTCACCTTTAGTGAACACGGTTTTTTAGTATTTTTTCTATGGCGAACATCTGGACGATTTTTGTCCAGCGATGTTTGCCTGGTCAATTTTGCAAAAGGCTAAAGTCCCGGGACTTTGCCTTTAGTGAATACAGCGATGGCATAATCGTCAGCAAAGTCCCAGGACTTTGGTCTTTTTTTGCAAAATCGACTTTAGTAAATATGCCCCTTAGAGTATACTTTCTGTAACAGCTGCACAGTTTCTCTTTTCATACTAGAATTACCCTCCATTCTGCTACTAACACTGCTGTGTGACTGGATCATATAGAGCACCAAGCATTTTTTCCATACAACATGGCTGGTCAATCTGTAATCTTTGAGAGAACCCATAACTCACCCATTCTGTCATTTACTAACAAGTCTTGTTTTATAATGATCGTTCAAAATGGTAAAGCACTACGTTATATGATGAAACCTAATAAAAACAGGTTCATAAATAAACAAATAAATACATTAACATATTTTATTGATTACAAAATAATTTCTCTGCTTATTTAACAACCATTTGTTATGCCCGGCTAACCTCCATTTGCACTTTTTCTCTGAAATTAGAAGCATGCTGATTAAAATGTGACAAAATGTCAGGTCTGAATAGTTTTACAGAAGCATTGAAATCTTAAAGAGAGTAATTCTATCCCATCTCAACATATGGTAATTTAAATATTGTCAGACACCTTGACACAGCTAAAACATTAAGAGACTAGCCTCAAGGGAATAGTAATTCATAGGATTTACAGCATGTGCCAGCTCAAAAAACAAACTGTAAGTGAGAACATATTAAAGAAATTGCAAATCCTGAAATGAACAGCAGGTATTGTAAATTAGCTATGAAAATGTGAGGCAGAAAAGGCTTTTTTACCCAAAGCCGCACTGAATTCTGCTTAATAACTCTCATAAAAAAACTAAAGCCCAAAATCCCTGGAGCATTCCACTTCTAAAAATAACCCATTTTCAGTTTAGCATTATATGGGAGAACGTGTTAGAGTTTGCTTAGGTGAATGAACAGTCTGAATTATATTTATACTGTATCACATTTCTGGGTAATAGCATCTACTGATACAAGCATTTAGAGTTCTGGGTCATTCTCTACTGACATGAAACGTCAGTTTGTTTCCACAACTTGGAAACTTAAAACCTGAAAATGTAAACATTTAAAATAATGTAGAATAAGATGAACAGCAAATCCAAAATAATTTCTACAGTGTGATGTTGGGCCGGATCCAGACCTACGTGCGTATTACGTTTGTTGGCGTAGCGTATTTAGTCTATCGTAAGTACTATGCACTCCCCCAGACACTCTCTTCAGACGGATGTACTTTTGCCGTTTTACGCTTGCCAAACCCTACCTTAACTTTTCAAAGCGTAACCGCACACGTACGTAGCATTCTGACAGACGTAACTACCTAACCCAGCCCATACTGTACGATTTAAATGCCTCACCCCGCTTCCAGTGCGTAGTTCAAGCGTAGTTACAGCCAGCGTACTTTTGGCATGCCCCTTTGTATGCAGTTACTACAGTGTTATGGCTGCCCCGAGTTGTGTCCTAACATCTTCCGTGCGCATGCGCAGAACGTACAAACAGCCGAAATTACGCTAGCGGCTAGTGTAAAATCGCTTGCGTACGTAGGTCTGGATCTGGCTCATAGTAACAAAAGCCCACTTACCCACGCAAGGTGCATAAGTGGCCTGAATAAAATGGAGGGCGTTAGTTTTACTAATGTAACATCCATTGTACGGAACTTAGTTCCATACAATGGCATTTAAGAACAAAGGGCGGAGGAAGCATGTAAAGTGTACAGTGTGGGTGTCACCACCCACTTACGAGCGGATCAGCGTTCGGACAGACCACTTATCTGCAAGTGTGACTTAAGGCTGCTTTATAGAACGAGAGAGTAGAGTGACAAGGGGAGCTCACTCCCCTCTCTCGTGCAAACTGACAGACCGCCGCATAAACGGAAAATGTGCGGGGGTCTGGATCCGGCCCGTTTTGTTAAACTATGAGCCAGATCCAGAGACTCAGATTCAAAAGTAATTTGTTAATTTGTAAGGTAATGTTTTTGCGTCCAAGCCTAAATAGCAGTTCTTTCTACAAACCAAAGCAAAGAACCTATTTTCTCTGAATGCTAAAATATAAAATACCGGTAATATGGTTCTTCCTAAAAACCATTTGGTTTTGCCAGGGCTGGATTAACCAGCATACACAAAAGGGCCCTCACAAACATCAAATCTGACACCTGCGGGAGCCCTGAAGATTTGATACTGCTTCAACTTTTGTCAGAAGCTGTTAATGATGCACAGGAGAGAAAAATGGGGAGAGATCCTGCAGAGGACAATGGATAGAGCATAATACTTTGGGTTAACCCCATTTTGAGTTGCATCAAATTAAATGAGCCAGTGCATTTTATGTAATAAGATCGATAAAAATATACAGCAGAAAAAAATAAATAATGGAATAAAATATATAGGGTACTATTATTTATACTGTTTAAACAAGGTACTGTGTTCTACTATCTTTGGGCTGCATCCAGATTTAATAACGTTAGGGAACTTGGAAAAGCCAATTGCATAAGTCTCTTAAACCTTATTACAGTGCATGTGTGCCCGTTGTTACCCTAATTACCTCCTTGCATAATAAACTATGTTTTGTGCACAAGGAGATTCATACAGTACATGGGGACATGCCATGCCTTCTGCATGCCTAAACCCAGCAAGGGGGATGTGCTTAGGCATGCTAAGGAGGCACTGTGGGGGGCATTAGGAATTCTGCACGGATAATTAAATTCAAAACAGTTTTTTAATCTAATTAACTTTTCTTACTAAATCCCATTTAGGGTCATATAAGTGTTCTGTTGTCTTTACTAGAAAATGTAAATTTATCACTGACCTTGGTGCTTCCCACTGACTTGATACATTAATATAAGCTGATAGACCTTTCTCAAGCTGCTATGTAAATGACTCAGGCATATGATGGCTCTTACAGATGCCAATATTACTTTACCCCTTTAAACTAAATTATCGATTGTTGATCACTATTGGAAGGATGAAATTTAGCAATTAAGCAAAGATGGGCATGAAGGCAGAACAGTGATGCACATTGCTTGTAGTAAGAGGCCTCTCCCTAATGATCACTGTGTTGTGCAAGCCCTCTAGAAGAGGAAGCCATTGTTTTTAATTGATTGAAACAGCGTGATCAATACAGGTCAGCTTCCCTCAAAGCCAGGTGGATGGCTCAATATAATCATCCCAGCCAGTCTTTACTAAGTGACAAATATAGAATCATAGTGTCAAATTTTAAAGGTTCAGGCTCATTGTTTAACCTCAGCCTGAAGATGCTGAAACCTAGATTCTTGCTCAGAGACTAAACCTGGGCACACACTAAACAATTATTGGGCCGATTAGTCAATAATCATATGCTCGTACAAAGTGTTTTCTGTATTTTAAATATATGAAGTAAAAGTTTGTTTTATTGAAAATGTAATTTCTGGTCTTTTAAAAGGTACACAAACTACTTGAAGGTCCACATACTCAACATTTATTTATATGCTGGTTTAAGACTCTAAAAGGATTTTCTATATGAACATTGGACTGGACATACTTACCCATTCCCTAGGACATTAGTCTCACTCCTCTACCTTACCCTTCCATGTTTCTCCTCTCCTCCTTACCCTTGGAAGATATATTCTTTTAAAAGGTTTTTTACTTATTGCACATTTACGTTTTGAATTGAAAAGAACCTACATTGCTGTACCTTGCACATATTTACTGTAGTTTGTTTACATTTAAGCACAATTACATGTATTTATTTGGATTTAAAGTGAACGGCACGATTGCACTTTTGGACTCCCACTTTGCATTTTTGCACATATTTCTGTTTGGTTTATATTTGAGCACAATTTATTTTATCAAGAGTCTTAGATGGTATAGGATTCTATCATTTAATTCAGAGGTAAATTTAATTATTTATTTTTTAATATAAGAGGTTTTTTATTCTATTTGCCCTCAGCACCTTGAAGCACATTATCTTTTGCATTCTGTTAGCACCAATTACCAAAAATAAAAAATGTTCATATTCATTAAAACTATTTTTTATTCAGATTTCGTTGACAGCCTAATCATTTGATTGTGAGTATTTTTAAATGTATAGCCACTACCTCACTGGTAATAAACTTTTTGTACATAAACACATCGAACAGACCCAATTTTACAAAAACTCACCTTCATCTGGCATTTTCACAACATGGAGATCATTGGGTTAGATCCAGACCTAAGTGCTTGTTACGTTTAATTGCATAACGTATTTACGCTAGCGTATTTTCTATGCACTCCCCTCGCTCATACGTACTTTGGCCGTTGTACCGACGTATGTAATGGACTCCGTAACTGCATAACCCGGACCATACTGTATGATTTACAGTCAGGTCCATAAATATTGGGACATCGACACAATTCTCATATTTTGGGCTCTATACACCACCACAATGGATTTGAATTGAAACAAACAAGATGTGCCTGCAGACTTGACTTTCAGCTTTAATTTGAGGGTATTTATATCCAAATCAGGTGAACGGTGTAGGAATTACAACGGTTTCTATATGTGCCTCCCACTTTTGAAGGGACCAAAAGTAATGGGACAAACTAAACAATTCTTAATCAAACTTTCACTTTTTAATACTTTGTTGCAAATCCTTTGCAGTCAATTACAGCCTGAAGTCTGGAACGCATAGACATTACCAGACGCTGGGTTTCAACCCTGGTGATACTCTGCCAGGCCTCTACTGCAAATGTCTTCAGTTCCTGCTTGTTCTTGGGACATTTTTCCTTCAGATTTGTCTTTATCAAGTGAAATCCATGCTCAATTGGATTCAGATCAGGTGATCTGCATGACTGCATTCAGTGACTGTCATGAAATTTGCTCCACAGAAGGCTCCCAACATGATGTTCCAATAATTGTGACAATTTTTCCCTAGGAAAGATCCCAATATCGGCACCACACACTGCACTTGCTGGGACCGATAATCAAGACTGAAGAGGGAGGGGCTTCTGAGATTGACAGAAGTAGCTTGCAGCTGATTGGCTGCACTGGCCTTCCATCAGTCATGGCAAGAGGCCTGTGCAGACATCTAATTCACTGACTGACTGAAAAACTCTGGCCAATGTGTGGCACCTCTACCTCCTGGAGGTTTCCCTGTCTGTCTGAGTCTTACTGGCAAGCATAGGTGTGAATTAGAAATGGAAGCCCTGCATCTCTTGCAGAATGCATTGTTATAACTACACTGTAGTTACGGACGCCCGATCCAGGGCTCTCTGCAAAATCGATTACACCGGGCAACACCTGCCCAGCGCATGCGCAGAACGGCAGCCGTAGGTCTGGATCAGCCCCATTGTTGCTGGTCTAATGATCTGATCTAAACTTTTAAACTCAAATAGTAACTTTATTATATTTTATTTTATCAATCCTAAAAGGAATGCAACTCAGGACGTAGAAGAAAATCAGAAAACTACAGAAAGCTATTCCTCTATAACAGGTGTACAATGATGACAAACAATTTGTCATATCAATAAAATACTGTTTTCCATGCACCATGCAAGATTTATGACTCATAACACATATATTTCAAATAATTTAGATATTGTTTATGAGCAACACAAGAATAACTGATATTTCTTTACAAAGAATTTTACACTTGAAATACAATAATAATCTGTTTTCTGAACCATGTTTGATAGATAGATAGATAGATAGATAGATAGATAGATAGATAGATAGATAGATAGATAGAGTCTGTGTCTTGTCTCATAACATTGTTTCTACCAGCTATAATAAATATAAAACCAACATTTCTTTATCAGAAGTGACACTAGATATAGTGATTTACAGTACCAACATAACAGCACAGTTGAACAAGTAAACTACAATATTGATATTTGTGATACAACTTATTTAAAGGTTTCTTGAGTGGTTTTATATGCATCATAAAGAATGCGCTAAGGGTCAATCAAATCACACCACAGTTAGATATAAAATACAATTTATTCAACAATATTTGCATATGTATAAAAATGACCACAGCAATAAGAATAAGTCCAATTAAGAATAGCGCTCTAGGTAACAATCAATCAAATTTTACCGTAACACACAGTTCAATATAGCGCCTTAGTGAATACTCTTGTCTTTTTTATATGCATCATAATCATGAAGTATATAATCCAACCATTACATATGTAGACATATGCATAATATAAGGAGATCATTTGGAGATTAGTTCTTTTTCCTCCGAAGGTTGCACAATTATTTTAGGTCAAAAGAGGATTTTATTAAATATTTAAGTCAATACATAAAAACAGTTTTTAATGTTTATTACACTAGGTGTGTTTGTGTTTGTGGGCCAGTTCCAGACCCTCGCATGCTTTATATACGTGCGGGGGTCTGAAATTACGCAAAGTAGAAGGGAGTGCACGCCCCTGTCACTCCCCTGTATCGGTAGTAGTCCTGGACACTTACGTGAACCCTACCATAACTGTTATGCATTGATCTGCGTTCATACCTGTCCTTCTCCTCCCCTGATTCTACATTTAATGGTGGGATATGGAAGGTGTATATGGAGGGTCGGACCCTTCATTGTACCTGCAAACGTAAGGTACTGTGTTCCGTACATCAGCAGGTACACTAGAGTAACATCTGGAGCGTGCATGCACCAATGTTACTTGTCAGGGGACTTACATAAATTACATGTATAAGTCTCCTGACGTTATTACTTCTAGATCCGGTCCTGTGTGTGTAAGTATCAGTTGCTCTGTGGCTATGAACTGAATAAGGACAATGGGCCGTATTCAGAGATGCGCTTTTTTCTAACGTCCGCAAATATACGCACGCACGTAGCAAGCCACCACCCACCAACACCCTTGACACTCGCCTCTCACTACTGTACTATCGTACACAGAGCACCTCTAACTTTACGTGTGTACTTACGTGTGTATATGTATTCCATGCGTGCAATTCTATCTAACCACATCCTCAAATGCGCATTTAAATGCCTCCACCCACCCTCTTTCACGTACGTATTTCAACTCTGCCCCTCCGAACGTATGTCCCCAAGTGCGATTCACATGTCCGTGCCTAAAGTACTTATGCGCGTACATTCTACATAAGTAACGTAAATAAAGTTACTACGCATGCGCAGTTAAAACGTACCTAAAAATATGCAGGAAAGTTCACGTGAAAGCGGATCTGTGAATACGGCCCAATAAGACCATTTGTAGGGGCAGCAGCCTGTTCACTAGTGTATAAATCAGATCATAGCTCCGCGCTGGGAAAAAAAGTATAAACTAAGTACCTTCCTTTAATGGAAGCAAATCTTCATAGAGTTCTTAAGATACCTCTATGTTCCAACAGAATAGTGTTCTTTATAGTGTCTTGTTGGGAAATGTAGATCGCAAAAAATTTCCTCCTTCTTCTTCTCTTAAAATCCTCGGTCGTGGATCCCAGAAAGAATAGAAATAAATTTAGTGCAACACTGTTAGTCCCAAAAACCAAACAGGATCTTCAGAGTAATACTCACAATAAAATTTCTTGTTAGTCTGCGTATAGTATAGTCTCTGTTTCCTTTTATCCCGGTCCTTCCTCCGATGTCCTCGTTATCTCAATGGTGTTCTCAGACCAAGAAAAAGAGAAAAAAACAAGCAGCCCTATTGCAATTTGACGTCAAAAGGTAAGTGTCACACTGCTCCAATGAGTCTACTCACATCTCATGTGTCTTGCAAATGGGCATATAGAAGTTTGTAGCATATGGTATGGTCCTTGTTTCTCTTTATACTGGTCCTTCCTCCGGTGTTCTCACTATCCCAGTGATGTTATTGGATTGGAGGGAAAAAGAAGACAAAACAAGAGACTCTCGTGCAATTCAACCTCAAAAGGTAAGTGCAACGCTGCTCCAATGGATCTACTTACACCTCATGTGTCTTGTAAAAAGGCATATAGAAGAATCTTGTTCTCCCCAAGGGTGTCACGCAAATCCGGGAAGTCACACACTGATATTGGTGTGTGATTTCCTTCTTTATCGGAAGGATTTCCCACCTTTCACACAATAGGGTGGGTAAATGTTGAAGGTGTCCCCAATATAAAAAACCATTTATGGGGTATATCTTTTGGTGCAAAATCAATGAATCCGTGTCCGGCTACACTTAACTTCTGTAAGGAGTTATATCTAAAATACCTCAAATGGGTGAGGAACACCAAATGATGCCGACTCCACATAAAAGCTGGGTTTATTTCATCCAATATATGACCACATAAAAAATATATAAAAAATTCAAATATAAATCTAAAAATTCTTCAACAGAATTTCTCCCTTAACGGGAGGAAGCCCACATATGCACCGCCAAACTGACTGCACTCACTATTTCCTAAGAGTGTCATACACCTCACTGCCCAGACGTCGGTCCTTGACTTTGAAAAAGAGCACCAGCGTGCTTGAAACATGGAAGTTGGTATCCGTCTTGGATGGCACCCGTTGTTTTCTCCCTCCAGTGACAGCGTCGATCTACAGGGCCTTTTTGGACCGGCGTCTCTTGTTTTGTCTTCTTTTTCCTTCCGATCCGATAACATCACTGGGATAGTGAGAACATCACACCAGGATAAAGAGAAACAAGGACCATACTATATGCTACAATCTTCTATATGCCCATTTGCAAGACACATGAGATGTGAGTAGACTCATTGGAGCAGCGTGACACTTACCTTTTGAAGTCAAATTGTACTAGGGTTGCTTGTTTTTTTCTCTTTTTCACTTTTTCTTGGTCTGAGAACACCATTGAGATAACGAGGACATCGGAAATGGCGGGATATGGAAGGTGTATATGGAGCGTCGGACCCTTCATTGTGCCTGCAAACATAAGGTACTGTGTTCCGTACATCAGCAGGTACACTAGAGTAACATCTGGAGCATGCATGTGCCAATGTTACTTGTCAGGGGACTTACATAAATTACATGTATTAGTCTCCTGACGTTATTACTTCTAGATCCGGTCCTGTGTGTGTAAATATCAGTTGCTCTGTGGCTATAAACTGAATAAGGACTATGGGCCGTATTCAGAGATGCATTTTTTCTAACGTCCGCAAATATACGCATGCACGTAGCAAGCCACCACCCACCAACACCCATGACACTCGCCTCTCACGACTGTACTATCGTACATAGAGCACCTCTAACTTTACGTGTGTACTTACGTGTGTATATGTATTCCATGCATGCAATTCTATCTAACCGCATCCTCAAATGCTCATTTTAATGCCTCCCCCCACCCTCTTTCACGTACGTATTTCAACCCTGCCCCTCCGTACGTATGTCCCCAAGTGTGATTCACATGTCCGTGCCTAAAGTACTTACGTGTGTACATTCTACATAAGTAACGTAAATAACGTTACTACGCATGCGCAGTTAAAACGTACCTAAAAATATGCAGGAAAGTTCACGTGAAAGCGGATCTGTGAATACGGCCCAATAAGACCATTTGTAGGGGCAGCAGCCTGTCCACTAGTGTATAAATTAGATCATAGCTCCATTAGAAGTGACATATTAGGCACATTAGTTACTTGCAATGGGACCCCACAACCATCTTCATTTAAATCTCTGGTGCTGCAGTACTGGACAGAACCCCCATGATAGAGATCCTGGGCCGTATTCAGAGATCCGTCTGGCGTTCGGATCGCAAATATATGCATGGACAGAGCAAGTAACACCCACCAAAACCCCAGTCAGATCTCTGAATACGGCCCCCTAAGTGGAGTGGAGTCAGCATTTGCTAACTGAAATTCCCACTAAGCTACTGCACCAATGCAGAACCCCCCCATTACTATTTCCAGGTCCTTCCTTCCAGTTATGCATAGTCTTCTAGACTATGGGCCGTATTCAGAGAATCGTGTTCACGGCAATTCCCATGCATATTTTTAGGTACGTTTCAACTGCGCATGCGTAGTAACTTTATTTATGTAGTTCACATAGACTTTACGGAAGTGCCTCATGGATGGACTTGTGAATCGCACTTGGATACATATGCATGTATATGCGACGCAAAAATACGCTCAGGAAAATTTTAATAAAAATGGGCGGAGGAAGACATTTAACTGAAGGGAAGTTGGATCGGCTATCATGAATCGCATGCACGGAAGACACATACACACGGTAATGCACACGGAAAGTTCCAAGTGGTCTATGGAGGTGGAAGTCACCGACAGCACGGCCATGAGAGAGGGGAGTGTCACATGTGTGAGGTAGTTTGGCATGCACCATCCGTGCATAAAATTGCGGTCCAATCGGGAAACAGATCTCTGAATACGATCCTCTGTAATGATTTCAGTGACTCACTCCAGTATTGCAGAACTGTTGCATGGTGACCTCATGACAAATAAAGTCATTGGAGTTTGTATGGTAGGGGATATATGTATATATGTGTGCGGGGGGTGGGTCATAAAAATATTGTACATAGGGCAACTTTGGGCCTGATTCAGAGATCCGATATTAACGATAGTTAGGTGCGTATATTTAGGATCGGATCGATTTTGCATCAACTGCGCATGCGTAGTAATAGTGCAACGCCATGTACGTTGAAGTTAGGGTCGGAAATGCCTTAAGGTCGGACTTGTGAATCGGTCGGAAACAATTGCGATCCTATGTCCAGCGGAAATCTAGGAACCAAAGGATTTGCAAAGAAATGGGCGGGGGGAGGCATTGAGATAAGGGAAAGTGGGTGCGCTTACAGACTTAGGACCCTAAATATACGCAACTATTGCACATAAGGTCGGAAATGAGTGCGTCCAGATAGGGCAAGTCAACGCAGGTGTAACTTTAGGTCCGCCCACTGTTTGCAAGGGAAGTGACTGTTTATTCAGTGGGTTGTAACCTGCTCCGACCTGCCACTTAGATGCATATATTTGAGATCCCATCGGCAGGGGTCCTTTATGCCTATATCTTGGCCTGTGTATTAGCAGAGCCAGATATAACAATAAATATCTGACTCTGTTAACTGTTACGGTTGCAACAGCAAAAATCACAAAATAAGCAATGATACAGTTTACATCATTAAATCAGATGTATAATTCTTAATAGGGTAATAAAACTGAGAAATATAATGTCAGCAGGGGTTTCATGGCACCCCATTATAATACCTGCAATAAAACAATTAAATATTACAAATATGTATTTATGTTATAATAAAAAGTATGGACCTGAACCAAACCCCCACATGTTTTCCGTACGTATGGGGGTCTGTCAGTCCACACGAGATAGGTGAGCGAACTCCCACTGTCCCTCACCTGTCTCATTTGTAACAAGTGGGACTTAAGTTGCTGTAGGGCAGCCTTAAGTCACACTTGTGGATCAGCAGTCCGCGTACTACTTATCCGCTCATGTGTGGGTGGTGACTCGCCCACCTTAGTGGCTGGAGGGACAGCACAGCCCCTTTTTACTTAAATGCTATTGTACGGAATTAAGATCTGTATAATGGTTGTTGTTACGTTAGTTGTCTTCTTCCCTTTCAGTCCTCTCTTTCTTTGCTCTTTCCTGTCCATTCTGTCTTCTTCTCTTCTCTCCTGTCTCTGTATTGTGCTCTTCCCCGCTCTGTCTTCTGCTTCCGCTGCTGGAGCTGTTTGTGTATTGCCTACCATCACTGGAGCTGCATCGTTCTGAGGTTTGTAATTAGCTGGTAATTAGTAATTGGTATTAGGATTGGAGTTAGGGTTAGATTAAATATTAATGTAATGCCAAACACAGTAAATGTTAGCATTACAGTATTCTATCTGACAGGTGTCAACTTAATGTAGGAAAGTGTATCAGTTAAAACTGTTGGCCATTTCATGGTGGCAGGACTTTAAACACACCCCGAGGTATATCACAAAGTCTGCTTATGTTACACCAATCTACTTGTATATTGTTTTTTTTCATTCTAAAATATTTGATAAGTTAATGATTAATTTGCTAACTGAAAAAATAATTTACTTGTTGGTTCTAGAACACAATAGTTCTACTACTAATACTATTAATTATGTCAATGCATTTCCACATGCTATGGAGGCAGGGAAGATGTTCTGAAAGATGACAGAAATGATCTTGTATCTTTTGCATTTGCCTTTTTTTTTAACAGAAAACTACCTGAAAATGTGGAGAGTACCCAACTACCAGTGATGTGTCTCAGTAATGGTTATGTGTGACACATATATGTGTTACATGCCAAAACAGCATGTAAAAACTCACCTTGTTCCCAGTGAGATCCCACACTCCCATCAGGCGGAGTCCAGTGGAAGCTCTCCAAGCATGACAACATGTAAAGCAGTCATGTGGAGTGCCATCCGGAGACTCCTTAGCGGGCAGTCGCTCTCTCTTTCTCTTTTTTGCTACTATGTTTGTTACAGCCAGGACACCAGCCAATCATACTTACAGGCTGATTAGGGATTACTCCATACTACCACTTATAGCATTAGGCTCAGCTACGCTCACTTGCTCTCTTTATAGCTGTCCTTAGACTATGGCTAAGCATATTATTATTATTATCGTTTATTTATAAGGCACCACAAGGTGTCCGCAGCGCCATACAAAATACAACAAAATACAGTACAGACATACAGGGTAGGGAAGGACAGCATAGGCAGTGTACCTTGTCTTCCATTGTTACCCTGCCTCTCCAGTGTTCTTTGCTTTCCATTGTTACCTTGTCTCTCCAGCATTCCTAGTCTTCCATTGTTACCTTGTATTCCATTGTTATGTTTCATCTCCAGTGTTCCTAGCTTTTCATTGTCACCTTGCCTTTTAGTATATTGCCTCTCCTGTGTTCCTAGCTAATTTTTCATTGCCACCTTGTCTCTCCTGTGTGCTTTTCCTTCCATTGTCACCTTGCCTCTGCAGTGTGCATTGCCTTCCATTGTTACCTGGTCTCTCCAGAGTACCTTGCCTTCCATTGTCACCTTGCCTCTCCAGTGTTCCTAGATAATTTTCCATTGTCACCTTGCCTTTCCAGTGTACCTTTCCTTCCATTGTTACCTTGGGCCGGATCCAGAACTACGGCCGTCTTCCTAAAAGACCGCATATATGCAATCTACGTATCAAAACAATACGCAGATTACGTACAATAGCTACTACGCATGCGCAGTAGCTATTGTTCATTGAATTACGGCCGTTTATGGAAGACGGCCGTAGTTCTGGATCCGGCCCAAGGTAACAATGGAAGGAAAGGTACACTGGAAAGGCAAGGTGACAATGGAAAATTATCTAGGAACACTGGAGAGGCAAGGTGACAATGGAAGGCAAGGTACTCTGGAGAGACCAGGTAACAATGGAAGGCAATGCACACTGCAGAGGCAAGGTGACAATGGAAGGAAAAGCACACAGGAGAGACAAGGTGGCAATGAAAAATTAGCTAGGAACACAGGAGAGGCAATATACTAAAAGGCAAGGTGACAATGAAAAGCTAGGAACACTGGAGATGAAACATAACAATGGAATACAAGGTAACAATGGAAGACTAGGAATGCTGGAGAGACAAGGTAACAATGGAAAGCAAAGAACACTGGAGAGGCAGGGTAACAATGGAAGACAAGGTACACTGCCTATGCTGTCCTTCCCTACCCTGTATGTCTGTACTGTATTTTGTTGTATTTTGTATGGCGCTGCGGACACCTTGTGGTGCCTTATAAATAAACGATAATAATAATAATATGCTTAGCCATAGTCTAAGGACAGCTATAAAGAGAGCAAGTGAGCGTAGCTGAGCCTAATGCTATAAGTGGTAGTATGGAGTAATCCCTAATCAGCCTGTAAGTATGATTGGCTGGTGTCCTGGCTGTAACAAACATAGTAGCAAAAAAGAGAAAGAAAGAGCGACTGCCCGCTAAGGAGTCTCCGGGTGGCACTCCACATGACTGCTTTACATGTTGTCATGCTTGGAGAGCTTCCACTGGACTCCGCCTGATGGGAGTGTGGGATCTCACTGGGGACAAGGTGAGTTTTTACATGCTGTTTTGGCATGTAACACATATATGTGTCACACATAACCATTACTGAGACACATCACTGGTAGTTGGGTACTCTCCACATTTCCAGGTAGTTTTCTGTTAAAAAAAAAAGGCAAATGCAAAAGATACAAGATCATTTCTGTCATCTTTCAGAACATCTTCCCTGCCTCCTTAGCATGTGGAAATGCATTGACATAATTAATAGTATTAGTAGTAGAACTATTGTGTTCTAGAACTAACAAGTAAATTATTTTTTCAGTTAGCAAATTAATCATTAACTTATCTAATATTTTAGAATGAAAAAAACCAATATACAAGTAGATTGGTGTAACATAAGCAGACTTTGTGATATACCTCGGGGTGTGTTTAAAGTCCTGCCGCCACGAAATGGCCAACAGTTTTAACTGATACACTTTCCTACATTAAGTTGACACCTGTCAGATAGAATACTGTAATGCTAACATTTACTGTGTTTGGCATTACATTAATATTTAATCTAACCCTAACTCCAATCCTAATACCAATTACTAATTACCAGCTAATTACAAACATCAGAACGATGCTGCTCCAGTGGTGGTAGGCATTACACAAACAGCTCCAGCAGCGGAAGCAGAAGACAGAGCGGGAAAGAGCACAATACAGAGACAGGAGAAAAGAGAAGAAGACAGAATGGACAGGAAAGAGCAAAGAAAGAGAGGACTGAAAGGGAAGAAGACAACTAACGTAACAACAACCATTATACAGATCTTAATTCCGTACAATAGCATTTAAGTAAAAAGGGGCTGTGCTGCCCCTCCAGCCACTAAGGTGGGCGAGTCACCACCCACACATGAGCGGATAAGTAGTACGCGGACTGCTGATCCACAAGTGTGACTTAAGGCTGCCCTACAGCAACTTAAGTCCCACTTGTTACAAATGAGAGAGGTGAGGGACAGTGGGAGTTCGCTCACCTATCTCGTGTGGCCTGACAGACCCCCATCCG
>WWET01000464.1:465051-477978 GCA_011038615.1 Limnodynastes dumerilii | reverse complement strand
TCCCTCCCTCTGCTCTTGCTTTCTCCCTCTTTCCTGTTTTTAGGTGTACCAGTAACCCCTTTATGTACCTGTCACATGTGTCTGGGACTCAGTGTCTGTAATCTTTGCCTAATTTTTACTTTTTCTAAGCTTTATGACCTTTCTCCCTGTGTCCTGTCATTGTTCCCCTGTTTACCTTATTCTCTTTGCTTTGAGCTGTTGGGCTAAGGCTGACATGTTAGCAGGGGTTGGCTGATCCTCTATTTTGAATTTACTATGTGCCTGTCAGCAGCTTGTCTGCCTGTGTGCTTCAGTGATTATTGGCACTGTTGTATAAAGTTATAATGTTATAATGTTACTTCTGCTAGCATTAGGAGCTTGGGGTTAGCAAGTTAGTGCCTTCAAGTAGGAAGGAGGTACCTGCACTATCACAGATAGCCTGTCATACACCATACTGTATGGACAGGTAGACCTGTCACACATCACACTGTCTGGACAGAGTTTATTTTGTGTCTGGATATCCTGTCATCCATCACACTGGGCTCTATTTACAAAATTTGTTTTCATACGTTATATGTTAATGCAAACACGGATGACCAGGCAACCAGTCAAACAAATGAAGGCTGATAGCATGCAAAAGTACAGAGAATTCACAGAGCACCTCATTATAGGTGATTGATTAAGTGCCCCAATTAGTCTTGCGATAGTTTATCCAAACCTGGTATAGAGAGACCAGGTAACCAAGCAACCTAACAAATAGACATCACAACTACACGAATGTTTATAGTGCCAAACAAACACCACTTACACGGTATGTGCTGAAAAATGGTGAGCAAGCTCATCTACTGTATAGTCATCACATATTTGACTGAAGTATAATCAATAAGGGGTTGAAACTGTATTAAAATGGTCAAAAATACTTACATGTTGATACCAAAATGAAAAGATTACCAATCCAATTATTAAACCACACAATCAGTGTGGAAAAAATTATTGCTATCATCTTACAGACTACACAGTAATATAGCACCAAAAAGTGCAAACATTATAGAAAATATGATAAGTTAAATTCCTCATTGAGTCTCAATGGTGTCAACAAATGACATAGATAAATTGATTTAGTCTCCTTTTGTAACAATAACAAATCTCTGTTGCCACCCCTACGAAGAGGGGGAATGTGTGCAATAGGCATACACTTCAAATCATGTATTGTGTGTTTACATTTAAAAAAATGACTCGCCACCGGTGGAGTTTTAGTCTAAGGATTGAAACACTTTTTTAATTGATGACCGATGTAAAGCAATGCGCTCCTTTAAGGGCCTGCCGGTCTTCCTTATGTTAATCTTGGGACATGGGCATACAATGGCTTAAACTACAAATCTACTATTGCAGGTTAATCTGTGATTTATTTTAATCGTTAAATCCATATTAGGATGTTTGAAACAATCACCTAATATCAAAAAAGGGCAATTGGTGCACCCCCACATCTAAATACACCCTTTTGTGGTGATAACCAAGATCATGTAGGTGTCCCAACAACATCCATTCTAACAAGTGCATCCTTTATGTTGGTACCATGTTTAAAGCAAAAAAGAGGAGGTTGCTGTAATATAAGACCTATCTTGGGGTCTGTACTCATAATGTGCAAATGCTCGTATAATGCTGATTTCAAGTACAGAATGTTTTGTAAGAAAACTAATCTGTCACTGGTATCCCTGTTATGTTATTTTTCAAGTAAAGAGTCCCGATCAAGCGTTACACATCTATCAATAGCCAATTTGATTTCTCTCAAGTAATAGCTTGTAATTATCTTAAGAAATCTATTGTCCATTTCTATAAGGGCCAGTTTGAGTTGTGATGTATCCGATGTGATTCTAGTAACCCGAAGCATTTGCGAAGAGGGCAAGCCACTTTTAAGTGGCTGCAGGTTAAAACTATCGGCCCTTAATAGAGTATTAAAAAGCTGATCATATTTTCACTATGGTCCATAGTAAATCTGATGGTGGTGTTTAAAGAGTTCAATTTACATGTAAAGGTTTCCAATTCCAAAACGAAACCAATCCACAAAAAGAAAATGTCATCAATAAATTGAACATAAAATAAACAATATTTTGAAAAAATCTGGACCTGTAACAAAAACCGGTTCTCATATTGGTGCATGAACAAATTGGCATACAATGGGGCCATGTTGGACCCCATCGCAGTGCCTTGTAATTGTAAATAATATGTAAATTGAAATAAAAAATAGTTTCTTGTGAGGATGAAGGTGATCAATGACAGTAGAAACTAAACTGGAGGTCTAGTATACAAATTGAAAGATGCTATTGATGCAGCCACTGCTTCTATTCCTTCATGATGAAGAATGCTAGTATACAAACTTCCTATGTCTAATGTTACCATGATGCAACTATTGCCTTTAGTATTGATCCGCTTCAACCATTTTAGAAAATCTGTTGTATCACTAATGTAACTCTTGGTGCTTTGTATCGCTGATTGTAACATAAAGTCAACGTACTGCGAGAGAGGTTGACATAAAGACCCACGTGACGATATTATTGGACGATCTGGTGGGTTATCCAAGGTTTGTGCACCTTTGGTAATACATAAATCAGTGGCACTTTAAGTGTGTCCTGTCTCAGAAATCTTGATGTTATATCAGTGATAAATCCATTATTGACTGCTTCCATCAGAAGACTGTCAATCTTATTTTTATATGTAGAAGTGGGGTCAAAACTTAACTTTTTATAACATACAGTGTCAGCAAGTTGTCTATTAATCTCTGAGATATAAGCTAAAGTGTCTAATATAACCACTGAACCGCCCTTATTGGCCAGCCTTACAGTAATATTCTCATTGTTTCAAAGGCTGATCACTGCATCTCTCTCATTCTTAGAGAGATTATAAAAACATACCACATTGTTGGAGAATTGTGCATGGACATCCCTCTTTACTAACCGAATAAGTGTGTCAATGGATGAATTCTGAACTTGTGGCTCAAACCTTGACTTTGGTATAAAAATATCAACTTTGGGCACCTGTGTCTCATTTTTAAATATATTGGACTGTTTAACAAAGTGATCCTTTAATTTCAACAATCGTTGGAACTTGTAGATGTCTACGGTTCAGACTTGTTTTAACAAAAGACAAACCTTTGCTTAACATACACATTTCAGATGGAGTAGGTGAGTATGATGATAGATTAAAGACTAGTCTCTTTTTGCCCAAATTTCCTCCTCTCTGACTTATCTCTGAATCGCCTTCCACCCCTTCTGCATGGTTTTTTAAATGACTTCTGGTGTTGATGTCCGGTACTTTTGCATGCTATCAGCCTTCATTTGTTTGGCTGGTTGCCTGGTCACCCGTGCCTCTGATATGGCGGTTCACTGCACTGCACTGGAACATAGCTCAAGCATTACAATGTACTGTGTCTCCATGTAATGCACTGAACAGTTTCTGCAAAAGCAACACAATTATTTCATAAATAATTTACATTCTGAGTTATTGTTATGAAAAAACGACTAGTATTCTAAATAATAATATCCTAATAAAGCTACAATACATTTTTGAATTTGCATTACTGACAACATCTTAGGGTTAGCTGGTGATAAATATGTCAAACAATTCATCTTAAGGTCATTCTAATCATTTTTTCATGCCAGGAAGCCAACATTTTAATTATTGTAATTATAAGGTTTTTTTTAATTAGAATGAGGTTGTAACAAGAGTAAATTAAAATCTTTTAATTTAAATGATCTTGCTAATCTCAATTAAAAAGGCATGATGTAACATATGGGGCTTGCTTAAGTCTGCTGCTTGATTGTTGACAGATTGCTTTACCGTACATCATGGAGCACTCAACCTTCCCACAATGCAAAGAGAAAGGTAAATGGATGATTTGTACATTTCTTTTCCACTCTGTTAATATAATGATAACATTATTTTTACACTAGGTCACAGATTAATTAAATATTTTACAGTAAATCTTTAACTGCAAGCTGATCTGTTGTTTGTTTCAAGATGGCAGTTACATGGTTTATTTTCGTGACTACTTATAATTCATGAATCCCTCCACAGAGAATAAATAGGGTAGTAACATTTCCTGAAATATTTGTTTAACAGACTCTCAAATTTGTCTGGGGTTTGTAAAAAGATTTATACTTTGAGGGTTAACAAAAACACATAATTAAATATGGTTATTCTGCAACAGGTAAAATTGCATTTACAATCTCCCAGTAATTATGTTTGAGCCCTATACTTAGCAATACTATAAGACCTTCAATATAATATAATATAAATCTGAATAATAATACGTGATCCTAGTATGGATATGCTCCACCTAAATGATCATTTAAGGACAAAGCTACATCCAATTTTTGCTAACCCTGATTTAGTTTATAGTCAGATAATAGCTTATGCTATACCACAATGTCTCAATTGAACTACCTCTCCATGGAACCAATTCAGAATTCCTCCATTGTGCACCTCCCCCATATTAGGTGATGTGTCTGCATAAAAAAATTAAGGTTCGAGGCATGGAAGTTCCGTACATGAGAAGGAAGTGAACTACTCCCACAGGTAGGGAATACATGATCGCACTTTGCATAACTTTGTTTTAGCTGCAGAAACTTATGAGCGTTGTTCATAAGTCATAGGTCCATCATCCTGTTCCTTTAAACACAATCCATTTCTGCTTCATAGCCCATATTCACACCAAAGAAGCAGACGCTTCTTAGGTGCATATCCTTAACAGAGCATGCATAGTAGGTCCTTTACGCAATATATGTGTCACAAAATAAAGGTATTCTACCTTTTTCAAACCCTGCTCTCTGTCTGTCAAACCCTTTCACACTCGCCTGAAGTTCAGCTGCTTCAAACCAGCCATCACATGGTTAACACACAGCAGCCTCACTTCATTACTCCCCACCTGAGTTGACCTGGTTCTGTCTCTCCATACTATTGGACTCTCTGATTATTTATCTGATTATTTATCCCGACCTCCTATGGGGGTCAGGATAGGGGCAGGACGGGTGAGTTAGGTGTGGATCTGTGAATATGATCCCATAAGCGGATAACGGCTGAGGAATCACTCAGACTACATTCAGTCAGGCATACGCCCTTAACAAAATAATTGACAAACTATTTTTAATTATTAGCCAGCTTGAAATGAGAGACTAATTGTTTTGAAGAAGCTTGCAGGTGGCCCTACAGCAGTTGAGGCCAGCACCCCTTTCACCCCCTCAAGTGAGCTAGTCAACTAGAGTATGCACTCCTATCATCTTTGTACATCCCCAGCATGGCCTTCCCATGCTCAACCAATAGGTCTGATGCCCACAGTATTACCTAGTTGTGATTTAAGTCAACATACAGTAGCTTTTCCCCTTCCCCATGCGCCACTGTTTATCACTGACCCAAACTGTTACCTCTCACCATGCCCCACCTGAAATAAATGAAACAAAAATGTTAGCTTATAACTTCAATAACTCTAAAGGGAACGAGGGAGGCAAAAATTAAAGACTTCCTTCACTAGGATCCTTAAATAACCTACCCTTACTACCGGCTTATTTTTAGCCCACCTCTCCCCTTCTCTAAATTGGCAACACTGCCCATCTCTCCATAAAATTCATACCATCGTTAGAATCCCTGCTTAATGACCCCATCCTGCTGCTTATGTCTTCTTGGGCCTATGAGACCCTTCACATTTCAAAAATTAACTTCTATTTCTAAAAATACTGCTTTTTGTAGGACATAGTATTTTTATTTAATAGTGGAATGGAGAGTTCCACTATTTTTAAATTATAAATGGGGCGGTATTGCTGCTACAAGTTTAGAGCTGGTTTAAGTATTAAATGGAGCTGATTTTTATTTAATGAATGGCCCTATTTGTTGTTAAAAAAAATCACTACACATTTTAAAATTAGAATCAATAAACTAAAGCATAATCTATTTTGTAAAATGTAATTTTTAAAATTAAACGGGATTGCTGTTTATTCTATTCAGACATAATGTAACACTATTTTTTTTAGGGCTCTGGATCAGGTCCTTTTATGTATGCAAGTAAAAAATTCCTGTGTACACATATATAAGCTAGACTTATTTAGAAAACACAAAAATGGCAATTTATTATTATTTGTTATTAGTGTCAAAATGTTTTGAAACATTTTTAAACCTCTGGCAAACTTTTAACAACTTTCATTTTATGTACAAGTGTAATAATAAATAGTAGAGCATATTAACAAACATATATTGTAAAGTGTTTGGATCCCCCAAACAGTAGAATAATTAAATATTATACAGTATAATAGCAAAGATTCTGTGGTGCACATACTTTTAAAATGTATGGGGAAAGATTTAGATTTTCATCTAAAGACTGTACATTGCAGTAATGCTGCAAACAGCCATTTAAATGCTTTGATTATACTGTTTAACAGTTTTCAAGTGCAGAATCATTTCTGAGCTTTGGAAAGCTCCCTGCAGATGGGACAATTACCATGTAATTAGAGCACACCTTTCAGCTTATAACTGTCTGTATACATTTGTACCAGCCTCAGGACAGTGTAGGTGATCTGGCAAAAGCAAATGTGTGTCTGACATTTTCCCTGCACGTTCATAGGAATTACTACTTCCTAAATATGGCAAAACATAGCTATATATGTATATATATATAACTAGACAGTGATTTCACCTAGTAAACAAAGCAGTCAGAACCGGTTATATCTGCATACGTAGTGACCTTGAACATGTGGCAGAATGAGTTCCAGAAGGAACAACAGTTACCAGCATTATTATAAGGAAGTTTTGAAAATCTGAGAGGAGTCAGAAAGAAACGGCCACAAGTGTGGAAAAATGGTTTAATTCTTCACCAGGACAATGCGCCTGCTCACACAGCACTTTCTTTGACCAACAATCACATTACTACCCTTGAACATCCTCCATATTCACCAGATTAAGCACCTTGTAACTTTTATCTTTTGCCAAAAGTTAAATCAGTGCTTAAAGGGACACATTTTGAGTCAGTTGATGAAAATGGCAGATATGTTGAAACAACTGACAGAAATTGATTTGCTCCATGTCTTCGACCAGTGGAAAACAAGACTACAGCGGTGTATTAGGGCAAATGAGGAGTATATTGAAGGGGACAAGCATTACATTTGTAATACCAATAAAGTAATAAGTAAATAAATAGCCTCAGCCTTCCCCAGTTCTATAGCTGGCACAATATATTTTTCAGATTAGGATATGTTGGACAGGTTCCAGACTTCCGTCACATTGCATGTGTAAGTCAGTATGTGCGCATGCGCTTGCCAGATGTAACGCAGCCGACCTCCTATCGCACAGAACTCAGTGCAAATGTTTGGATCTGGTCAAGGGGCCTCATTTACTAAGGTTGAATTTTGACAGCGAATCTAAATCGCTAGACATTGCTGTGATTTTGCAGCGATTTTTTTTCCAAAAATCGCGGCATTTACTGTGCCTGTGTTTTTGGCATTGATTTAGATTCACCGTCGATGTTGATCAATTTCAAAATAGAAAAATCGCCATGCTTTTGTATTAAAAAGCACGGCGAGTCTCCATTTCAAAATCGACATGCATTTTTCTATCACTTATCCTGCCGACGCATATACTACTATAAGGAAAAGCATGGCCATGTGTTTGTGGCAATGCTTATCCTTATAGTAGTGTAAGCGTCGGCCTGATAAGTGATAAAATTCTACAATCAAATGTGTAATGTGTCCCTAATAAATGTAAAAAATTCCCCAAATAAACATTTCAACATTACATGACCTAATAATACATCATGTCCAGACCCCAGACCTGCCCCCCAGGGGGGGCACATTTTTGGGATTTGCCCCAGGTTCCATTTACCCTAGATACGCCCCTGCCTGTATGTATGGAAAGCATGCGGGAGTCTGGATCCGGTCCCTTGTTATTTTCTGAGAGCTGGGATATTTCTTGAGACAAGTGAGGATAAGTATGCAGGTGCGGTTTTATTTATTGCTTTTTAGGTTAGCAAGAGGTATTTTGTATTTGATTCTGTAGTAAACAGCCAACCAATGTAGAGACTGACAGAGTAGACTAGTTCTATTTGAATGTTTTGCAAAGAAAATCAGTATTGCTGATGCATGCAATATACACTGTTGAGGGCTAACTTGCTATTGGGACTCTTGTGGGGCTCCTAACCTGTGAACAACACACACTGCCAGTAACAACAATTGGGCACCATACAAGGTTTTTGTCTCCTATATGTGTGTTTTTATGACTGTATTTATTAAATCAATTTTTTTTTTACCTATCGCTCTAGTATGTTTGTTTTAGCCATCCTGAGATCTTGTTTTATTTACACTAATTTACATTATAAATGCTTGTTTGCTTTGCTTTATTTGTTTTTTTTTTTTGTCTCAAGACACCTGTGATCTTGAATTACCTTAGCTGCTATAACATTTACCTCACTCTTTTCTATTACAGTATAAGTGCTGTGTTGTGTGTTTTACTCGCGATTTTTCAATTTGTAAATGTGGTAAATACCGCAATGTGTTGTAGCTACTATTTTGTACTATTTAACAGACTTCTCTTTTTTTTCAACTAATTAGATCACATAAAATAATTTTTTAAACAAAAGAGTCTTTTTTAACCGTTTCATACAATACTTTACTTATTCATTATACTCACTTCTTGGATATATAAAATATTCCTTGTATGTTATATGAGAATGTAGCAGCTCCTTGTTTGTTATTATGGAATTTAAATTATATACAGATACTTTCAAAAATGTTTTGCATATAAAATTGTTTTTCCTGCATACAATTAGAGTAAAAATGCTGGGGCTAGCTTCATAATGACTAACTGTAATTACTGTAATTGCTTGTTGTATTATATTCCCATAGCCTATATCTGGACATTGCAAATTCCAAATCTTCTATTCATTTACATTTACGAAAAAGGTCTGAGGATTGTTAGTCTCCAGGAAGGGTTCTCATCAGGGCGCGGAGTCTAGACCAGGGCCAGGTATTCACTAAAACCCCTGATGGTGAGGTTAGTCTTGGTTGCTGGCTCCCAGCGATAGCCTCCAAGGAAAACCTGTAGCATAAGTCCCTGGACTAGAACTGATACATGACCTGGAACCTTTGTATACAATACAGAATGCAGGATCCCTTGCTCACAAGAGATATGCAGGAACCCAAGCACACAGAGATGCTGGCTGAAACCCTTGCACACAGAAGGACAACAGGTACCAAGAGGCAGTAGAAGCGGGACAAGATGGAAATGAAAAACAGCACACCACTAACAAGGCAGTGAAGTCCGATGGGCTGACTCACACTCACACACACACTGGTAGATGGACACAGTGGTAAATAATAAACACTGGAGACAGACTCACGGGGTAGAGACACAAGGAGAGATGGTAACACCAATTGTATACTACAACAGATGGAATCTGGAGACCGGACTCCACACACTGAGAGATGGTAATCACGGCGTTCACACACACTGACAGGAGAGGAGCAGATGGAACACTCACTCGGCAGGTACAGATAGTGTGAGATGGAAAATACACACACACCTCAGCAGAGGGGAAATGAGCTGAAGCGACCTGAGACCGAATCCTCCACGCTACAAACAGACAACAGGGCAGACAACAGAAAGGACAGAAAAGGCAAGGGTAGCACCAGGAATAACAGAAGGGCATAGAGCATCACACAATTGAAGGCAGGAACACAAGGCGCACACAATCAGAACAGCAGGCAAACGCAGGAATCCAGATGCTATAGCCAACAATGAGGCTTCCTGGGCTCAGGCTATTTAAAGTCCACTCCTCCAATCAGCTTCAGAGCTCAGGCACAACTCAATTGATTATCCAGCAGCTGAGGGAAACCAGGAACATAGAACTCAGACAGGGAAACTTCACATACTGCTTTGTTTGCCTCTGCAGCGTATAACAAGGATATTGAGAATTGTTCTTAACTGGGCTTGACTCCATAACAATTAATGCCAATGCAATGCTAACTTTGGATATTAGATAAATAATAAATAGTTTATGTGCTTAAAAACACATTGATCGAGTTGGACATATACTACTTACTTTTTAATAGTTTAAAATAGCATTTAATTAACAAAACAAACTATTCTTTAGACAATCTAGATGGAACGTAAAATCACATAATCTATTTGTGGATGGCACAGTGTATTCTGTGCATCTAAGCGTTGACTGAAAGAATTTAGCTACTGCTAAAACAAACTAAAACTTATTGGAATAACACTACATAAAATAATTACATACAAAAGGAATGTTTCCCAAAGACTTGCAATCAAATATTTTTCCAGCTTTTAATTTATATACACACCATGGGTTAGATCCAGAATTAAGACCACAAGTGGTGTCCTCAGAATTCTGTATCTCTAAATTGGTACATTAGCCTATGTTGCAGAAGCTAACATTTGAAATTAACTTGTATTTCAGGATCAGGTCCCATCTTACTAAACTATGGGAATCATGCCTAATGAATTGTTCTCAGAAGTTAATGAAAATTGTCCTAGAACATGATAAAATTCTGCAGGAAAATCCCCAGAATGAAATTAATGATTTAAGTATCAAATAAAAGCCTTTTGAAACCAATGAAAGCTTTTTAAAATACTATGATCAATATAGGAAAGAAATAGTGATAAAGAAAAATGAAATTAAGTAAATGAAAAAAAAATCGAAAACATGTAAAAGATAAAAAAGACTTTATGGAGAATACAATTTTCAAACAGCAGTTTAGAGGATATATATGTTGTAATAAATCAGAAATTTATAAACCTTCTGTGTAAATAAAAGTAGAAGAGGAAAATAATGTTTACACAACAAGAAAAAGAGATGGTTTTATAGGACAGAGACAACAACACAAAGGAAAGTAT
Organism: Limnodynastes dumerilii; assembly: GCA_011038615.1. NCBI lineage: Eukaryota > Metazoa > Chordata > Amphibia > Anura > Limnodynastidae > Limnodynastes > Limnodynastes dumerilii. The sequence goes on along the minus strand of WWET01000464.1, from coordinate 467,106 downwards.
TTTTTTTTAGAACATTTAAAGGGGTATAAAAGAGAGAATTTATAAAATGAGAAAGAAAGGAAAAAATTAAGAAACAAACTACAAAGAACGAAGAGTTCTGCATAATAGGAGACCCCAGGGGCCTCATTTTGAATAATAAGTCTGATCACCAATGAGCTTACAGTTTCCCATACTAACATTTTAAATAAAGGCCTGGCCTTCTCCCTCATGAGAGAACTTAATCAGTTTGAGGTGGAGAAAGACTTGAACTTGAATTCAGAAATTCTTACTTTAATTATTACTTACAGTTTTTCAAGAACAGGTAGACTGATTAACAAACAATTCATGCTAATAATAATGACAAATAATTATCTCCAAGTCTTGAAGAATAAATTACTATGACACGTCTAATATCATTACATGAGGATGCCTCCAGGGGAGACAATGTAAAAATGGAACTAAAGTGTAATTTTTTTTTCTCCTAGATGTCAGTCTATGTGCACAGATCCAGCTCTTTCACACTCTAATGGCAACAGACTTGGACATTTCATTTCAAGAACCCTTAAACAAACATTTCAGAGTAACTTTAAAGAAGAACAGAAATACAGACATGGGAGGCTGTAATAAAACCCTCCAACAAAGAGTGTAAAATTGTACTCTGGTCCAAACACATGTATCTAACTGAGGTCTATAGAAAAATAGATGATACTGTTATAAAAGGATTCTATGTAATACAACTAATTATTTCTTATTATTCTCACAGTATAAAAAGACTATCTCAACATCTAGACATTTTGGACCTGATTCACACTTAAGAACGCGATAGGTTCCTAAATATACACAACTAATAGCAATAAAACTCCCTCAGCACGTCCCCGGTTTTCAGGTTCTTATGTGACTTACGAGTGCCATAGGGCTCCCTTAACTGTAGGTTCGCATTTAAATGCGTAGGGCGTCTACTTAGGAACTTAATTGCATAACCGCGCCTTCATTTGGTCATTTAAATGTCTCTCTCCACCCAAATCTTCATATCTGCTTAGTTACTTATTCATGGAATGCCCATTTTTGAGTATGTTAGTACAAACCTACAGATTTTAAGTTTGTTGTGTATAAGCACGGAACTTGCAAACTTATGTCCAAAGCAAATAGCGTATAATAGTTACTATGCATGCGCAGTGCATCCGTTCTTAAATATACACACCTAAAATCGGAAGAATTCTTTTGTGTGAATCAGGTCCTTTATGTCTAAAATTCATGCTTAAATTTCATACTCTTGAGAGAATACCACAAAGCAAGACCATTGTGTCAGTCCTTGAATACCTCCCAAAATAGGTCATCACATTTTTAGATTTCCATGTGATAAAATTAGTCAACACTCTACCCTCAATTACCCACATTACTCTTAAAAATACGTGGCTATCTACTTGTGACATTGGGCCTGATCCAGACCTACGCTCACTGATCTGAGCATGCGCCGGGCAGATGTTACCCTGCGTTGCTACGGCAACGCCCGTACATGGATCGGCCGTCCGTAGCAGCGCAATAGGGACGCTGGAGGGGACGCCCCCCAGCGTCCCTACGTTCAGATTAGTGTATGTGGGCGGGGGGAGCTAGTTAAATGAGGGTGGGAGAGTGTAAGAAAGGGGCCATACGCCCGCACAGAGGGAGTGTCGGTGAAAGTGAACGCCGATACGCTGTGCTTTAGTAAGCACAGCGCATCGGCGTAGGTCTGGATCAGGCCCCTAGTCCCTGACATATTATATTTATAATTTAACCTGTACCTAATAACATGGGGCCGTATGCAGACTACCGGACGTATAACATATACGTCCGGTGTATTGCGATATTTGCCCATGCGTAGTAAATTTTTTACGTAATCTACATATCTTTTGCTTACGTAGATTGAATATATGCAGTCTAAAAGTCTGCATACGGCCCATGATGTTTTCCAGGATTACACATCTTGAAAAACATGTATTAATAATTTCTAAATACCCGACTAAATGTACGCTCCACAGAATCAAAGAGCAAGTATTAACCCCTTCCTTCCCCTCATGAGCCGCTCCCTCCTCTCCG
>WWET01000464.1:408364-429510 GCA_011038615.1 Limnodynastes dumerilii | reverse complement strand
GGTGTGTTTGTACCACCCAGTGGTTGTGTCTGGTAAAGTGGGTGTGTCTTGCACCGCCCATACAAGCAGATCTAGTTCCTGCCCCTTTTATTCAGCCATCCATAGGTCTGCCCCTTATTATTTGTCCAGGATTCATATGCCCAGCTTATATATCTGCCCCATATTATTATTGCCAGTCTCCATGTCTGCCCCCAATTAATACTGCCAGCCTCCATGTCTGCCCCCTATTAATATTGCCTGCTTCCATGTCTGCCCCCTATTGCCAGTGCCAGCCTCCATCTGCCCCCAATTGCCAATGCCTATCTCCATCTCTGCCCCCAAATACCAGTACCAGCCTCCATCTGCCCTTATTGCCACTGCCTGCCTGTATGTCTGTCCCCTATTGCAAATATTTCAGTTTTGTTCATTTTCTGGGGATCTCTTAACTGAGGAAAATGTTCCATATTCTGGCTTGTCCCAGCCCAGAAAGTATCTTTGTATAAGTTTTGCTTTCTGCATTTTTACTCTTTAATTTAAAAAATTAAATCTTGCATCTTGTATGCAATTTTATTATAATTTTTGTATATAAGATTTGTTAATACCGCTATTTTCTTACAAATTCATATGTCAGCTTGCATCTGGTTTTAAAAGAGATCATTTTGGAGTTTATGATAATTCTCATGAATGTACATTGTGTTAGATATGTTTAAAGGAGAACAAAAGGCCTACAGAGACAGCTGTTGGCTGTTCAAAATGACTTAGTGGTGGCTGCCATAACTGTAATAAGTCATATTTAAGGTAAACAGGGGCAATTAGTCACTGTGAAACAGACCAGGTGGTTGTTTTTTATTAACCCCTTGTCTCACATAGGTTACGAGGCTCAGATGAAGTCAGGGTCATGATTTCCATCAGTCAATGAAAGAAAAAATGGATCACTTCCTGAAATTCTGTGCAGAATAGAATTTTTTAGATTTGTATTTTGCTTTTTAAAGAAACCATATGTTTCCTTCACTTGTAGTGCCCAGTCTTTCCCAAAATAAATGAAATGTTAATGTTAATATCTGAAATGTATCAAAATTGAAAAAAACATAATTCTTTATAAATATTCTAGCCTATACTCATTTTTTAAGGCGCTGTTGATGATGTGTACAAGTAGCTGCAATAAAGCTGTTACAGAATTAGTTTTTACAGAAGAAATGATGAACATGCTAATGTATCAATTATCACATGAAGTATGAAATTTCCTACAACGTCCTTTTCAAAACTAAACAGCGGGGGAAATTCAAGTTCTTTGCCAATCATTTATCTCTACTATTTTAAGCCTTCAAAAAAATGAAATTACATAATATTTCAGAGGATAATTGAATATAAGCTTTGAATAAATGTGGCCAAAGAAAGCAAACCCAGAACTGGTATTGGTATTTTGAGTAATGTGCTTTAAAGGAGATGTCCACCCATATTGAGCAAATAAAATGCTATTTAAAATGACATTTAAAAAGTGTAAATAATAATAAAACTGATGCAGAGTTTTAGTGCAGTGAATGCACTAATGTGCCCTATTCAGAGTTCTAACATTACAAACTCTGGATAGTTTTTACTAAAGATGGGCACTAGTTTCAACAAGTAAACAAATACATTTAGGCAGAGACTGCAAGGTGTATTTGCAGCAGCCTATATAAATTTGTATGTTTCAAAAGTATTTTTTTGCTTTAGAATAAAATCCTGCATTTTACATTAACACCAGTATTCAGATCCCTGCACGTTTTCCGTACATGCGGGGGTCTGTTTGTTATCCATGGAAGAGGGGAGTTAACACCCCTGTCACTCCCTTCTAATAAATGGAGTTATGGATACTCCCATGTCCCTACCCCCTACTTTATCTTTACCACACAGATCTGCCATTGTTGGAGGCATATTAAGTCTTCCTTCCTATTAGCATGGAAAACTCCACCCCCTCATGCCAGAATAGAGTTTATTAAGGGGTCGGGACTTGCAAGAGATTTGCCGGCTCTCCCGGAATACCGGGAGAACTGCCCAAATTTCAGGATATTCCTGGATATTCCAGAGTCGGCAACCCTGGTTAATTGGTTGCAAACAAAATTACCTCTAGTGTATGTGTGTGATAGGGAGTGTGGCTCCAGGGGGGTGAGTGTGTGACAAGTGTTCCCTGTTTTATAACAATAGAGTGGGGGTGGGTTTAAGGAAGGGTTGCTAACAGGAAGGGGGTAGGTGGAAAGGGCAGATTAGATGAGCCAAGTGGTTCTGCTATCAAAATTCTATGAAATCATGTATTCAATATCATATTAACAGGTCTATTGTGACTACATTGCAACTTCTAGTGTAATGTGCTACCCGACACAACTACATGACAGTGATACTTTAGTAGCTTTGGCATTTTCAATGGCTAATATTATAAATAGAACCATAATGCAATATAATTTTATTTGCATGCAATAGCATACACAGAAAGTTGCATTTTAACAGTAATTGTTCAAGTTTTTTTTTACTTTTTGCTTTTATCTGGGTCAGCCCTTTAACAGGTGTGAATGAGTAAGAAGCAAGGCAAAAGAGGAACTCTAAGAATATGGTTTTTATTTTTTATCCATTAAGCTTTCTCCTATTATATTTTGGCATTGTATATCCATGGTGGTTTGCATACTGACCCTGCAGAAATGATTACAATTTCCTGATCCAGATTAAGGTCATTTTATGTATGCAAGCATACCTGAGTTACGCACTACTAAGTTTAATGCACTTCCCCTGGAGCTCCCCTTGCACGCCCGTAACTTAGCTGACTTACGTGTTCAGAACCCTACTTTCCCTTTTCCTTGCTTATCTCTGGTCGTACGTAATGTCTTGTCAAACATGCTTAACCCAGCCTTTCTGTACAATTTAAATGCCTCCCACATTGCGTATATTCGTCAGGCGTAGGGAAGTCACATCCTATTCTACATAGTTATGTACAAGCTACGTACAATCAGATTTATGATGCATTACATCTGCCACGCACATGCGTAGTGCATTCCCACAGCTAGATTTACGCATACCACGTGCATAAATTGGCAGTCGTTATTAATCTGGATCAGGCCTATAATACATCTAGATATATGAAGGGGCAAATTACTTACAGTTGGCCAAACTCCAAATCGTCCACAGGTTTTAAAAGGAAAAACCATTTAGGAGAATGTGTTTCACTAAATGTTTATGACAGCAACAGATAATTTTCCTTTAATATAAGTTTTGTTTCAAGCAATCAGTTTTTCATTGTTCTCTTATTCATGCTGGGAATTCTGTATCCAGGTCTGTAGATGTTTACTTGGTAGTTATCTGAGGCCAAAATGTAGTCCACTAGATAGAGAAATCAAATGAAGAGTCTGCTGGTTGCAAAGTTAAGGATCACAAACTTTGTGATCCCTTGTTGAGTGTATGTTCTTTGTCATATGCTTGTCTACTCTGATAAATCAATTTTATTTCATGTTTTGTATGAGTAGTTTGGGACTGTTTCAAAGCTATTTTCTTTGCTATTGATTTCATTTTAAATAGTCTCTGCAGGCCTTTGTCACCACATTACTGCATAATTGATTTATCAGTACCCACACGATTCATTAACATAATCGAAGCCAGCTCAAAAGTGCGGTAATTTATTTAAAAAAAAATTTGAAAAAACAATCTTAGAACAGACAGCCTGTGGCAATCCAGGTTACTGAAATTAGACGTCTCCTTGTGTTTCGCCAGCCATCAGCTATGTCTTAGCGGTTGAAGAATGTTGGGACTTGTAGTTTCATAGCTCCACAGATTTCCTATGAATAATAATAATATTGGGCTGGAGTATGGTTTGGGGGAGGGGGGCCTTGGGGAGCCCCTGCTGCCCTTTAACAAAGAGAGAGAGAGAGAGGGGGGCAGTTGTGTGTGTGTGTGTGTGTGTGTGTGTGAGTGAGTGTGAGTGTGAGTGTGAGAGAGAGAGAGAGGATGGCAGTTATTTGTATGAGCGAGAAAGAGGGCAGTTGTGTGTGTGTGTGTGTGTGTGTGTGAACATTGCAGAACTGCAGTACAAATAACTGTTAAAAAAGGCCCCAATGCATGCCCAGTGCTCAAGCAATCCCCCTCCCCCTCCATTCATACTCCATTAACAGTTTATGAATCTCCCAGTGTACAGTTTATACACTTACCTGTCCTGAATCTTCTCTGCCTCAGCAATGATATTACCTTCTGACTTTTATCAATGTGGAGTATTCCCAGCATCAGCAACTTCAAGTTACCTTGCTGTACCCAGCACACTGGAGCATTAAATAGTGGATGGGTGTGGGTATTACCTAATCTGTGTCCTGATTGTTTTGATGTGTTATGACCAAGACTACTATCTGCTACATATAATTCTTTGTGCACCTCCTATGATGCTACCCCGTTCTTCTTGCACATTTGAAGAGTGGGAGTGAGCACAGAATGTTGGACACAGAGTTATCCATCCACCTGTGTCCATTTCTGTATGCTCTGCACTAGAGAAACGGGGAGTTCCATTATATTTAAATGAAAAAAAAAAATGGTGATTTAGTGCTGCTGCAAATACAAAAGTAGGTAGGAATCATGGTACTTTTGTACTTCCACCTAAAATTTTACACCAGCTAAGGGGTAGGTGTAAGCTTTTTATTCATTAAATGGTACTTTATTACAGTTTAAACACAACCCTACATATGGCACAAATATTTAATGCTTAATTGTAAGCATTATTTCTTTTTAAAAAGACACGACTGGTCATACAAGTACACAATTTTGATTTGCTTTGTTTTTTTAAAGACTGAGCATAATGCCCATGTTCTGTTCAGGTATTATGTAAAACAGTGTACTAAGTTGTTTTTTTTAGAGGTTCAATTTGACTGTAAAAAGAAAAAATAATAACCCATATTAAACATGCAAAGTTATACAGTAGATGCTGCATTACACTTTGCAGCCTCTGTCTATACGCATCTGTTTGCATATTTCATACATATGCACCTTTTCAGTGTGAGAAAACTCTGGATCAGGGCCTGGATCCAGATTTGTGCCAACACCCTGGTGTTTTTCTGCCTTCTCTGTTTTGGAGGTCCTAAGTCTAACACTGTCAGAGTCCCAACTTTGGGTCATATATCATGTAATTTTAAACTGAGAGCAAAAAACTCTCCGCATATGACCCAAAGGGACTCTGACAGTAGGGCCACCAAAATAGAGTAGCCTTGTAAATGGCTGATCATATATTTGCAAATGTATGTAACAAATCTCTATGACTTTTATTTTAAGGATAGAATATCATGGTTTGTTGCTGGTTAATTGCAAGAGTGCTTGGGTGCCTTTTTATATCTGTGTGAATTCCCCATACCTTGCAGCACCTGCTCTATATTAACTTGGGTCCCTTACGGAACAGGCCAGCCGATTTATTGATGCACATTTGAGATCTTATGTAACCTCTCTCCCCTCCCATATTACGGACACTACGGACCTTTTACAACATTTGGAGGATGTGAGAGTTGTACCTGGCACCTGGCTAGTGACACTGGATGTCGAACAATTATATACCAGTATCCGACATGACATTGGCCTTGAAGCTGTCAGGTATTTTTTACGAGCAAATCCGAACATTTAATGAATTTCTCTTACAACTTTTGTTGACACACAACTTTTTGCTATTTAACCAAAAGTTCTATCTGCAGGTTTGGGGCACCGCGATGGGCACAGCGTGTGCCCCAACCTACTCCAACCTATATTTAGGCTGGTGGGAGCAGGAGGTCGTCCTATCTGATATATATGAAAAATACCAACCCCATATTTTATTATGGTTAAGATATAATCGACGACATCCTGCTCCTATGGCAGGGAGAGCCTAGTGTATTACAAGAGTTTATACAACAACTCAACTCTAATAACTTTAATCTGAGATTGACAGTAAATTGTAGTCAATCTCATATTGACTTTTTGGATCTGACAATTGCAATTAATAACACTGGAGAACGGACTACAGATTTATTTTGAAAGAGCACCGCTACAAACAGCATTTTACATCATGACAGTGCACATGCCCCATCCACAGTACGGAGCATCCCTAGGGTGGAGTATCTCCGTCTAAGGCGGAACTCCCTAGGGCGGAGTATGTCTGTCTAAGGTGGAACTGCTCGACTGTGGGAAATTTTAAAATCAGAGCTCAGGAATTGAGACTAAGATTACTGAATAGGGACTATAAAAGCCTATAAATCAGTACTAATGACCCCTAGAGAACAATTACTATATCCCAAAAAGAAAGAATCTAATAACTTAGAAATAAGATTTATTGGGGATTTTTGTAATTTGTCAGACCAAATTGTCACCATTCTTAACCGCCATTTACCTATTCTCAGGGATGATGATACCCTGAGAGATGTCGTTGGAGACAGAGTTAAGATGTGTTGGCGCAGACCATCTATTCTACGCGACATGTTAGTTGAAAGTCACTTCAAACAATCCAAAAGTAAGAATGTTTCTAGATATCCAGGTAGCTATGCCTGTGGATCTTGTAAAGCTTGCAATTATATGACAAAAAACTGTGGATTTTAAAGACCGTTTTGGAAAATTATATAAAATTAAAGATCATGTTGACTGTAACACCATGAATGTCATCTATTGTTTAATATGCCCCAGTGAGACCAGATACATAGGTAAAACTACAAGAAAATGTAAAACTCAGCTCTTAGAGCATATAGGATCCATTAGGAACAGCAAACAGAACCATCAAAAGTGTAAAACTTTAACCCCGGTGGCAAAACATTTTTTGCAAATTCATGACTCCAACTACAGACGGATAAAGGATTTTATCCTAGAAAAATGATCTCCACAATTACGAGGTGGGGATTTAGATCAGCATTTACTGCAGAGGGAGCTTTTTTGGATTTTCCATTTAAATACAGTTTCTCCCTCTGGATTGAATGAAAAAATGATCTTTACTCCCTTTCTATAGTAAGCCCTGTTTTCTAATGTCTGATCCAATATAATATTCCCTTTCACCTAAGTTTATTCTGGACTATCTCATATACTGAACACACTTATTATAAACTGTGTGATTTTGAAAGAGATATATATTGTGCATAGCTGATATCCATTATATTATATTATGTTGCGAGAGAACTGGGAACAATAATACGTTTTTATATATATTTTTATATTTCCAGCTTCAGAATGCAACTAATTAATGATAATTTATAACAAAACATAATGATGAGACATTTTATCTATATGCATATTCCTTGTATCTATATTTTTCAACTTGGTATATTTGAGTATATCCTTTAAGCTGCCTTGATTGGTTTATATACTGTATACATCAAACTTTTGATTTATTGTTATGTATGTTAATCCAATATGTATTAATATTATCACTTATTAAATTTCGGTTTTGCCTTTTTTAAGATTGTATGTCATATTCTTATAAAGAAACGTAATTGTGTTTCTTTTATTATAGCAGCTTGTCTCAACGGCAACTAGCAACTATGTATAAGTCTGTCAGAGTCTCATTCATTAAGCTGCAGCTTTACTCCTTAAGATTTGCCGCCCATTGATTTGAGAATGCTCATTTAAAAGGACTGCACTGGAGACACGCGAGAATGCTGACTGAAATCCTCTTGAGAAAGCCTTCGGTGAAACTCGCGTCGAGGTACGCTGCGTCATCGGTGCACTGATGGACCCCGCAGTCTTCATGTTGTAGCATTTAAAAGGACTGCACTGGAGACACATGAGAATGCTGACTGAAATCCTCTTGAGAAAGCCTTCGGTGAAACGCGCGTCGAGGTAAGTGGTGTCATCGGTGCACTGATGGACCCCGCAGTCTTCATGTTGTAGCAACTCTGATGCAAGGTACTGGTAGCTGGGATGTGCTTTTAAGTGCAGGGAGGGCGAGATACGAGTCCGGAAGGACGAAGCGCGCCCGTGAGGACGCTAGCACTCATATAGGGTAAGCCACCGGCAGCTATTAGCATAGGTTATTGTCCCAGCGTTGCCTTTACCTAAAGCACATTACCAGTGGTTTGATACATCTTCTTAGAGCTTATTACAGGTCTATTTATGTATATGTTTTTGCTATGTGAAACTATATTGTATCTACTAATGCTTTGATATGACAAATATATGGAGACACTTGTGGATTACTGGTTTGTAAAATTGCAACAGTAACATTTGTTCAGTATAACGTCGTAACTGACGATTTATGTGGTTTTAAATATTTTGCCTTTTTGTAATATCAATAAAAATAAATTTTATATGATTCTCTGACTTGAGTTAGTGATAAATATGGTGCTGATCCAGAGTAGATACATATTAAGGGCTCTATTTACTATTAGCTTAATTTTTTTATCAACAAAGCTGTTCCAGGCTCGCAACGAGCTGTCAGCTTCGTTCATTAAATTTACCAAGACTTAACTGCCCTGCAAGGTCCCGCGATGATCTCTGGGCTCATTGCAGGTCACTTCATTCATACTTCGTATGAATGAAGTCCTGCGCATGCACAGAGTTAGTGGTTTGTAAAATTGCTACAATAACATTTGTTCAGTATAAAAACTGACGATTTATGTGGTTTTAAATATTTTGCCTTTTTGTATTATCAATAAAAATCAATTTTATATGATTCTCTGACTTGAGTTAGTGATAAATTATGGGCCGTTAATTATTGTATAAGTGTGCACACAAAACTCCTGTCTTTTTCTAAGTTCTTTAACTATATGAACTTGATAAAAATTGATTTGAGCAACCTCCATTTTGTGTGTGTTTGTTTTAAATCATGTCTGGGATAGCAGCTGACAGGGGGTGCTGATCCAGAGTAGATACATATTAAGGGCTCTATTTACTATTAGCTTAATTTTTTTATGAACAAACCTGTTCCAGGCTCGCAGCGAGCCTGTCAGCTTCGTTCATTAAATTTACCAAGACTTAACTGCCCTGCAAGGTCCCGCGATGATCTCTGGGCTCATTGCAGGTCACTTCATTCATACTTCTTATGAATGAAGTCCTGCACATGCGCAGAGACTCCAAAGTGGGACTTTGAAAATTTCAAGTCCCGGTATGAGAAACACTGCGCATGCGCAGTATCTTCTTATCTGGACTCTGAAATCTTCTGAGTCAGACACGTCTCATGGACAGTTTTTCTTTTTTCTTTTTTTTTTTTTTAACAGTAATTAAAAATTTAAATGTATTTAATATTTTTTTGCTTGTTTTTTTTTATGTAATTGAAAAAAATAACAAAACTTCAATAATAGGTATTAGGGGGAGGAAAAGGGATGGCGTTATCATATCCTGCAGAGTGGAATGATGATCTCCTCTCTGTGGGTTAATAAATTTAATGAAGAGCCGGCCCGCATTGAGAAAAAAGTGGAAATTTAGAAGTGGTGGTATGGAGGTATAGACATTTAGAAGTGGCGGTATGAAAATATAGATATAAAAGAAGTGAATGGAGATTTATGGCTTTTTGATGAAATCAGTTGGGGGAAGTGACGGTATGGCATACCCCTGTATACCCCTCACTTTGAGCCCTGTATACACATATATATATATATATATATTTGAATTTGTTAGCAGTTTTACAGTTACGTATATGAATGGAAACATTTAATTCCTAGACAATATATGACTTAATTAATATTCCCATCACCAATACATAGTAGCAAACTAAGCCTCCTTTAGACAGAAATGAATGATAATAGATAATAGCTCTGCTTTGCAGTTCTCTGCTCATCTGTTTGTATCTGCCATTTTTACTGTATTATAAATCTTCTCTGAAGTCTTCTTTCTATTGTCATTGTGAACACATTATTAAACCATCTCTCATACTTTCTTTTTCTAAACTCACACAATGCCACAGTACTATTGGAATGATTCAGTGCTTTTGTGTTTAATATTTTGTGTAAATCTTTGCAAATATAGTTAAAATATTATTCAACAGGGTTGTGTTGCACAAAGTAAATGAAAAGTCTCTCTGTTTTTGTGATTTATTTTGCTTTATACAGTTAACATTATGCTGACAAACAACTACAGCAACTGGGCAGCTTAGACATGTAACGGAAAATGAAAATATATCATATCATAGGTTTACTCCGCAAAACATAGGAACTAAGGTATCATATCATAGGTTTACTCCGCAAACATAGGAACTAAGGTATCATATCATAGGTTTACTCCGCAAAACATAGGAACTAAGGACCAGATTGACACCTACAAAGCTGATGCTTCTTAGTTGCATATATTTAAGATTTTTTCTATGGCACATGTCTAGTCATACTGACTGCGGAAGCTATGTAGCATTTAAGAACATTGGGCCAGATCCTGACCCCCTCACACTTCTACCTTAAGTTTTACGACTAGGTCTGTGTCCATACGTATGCAGACCTAGTTGAAACAGGACTTCCCTGCCCCCCGACCCCTCATTTAAATGGCTATCCCTGCCTGTATACAACCATTGTAAATGAAGGGTCAACCCCTTCTTTGTACATACTGACATAAGTAACATACGTCAGTACTTATGCTGTCAGAACATCTGATGCGCGTATATGCGTGTGTGCCGAGACAGGAGACTTACGCTGATGACTTGCGTAAGTCCCCTCTCGAATGTTGTTCAGGATCCAGGACATTGCTTAACTACATGCTGTCTTTTAAGGCCACACATAGTTATTTAAATAAGAAGATACGTGCCACAGCAGCCTCATGACATTTTTAAGAAGAGTGGATGGGGGAAGGGATTTAAATGAGGCAGGGAAGGCGTGGGGAAGAGATCGCTGGGCATCTGTTCCGTCCTAAGAGGGAAAATACGCACGGCACCTAAGGTAGCCCTATGGCTCTCTATAGTGCCCTTACTAATTAGGAAAATGGAGGGGGGAACAAAAACTTAGGTGCGGATACATGCGTATCCGCATATACTTATCTCTATTTGCAACTGTGAATCTGGTCCTAAGGGTCTGATTCACAGATAAGAAGGAAATAAGTATGCATGGATTCACAAAACTACGCACATAGGTTGCAAGTCAACGCCCATGACACTCCCCTAATTCTTATGAATCTTTGCTGACTGTCGCCTCCATAGGGCTGCCTTAACTCTCCGTGCATGTCTTTGTGTGGAATTTGCTACCCAGCCCATTCAGTCTTATTTAAATGCTTCCCCCACCCACTTTTCTTAACTTCCAACTTACAGAGTATTGGCACGCCCCTTCTTATGGATCTCATTAGGCACGCAGTGGTACTCCGCATGTAACATCTGGATCATGTTTGCGCAATTTGCATAAAAACACCAATATACGCACACAGCCTGTGTATGTTATTAAGGACTCTACTTACCAAGATCTTTACCATATGATAAAGCCCGTTTTCGTGTGAAAACGGGCTTTATCATATGAAAATGAAGCAGTCCATATTTGCAATGCTATCATCGCCATGGAAACCATGTCGACGATAGCAATAACGCTTCCAGTCGCCGGCCCGCTCTAATGAATGCGGCAGATTGCGGATTTTGCCTTTTAGTCCCAAAAGGCAGCTACTGAGCATGTGCTGGGACTCCATAGCCGAACGATATCAGCGAAACGCTTGCTGACCATCGTGGGACCTCGCCGGAGGGGTAAGTCCCGTGGTCCTGCAAGGAACAGCGAGCATGGTTGCTATCATTAGCGCTCAATGCGCTAATGATAGTAAATAGAGCCCTAAGTGTGAATCTGGGCCTAAGAAGGTAAGCAAATTTATGCAAGTGGATTATGCAAGTTGGCCCAAATGGAAAAACTGCCCATGTGCGTGGTGGATGTTTCACAGCAGATCTCTTTGAACATGGAACGCTATTCTGCCAGATCAAAAGTCCGAATGTCAGGGCGTGTTATTTATCCACAAGACAGAATATACACAAAATGGGTGTGGGAAGGCATTTATATTGTACAGTATGGGCTGAGTTTGGCGCTTCTGTCAGCCTATGCTTACGGAGTAGTTTAGGAAGGGTTAGGGACACAAAAATTAGCTAAAGTCTGCACATCAAAGGGGATTGTCAAAGGAGTGGAATCGCCTCTTGCATGCGGACATTAGCAAATCCGTGATCAAAATGGTGTATATCACTTTAAAAGCGCCTATAGCATAGCACTGCAGCAATCCTCTTCCTTATGAGGGTCCCAATCCCAAAACAAAATAAAGTAAAGCATAAAACCAGTGTAGGAAGAGAAAAGCGCTGTGTGTGTGGACAATTGCAAAATGTAATAGAAATCCAATAAACCATCAATAAATATACGTATAAAAAATATATAAGTGTATAGAGCGGCATACAAGTTAAGAAACTCTTATGTATAGTTAGCAACAAAAAAACACAGGCTGCGCTTCTAATTCAATGTATGAAATGTGTGCAAGTCCACTGGGACATCCAGAAAAAGCTAATGGCAGTCTAATTAAAACGAGTCATCCACGCTGTGCACCAGGGAAAGAAACTTGTGGTGCAGGCTCTGACGCGTTTAGGGCTTCACCCTTTTTCAAAAGGGGTTATAGTCTGCGCTAGGAATACTTGGGCTTTAGTCAGCTGCCAAAGGAGAGTAATGAAATTAGGGGTATTTTGTAGCCCTTTTTCATAGAAACAAAGCAACCCGTGGGGCGACTTGAAAACCCACCGAACACAAAGTCAGATATAGCGAATAAATAAAATTGTTTTGAACTTAATGCAATATAGAAAGTGTAAATGTAATAGGGAAAAAAATCAAATGGGGAAATTGGGAAACAATGAATAATGCATGACATCATATAAACTATTAGAGATGGATATAGAGATTTCCCATGTGGTCCCTCACCTGAGGGACTGTTCACTGGATGAGTTACCAGACTGTCTGTCACAGTGGGAGATAGGAATAACAATCCTGCTGCAGGGATCTATATATATTTTGCATGTAGTTTTGTAGTCTATGCTCAGAATTATTAACAAGAGTTCCATATTTAACACATCATACACATCCATAAGCTGTAGCTTACGGTGATGCAGGTCTTTGGGGAAAATAAATAATGAAGAGTGCTTTGTAAGACAGGCAGGGAATTCTGTGAATACTGACCGCATAAGGTGTAACTTCCTTACAGAAGAGATTTTTCTACAGTGAAACTCCCTGTAGACACAAAAGTCACAGTCCTACAGACCCGACACACATCTTACAGGCATTAACCAGTCTAATTAAAGAATAAAACAAGTTTTAAACTGCACTATATTAAACTATAGAAACATATTTGAAATCTTTACTCTGCATGAGGGTATGGATTTTGTGTTGTATGTGCACCCACTAATTAAATATTGTGGATAAGGTTTAACCTATAACAGCAGGTCAAACCTTTAGCAATTAAAACAGACTAGCATCAATATTTGACCTCTCAGTGAAGCCTTGCATGCTGCAGCTACTCAGGTAGGAGGAAGAAATGGCCAAAGCAAAAGGAGGAACCACCGCAGTAAGGAAAGCCATGTAACCATTCAGTGAACCCCTCCCAAGGTTTTGTAAAGGGAGGCAGTTTCTAGACCTAGCAGAGCACAGGCAAAAGAAAAAAATTTGCCCCCCTCCCACATAAAAAGGTATGCATCCAGCCATCCAGTTGTGCCCCTTATATGTGTCCAGCTGCCATTTGTGCCCCTCATATGTGTCCAGCTGCCATTTGTGCCTCTTATATGTGTCCAGACTTACCTTTGCCTTCTCCCTCTTGCTCCTTCCTCTTTGGTGCAGTGCTTAAGTGACATCATTCACCTAAACTACACAGGATATACAGGGCTTCAAATCTATTCCCATGAATAGCGCTGCCTCGTAGCGTTAGTCAATGAAAAAGATTTGGTGCTACAGCGGGAGGGCAGTGTGACCTAAAGGGGAGCTGCCCTACTAGGCGCCCTCTTTAAGTCATCTAGGGGCGTACCTTGTGCGATAGCACTGCTCGCCTACTCCTAGAAATATCCCTGGTTGCTGCCTCATTGTCCAGTGTATACTTGTACTGCTCAGCGATCAGTACAAATAAGTGCTGGGTTGATGCTTACTTGTAATATTCAGACATTCATTCAGGTGTCAGAGAGATATGGCTTTGGCAAACAGAGCTGCTCTGTCTCTGTCATGTTGTTAGACAAATTAATGAATGTCTGAACATTACAAGTAAGCATTATTCTCGGCAGGGCAGCCGATACAGGGGAGCTGCGACCCCTTCCCCCTCCCCTCAGTGCTTACTTGACTACTGTTCCAATGAGTGCAGTGCGCATGTATGACATCGGGTGTGCTGTGATTCTGAGAGAGGAATTAAATAAGGAGCCACACCCCCCATTAAATTTAATCTGGAATCATCTACCCTAACCCTGTGTACTGTGTATTTTGGCCCAACTTGTCGTTTATGGCACTTCGCCCCTATACAGTGCTCAGTTGTTCTTTAAATAAGGAGCAAGGAGGTTGTCCTGCTGGAATGGAGGATTTTGGAAGTTTTCCATAAATTGGGG
Source organism: Limnodynastes dumerilii (assembly GCA_011038615.1). Classification (NCBI taxonomy): domain Eukaryota; kingdom Metazoa; phylum Chordata; class Amphibia; order Anura; family Limnodynastidae; genus Limnodynastes; species Limnodynastes dumerilii. The sequence continues at coordinate 415,082 of WWET01000464.1, read as the reverse complement.
TATGTATACCTGAATTAAACAGGAACTTCATTCAATAACTGTACTGTAACTGTGGAACGTGGGACGGACATTCTCACTGAAGACCTCACCATGGACTGATACATTTAGGAGCTGTGATCTTTTAGGTTCAACATCCAATAAGCCTTACCTAACCTGGAACGCCATGATGTAGTCCATAATTAATTGAGCACTGCCTGCAGCCACGAAGAGCCAAGTGTATATCCTAAGAACTGGGGAAGAAGCCCCCCTAAACCCTATCCCCCTCCTCCCATCCACCACTGATCCATTCCAGATAATAAATACAGCAATAATATGGCAGGAGTGCTGATAACCCTGTGGCCGATATATATTACAGCATGTGTTAATATATTATATTTTAAATGGAATTATAATCAAATCAGTTTAAAAAGTACTAATACAAAGCACATATAAAATGCTGTTTTTTGAGTATGCTAGAAGCATTTTTCATTTTTGCAGGGAATACTATTAAAATATTAAGCGTGCACCTGAAGCATACAATTCAGCATGTACATCTAAGTAAGGACATCCTAATACTGTGTCTCCCTTATCTGAAACATAACACACCTAGGGCAATAAACGGCTTGGTAACCCTCTGACCTCACCTAAAGCTGTACTATATGGATCTGGCCATGTAATGTGTTAACTGCAAGTATGCCTGCACCATAACATTCCCATGCAGAGAAAAAACTGCCCAAATAAGACTGCACAAGGACAACATTGCATCAGTGAGACTGCCCCAGCAAAAACTGCACCAGCCATAAACTACCTCAGCAATACTGCATCAGTTATAAGCTGCACAAGCAAATATGTACCATTTCTAAACTGAACAAGCAAAAATTGCACCATTTGTAAACTGCACAAGCACTGCACTTGTTATAAATTGCACAAGCACTGCACCAGTTAAAACTGCACAAGCATTGCATCAGATATAAATTGTACAAGCATTGCATCAGTTATAAATTGTACAAGCATTGCATCAGTTATAAATTGTACAAGCATTGCATCAGTTATAAATTGAAGAAACACAGTCCCAGTAAGACTTGACAAGCTCTGCACCAGTTATAAACTGAACACAGTCCCAGATAGACTGGACAAGCTTTGCATCAGTTATATACTGAACAAACACAGCCCTGATAAGAATGAACAAGCCCTGCATTATTTATGAACTGACTAAACACAGCCCCAGTAATACTGAACAAGCCCAAAAGTTTTTGCACACGTTTTATTAGCACAATACTTACCTATTTATAGGAGCTTTAACAGACATCCTGCAGTAGAAAAATCCATAAGAAGAAAAGAAGGATCTCCTCTAGGAAGCTTCAGCGTCATGTAATGCAGATCTCAGCTCCTCCCTTACCACTCTACAAGGAGCTGCACCACTGAGATGCACACATCCAGGGAGTTAAATCTGGAGCCCTCACTCCTTTAAGGTGCAATGAAAAGTACCATGATCATGACAGTATGGGCTCCGAACACCCTAATGAGGCTTGTTGGGGAAATTCTTATGGAAGGCTTTTGCTAGTTGAGGAACATGCACATCAGAATCCTTAATCCATGCACATTCTTCTGGGTCATAACCGTAACTATGACATATTGCAGGCCACCCCTGCAATATGTCTTTCCCTGAGACCTTTGTATTGCGTGAGATAGGTGAAAGAAAAATTGAGTTTAACTACCAGAGATTTACAGAAGGCTCTCCAAAACCGAGAGATGAAATTAGTGCTGCAGTCGGACACTATTTCAATAGGACAACCGTGAAGTCTAAAAATGTCCTTGAAGAAGACTTGAGCTGGAGCTGGAGCAGTTGCTAACCCCCTCAGGGGAATGAAATGGGCAGGTCTAGAGAATCCCTTGGAAGAAGGAAGATCTGTAATGAAATTCATGGATATATGGGTCCATGGAGTGTCTCAATTGGGTAGTGGTAACAAGGGCCTGTAGGGTTTCTAATAAGGTGCCTTCGCCTAAGCACAAGTGGAACAAGAGGTAACAAAGTCTTCCACATCTTTGTGCAAGGTAGAACACAAGTAACCATGAGAGTTGAGCTCCTTGGCACCAGCATGGCCAGCAGAGCTGGAGTTTAAAAGGTTTATGCGCATCTCTGGTACAGCAAAGGTCTTCCCTGGAAGAGGTTGCAGGGTGAAAGTTGACAATACTATGCTCTTAGGATCCAGGATAAGTTTCTGGTTGATTAAGACTTTCTCGGGACAGTCATCGGGATCAAAGGCTCAAGATAGCATCTGTCTTTTGTTTTTAGCTCCAGGACAGAAAGTGAAAATTAAGTTAAAACATGCAAAAAACAAAGACCACTGGGCTTAACATGCATCCAAGCACTGGGCATTCAAGTGTAGGAAAGGCTACCTGAACTGGATACTGCAGAGAGCAGATGAACACTGGAAGTGCTAAATTGCAGCAAAGAGGTCTCTGGCTCTAATGAATCAGCTGTGAAGAAGAGTTTTTCTGATTCCCCTGACAACAACAAAAAAAGTATAAAACAAAGTGAATATACTAAAAGAAAAAATGCTTAATGTATGGATGATTTCACCAACAACTGAGTAGTTAGAACAACATTTAACGAATCCACATAAATTTTAAAACAATAGCACCATCAGAAATATATAACAGATAAACTAAAATAACTCCTGATACTTCTAAGCCAGTATTAGTTAGAAATGATAGAATATAGACTATGTCTAGGCTGATTAACACTAAAATCAAATAAAGTCGATTATGGTTTACCACAAAGATGATCCAAGGCAAATTGCTATAGGAAACGTTCCAATGCGGTGAGAGTCTCGTGTTATAGCTGAGCTCCAGCTGGTGTATCTGTGGTCAGCCTATTTAGAGACTCAAGGGCTCACCAGTAGAAATAGCAATTGTCTGTATCCAGGTACCGCTAGTGTAGAGAATGAAGTGTTTCCAGTATGGCTATCACCTGTAAAAGAAAACAGAAAACAGGAGATACGATGGTCTTTATCCAGGTGCCGCTAATAGCGGTTAAAGTGTTTCCAGTGCGGCTATCAGCAATAAACTAAATAACGGAAGAAAGTATAAAGTACTCTGGTGTTCTCAAAGTATCTCTGCTTACGCATTTCATTGATCTCTGGGGACTTCTTCAAAGCATGATGGGAGGGAAATCCTCCTTAAATACTGGAGTCACAGGTATAGAGTTAATCAAGTATCAGACATTCATAGTTCATGCATATTGAGGTTTTCCCATATCAGTTATTAGAGATCCATGAACCATGTATTCAAAGAAAGTTAAAGAACACAGTTCTATGAATTAACTACCTGGTTGTACACATAATAATATCAATGCTAATCATCAGATCTCACACAAAAAGCACATAAAATAATTTTACCAAAATATATATGTATAAATAAATAAGATAATTATTATGCACTGGAAGTGCACACATAGGAGACACAGACAGAAACCAGATACTCAGAAATACAGGAGTCAGGGGATCAGATAACTGGGACTAAGGAATGGAGATAGGACCTGGAACTAGGGAGCCAGTAGTTTACGTTGACTACACGCGCGTAAGTGTCTCACGGACGGACTTGTAAATCGCACTTGGGGAAATATGTCCGGATATGCTACGCAAAAATATGCACGTAAAAATTTTAATAAAAATGGGGGAAGGCATTTAAATGAATCTATGTGGGCGCGACTAACATGAATCGCACGTACGGAGGACACATACGCATGCAACTGCTCACGGAAAGTTACAAGTGGTCTATGGAGGCGGAAGTCACCGACAGCACGGCCGTGGGTGTGATACCTGCACCGGCCGTGCGTATAATTACGTTCCTTCGTGGAAACAGGCAAGGATACCTGTTGCTCTGACAGGGAACGTGGGTCTGCTTGAATGAAACACAAACTTAGGAACCTGTAGATGTGGATGAAACAATAAACACAGAATGGAAGTTGCTCAATCAATTTATAGGTAAATGGAAACAGGTGCATGAAAGGCAGGGGTTAGTCTGCTAGCCACAGAAATAAAGGGAAAAAATTGCCCCAGCACACTGCCATAAACCAGTAACAAACTATACTTTTCTATCTGTAAAATAAAACACAGAAATGTTCGTTACACATATTTGCGCAAATATGCGATAAGCCACCAGCCACCATCAAGGCCTTTCTGTATATGGTGGTCCTAACTCTAACAATGAGAGTCCCAATGGTGGGTCACATATATATGTTTATAAATTGAGAGCCACAATTACCTAGGAGACACCCCTTAAAGTCTCCAAAATGGCTTCTGTGGAGCAGCTCCCCCTCACAGCTCACAGCTGCTGCTCCCAGACATGCCTACAGACAGAATAAACATGAAAGAGTCTGTTCCAATATACCACATGGTTCTGCCCACCACCCTATTACAGTAACAATCTCACTTGCCAAAAATACATTTTATTGTTACATTTCTATATGCTTGCTAATCGTCCTGCTTAAAAGGCACCATCTAAAATCTTGCCTAGGACACCAAATTTGGTATAGCGGGATCCGATGGTATAACCCACAATTCACATGAAGGTAAATGTTCCCAGATAAATAGAATACAGTAATTTCAAGGAAACATTGCCCGTTTTGTTCAACTACACTTCTTTATTATTTGTCAATGGAGTCCCTTAAAATTTACCAGATACTACTTGACAATACCTATCCACATGCTATTCTTCCTAAAGATGTATTTTTACCATTTTAATGTGGTTTGTAACCTGAAAGGGGGATTTTATCATGAAATACACAGTTAAACTGTAGCTATACTGATGCCTACACCCATCATTGTAATAAATGTGAAGACGAAGAATAATGAACCTTGTAAGTCTAAATTCTATTCCCTGTTACATTGATAATTGCTCCATTGAGTTTAATAGCTTCATTGACTTCCCGATAGCGGTTTTGGATCAACTGACTGATAAAGTAATGGATTGGTCTGAGCAGGCAAAATGTGTCTGGTAAAAATACTGGTTGAAAATGTAATATTAATAGTGTTCCTTTACAACAAAAAAAATATTAATTGGTGTAAATTTTCCTGAACAACTGATTTGCTTTGCACCATTTGAAAAAGAAAACAACAGTTTAAAAAGGCAAATATACACTAATGTAAAATGCCTCTTTAAAATATTTTATCTACAATGTATTTTATGACAGTAAAACAGTATTCTTACCGACATTGGGCCGGATTCAGAGTTACGAAAGTCACCGATCTCGTCAAGCTGCTTGCGGAAGTTCTGACAATGCACATGCCAGATGTCACGCAACGGATCTCCAGGCATACGGAACTTAGTTCTGTATGCCTGGAGATCTGTCCGACAGGGTGGCACATCCCTTCCGTCTGCTTAAACTCCATAAGGTGGGTGGGAGGAGCATGTTCATTTTACAGTCGGAGCTGGGTTTGAGTGTTCCATGCGGACCAGTGGTCATACGGATCACTGATGCACACAGGGCACTTAAGCTAGGTTTATTGAAGCGTAAATGCTGCCTGATCCACACAAGAGGGAGGATCACTCCCCTTTTCCGTGCGTATACCAGCAAATACACAGGGGTCTTAATCTGGCCTATTGTTATGGGTTATTAAAAAATAATACAACAGTCCCATGCAGAAGAGAGTGAAAAATGTTGTAGGAAATGCATTTATAGAATAAATGAAACATGGCAATGTGGAAACAATTTCTGTAATCAATGCAGACTACTGTGTAATGGTCCAGGATCTTACACAGACTGCCCAGAAACCCCCCAAAATTGGACAATTAAAAAAAAAATGCCCCAAAATATTAGAATTAAAAAAAGGACATGGCTTTGCAGCCATGTGGGGCAGAATGACACAGAGGAAGATGGTACTGGCCTGTGCTGCAATAGGGAAGCAGGTGGGGTATGGTAAATGTGTTAAAACTAATTTAACAGTGCTTATGCACTGACACAAGCTCTGGTTCATTGTGTAATGTGTTCTACAAATGCATTGTTTGGTTTCGGTTCTAAGGACCTGATTCACACTTAAGAAGCTGCAGCTTCTGAAGCACGTATCTATCTGGTCATTTATGCTATATACGTAGCCATTTGGCACATAGATAGCGTAGGTGCGGTTTTTAAAGACCACACGCAGGGATTCAAGTCCCTAGAGGCGGCATTATGTCGCCTCGGGGCGTTTTTTAGGCAGACGTGAGAGGGGTGGGCATTTAGATTAGCTGTGGAGGGCGGGAGGGAGGTGGGGAGGTGCAATGTCCGTCCGTACGGACATTGCACGGAGACTTAAGGTAGCCCTATGGCACTCGTAACTGCCATAAGGTACCTAAAAATAGGGGGCGGGTTGGGGGCTGGAAGAGTGAGTTAGGTGCGGGTCTGTGAATCAGGTCCTAAATCTTTGTCATGTTTTGGTTTTGATTTTGGATCTGTATTTTATTTAATATTGCTAAAAAAAAATGCCAAAATCAAGCTATTTTAATTTATATTTGCTCCTAAAGCATTTTTTTTATATAAATAACATTCATCTCCAGTAATTCTTAGTCAAATTGGACCACCTCACAGCTTACAAGATTGAGGTTGGTTGGTACATGTTACATGTTACCATAGATTATCTAGTATCCCACTCCCACATTCTTTGTCAAATGTATTCTCATGTATTGCTATTTTTATATAACATGTGAAAGAACAATATCTATGGTCCCTTCCACAGTAAAAAAAAAAAATAATTAT
>WWET01000464.1:380286-400646 GCA_011038615.1 Limnodynastes dumerilii | reverse complement strand
GGAAGAGGGGAAGAGCTGGCCGTGAGGTCGCTAGCTGTCATATAGGGATAGGCTCCTGTGTTCTTCCTAGTTAGTGGGTCTATTAGCGGTGTCTTTTGTGATTGATTTTTTCTTGCATTTTTTTGCAGTGATTATCCTATGTATCACTCTCTCATATTGTTTATGTAATACATTTTCCTATATTTTGCCTTACTTATATATTTTGTTCTATTTAATATTAAAGATATATTTTTTATCGTCATATAAATGTGTTGAGATTCAAACTTTTATTAAGTGAGACTTTATGCACCATTAAACAGCTTTTCTTGGGATCTAATTCTTTTTGATCCATTTTGGGTGTTCTGTATTTCTAAGCTGTCCTATAGAGTTATTATGTGTTTGGTATTCTAAGCCTGTGCATAGGTTCTCTTTATTATTGTTGACAATGGTAGGGAACAGGAAAGTGGGAATTGGAGAGGCAGGAGAACACAAGGGCCTCTGGTCTACAAGAGAAGGACCAGGAACACATAGAAATAACCACAAAGTTAGTCATAATCAAAGTCTTGAGGCAGAGAGCAGGGGAGCCGAACGCCATAACCAGCAGCATAAGGGCAGCACTGCCAGATCTTATAGAGGGACTGCTGACCAGTTACACATGATGACATGCACAGAAGGAAGACGCCACCACTGATCCATGGTGGGAAAACAAGTAAGACTTTACATGCAGTGACGAAGGATCAATATCCATCTTGGTAATTTTTCTTATGGTGGGGTGGGCAGAGCTGTAAATGGACATACTTCTGCTCTCTGTGTGTATGGGGGAATCCTAATTGTACAGTAAGGGAAGGGTTGGCTTCAGTCATTAAGTATGAATCACATTTCCGCACTGCCTCCCTTTTACATAGGTAGTAAAATCCAGCCTTGTTCCTGACACTGTTTATTTATTTTCACTGCTGCTTTAACAATTCCACTTGCTGTGCCTAGTACTCCTAACTTGCCTACAGACAATTTCACTTGCAGCACCAAGGACTCCTATATTACCTGCATGTTGATTCTTTACCCCATCTTTATCAGAAACAAGGAGCAGCCAAATGTTACAAGAACTTTTGGTCACTGCATTAGACAAGCAACAAATAATTTCACCAAATCTTAAAACTGTTGTCTTGTTCAGTATATAATGAAAGGTATAATAAACGTCAAAAATATATTTTAAATGACCATATACCATTATTCACAAAACTAACATAAGTTACATAAACAGCATGTTCATACAATTGACATAACTCACATGACTTAGAGTTGAAAACACATTCTAAGAAAATGGATGATGAATTTGAAGTTGGATGGCAAACATATACAAAGCCATATCCCAATAATGGACCTGATTCACACTTAAGAAGCTGCAGCTTCTTAAGTGCGTATGGGTCCGAAATTACCTAAGAGTGAGTTAGGTACAAAATTACTGGAAGAGTGAGTTAGGTGCGCATCTGCACGCACCTTACTTACTCTTAAGTGTGAATCAGGTCCAATGAGCTCAAAATGGAAAAAAACCTCAAATAAAATAATTACAAATTCAAAGGGGATTCATCAACATTTATCCAAGTGGACTCTAAAATATAAATATGGCAAGCACAACAATAATGAACTGTGTAGTGTGCCAAAATGAATCGTCTATTCCAGTGATCAAAAGGCATTTTACAATTACTGGTGTTTCCAATGCAAATTATAGAAACTAATAACTGACTATAATCAGGGTTTTGTTTGGATTAATCAGAAAAAATTCTTAGTTACAGAAATATGTATAAACAAATTATATTAATATTAATTACATATTAATTACTCAGCAACTGAAGAAAATTATCAAAGGTTTCAATACAGTACTTTTCTGGCTTGAAAGAGTATAACAAGTTTTACAATCAAATTTTTTTTAGCAATAATTACAGAAGTTGCTGCGGCAGAAGACAGAGTGAAAGAACAGGCAAATACGCAGATGATGGAGATGACTTAACAGCAAGAGCAGAGGGACAGTAACAATGGTGCAAAGAGCGCAGCGGGCGGAGGACAAAGAGCGCAGCAAGAAGACGATAGCAAAGAGTGGAGGAAGAGTGAGGACAGAATTCTCAGTAGGCAGAGGATGACATATAGTAGAGGGACATCACAGAGGGAACAGAGAAACAGCAGAGACAGAGCAGAGTGTGCATTGAATCGAGGATGGAGAGCAGAGGGCAGAGGCATAGCAAGGAGAGTGTAAAAGTGCAGAGAGAAATGTGTAGACTAATGGTATGTTGACCCTTGTCACCATTATAGGTATCTATATTTTGTAGCTGTAATTAATAATACAGTGGAACTTATTGTGTTGCCTCAGTGTTGATCATTTAATCATCTAACTGGTGACCATAATAGCTGTAAAAGTCAATAAATGCTTCATTGATGAAGTTAATGCCAAAATGTTAAAATCTTGTTGCATAGTAATGTATATATGTCATTGCAGTGTTTGCATACAAAATGATGTCATATTTACTTAGGGAGACTCATCGTGTGGCGTATTTTTTAAACATCAACAATTCTTCAGTTATATTCAGTTTACAAAGAATCAATGTGTAGCCTGTTACTAAATATGGGCATGATCCTCGGTTGAGTGCGACAGGGGAATTACGTGCGGCGCATACATAATTTCCCTGTCTATAATGTTGTGTGTATGCACACAACCTTATTATGATGTCGGAAAGGTGGGCCTACGTAACGTAAGTTACGTGCACTGCATGTTACAGTAAAGGTTCAGTCCCCTCTTTTTACGACTGTCGTATCTCCGCCATAAAGGTGGAGATACACATGTAAATTAAGGTAGGAATCTGGACACGTAAGTGCACTCCCCGCTACAATATCGCCAGTATTGACCCACGCACGCTCGTAAGGCATGCGTAGGTCAGGATCCGGCCCTATATTTGTAATTACTATCATTATTCAACAATCATTACTTAACACACCTTTTTATAGAAGCCCCAATCTATCTCCTACAATACACATTCCATATGAAAAAAAATTCTACAATTCAGCATACATAGAGCATGCATCGTAGATGTGTTTCGGGAAGTAGTGCAGGCTGCATGCAATCCAATACCACACAAAGCAGTGCCCTTGATTGCAACCAATTGTGACACATTTGTAATCGGGCAAAGCTCTAAGTAGCTACCTGGCCAAATACATTGCGCAAGAGTAGTGTTGTACACTGTATTGTAAACAGGAAAACTTTATGAATAGTGCAAATACCTCAGTTGCAATATGAACGCAGTAAAACTGATTTTTTTTGTTTATAAAATATTTAAAAAAAATTCTTTAATCACCAAATGTAGAATTGAATAAACACATTCACCGTACATCTGCAGTGATTTCTGACATGTTGTACTGTGTTCAGAGTGTCACATCTGAATGGAAGAGTCTGAAATGGGTCTCAGAAGGTCAGCTGCCCTGAACTTAGACATTTACCTGGAGCTGGTACAAATGTTTTGATGTAAATAATAATTTCTCACTTTTGTGTTTGGCTCTGGATCGGGTGCAATTGTTTGGAAAGGACCTTGTTACACATTGACTATGTCCCTCCACCTTCTTCCCTTACTCAACATGCCCTTCAGGACACAAGCGACACCTAAGTTGTGCTATGAACTGAATCGGTTGTGATTGCATTTTCTTCAGTCCTGAACATTCACAGGAGAAAATAACGCAGGGAAATATCACGCCTGCTGGTTCGGGCCTATTGTCTCTTTCAAGTGTTTGCCATTGTATCTGGTTATCCCTTTTGCGTTGCTATAATAATCAATTAAAGAAGAGGGAGGTATCTTGACCTCCCATGAAAATGAAGCATATCCAGATCCTATTCTGTGATGGATGTCCTTTCAGACTGAAGGACAGTCATTATTTTCTATGGAAGTCAGTGAACATGCATTTGAGTTCTCCAAGGACATTTTAATGAATGCAAGTTGAGAATGAGAAAAATACGACACTGTACTTAAAGGATGTTTTGCCTAATAACATGCTGTATACTAAACAGAATATTTTATCACAACTACCACATCACAGACCTTATTAATATCATTAAATATATCATTTCACTTTACTGGAACACATACAGTTAGTTCTATTTAGTTTTTTGTCATTCTGTACCTTTTTCATAAGCACAATTTTGGTCACTTTATGCATTTCCATAAACTATAATGCTACAATGGTCATAGGATGAGCAGTTTCTGCTTTCTAGTTAATAATAAGCCTGGTGTGCATATAATTACAATACAACAAATGTCTTTGATCTCCTTTATTGCATTGTCTCAGAAGAATGAAAGGGAAACAGAATAGAATTTAGAATGGCAATTCATGTTTACAGAGAAGACAAGGGATTAAACATACTGAACATAAATACTGAACAGAATTCCCTCAGGCGACTTACAGTTACACAGAAAAATGGGATTCATAATATACACCCACCACTGTTATTCTGTGTTTTTACCATAGTTCCCATTTCAGAGTCAACTAATTGTGTTTTTTTTTATCGTAGTTCATATTTCAGAGGTAACTAATGTTTCTTGTAGGAAGGGAAACACCATTATTAGAGTATAAATAGAACCTGCATGGCTGTTATGTAATGTATTTGAGATAGTATAGATGTTTCCTCCTTCTACTACTTTGCTGAGCATGGACACATATTATAATATGGGAAGTTCTAGCTGTAATTTATTTGTGTCTATTATATCCTTATATTTAATATACTTTTATATTATAATATATTAACTGTGCTAATCAGCATACTCGCCCATTCATTTTAGCGGGACCCGCCGCTGACAGCTCCAGAGAGGTGAGTAACCTCTTTGGGGACTTTTAGTGTTGGGGGGGTTAGAGATAGGCTCTTAGGAAGGAAGTGTAAGGACCACAGAAGGGGAGAGTTAGGAGCAGGCTGCGGGGAGGGGGGTCTTAGGGTTAGGCTATAGAAAAGGGAGACTTAGGGTCAGGCAAGAGAGAAGGAAGGGTTAGGGTCAGACTGTTGGGAAGGGAGGGTTAGGGTGAGGCTGCAGGGAGGAAAGATTAGGGTCATAGAAGGAGAGGGTTAGGGTTAAAGGGAAACAGTTCAGTAGTTTTAAAACTTACCTATCAGAGCACTTTGTTCAGTGCACCGAGGATCGATTGCTATGCTTCATCGAGGCATAAGCAATCAATATCCCAGTCAGTTTGGAACTGGCTGGGAGAGAACGACCCTATTAAAATAAGGCCGTTTGCAGCGGGGACCCTCACTCCTTTGATCCAAAGATGCACACAGTGGTGATCCCTCTGGATGCCTATGCAAGTATAGCACATTGTGTATAGGCACAATATAGCCAAGCTTAATCAACTACATGACAATATGTATAGCGCAAGTGTAGGGTATTACACCGTATTGTATACTAGGGCAGCACAGTGGCTCAGTGAGTAGCATTTGTTTCTTACAGTGCTGAGGTCATGAGTTTGATTGCCGGACTAGGTCTTATCTGTGTGGAGTTTGTATGTTCTCTGCATGGGTTTCCTCCGAGTGCTCTGGTTTCCTTCCACACTCCAAAAACATGCTGGTAGGTTAATTGGCTGCTGAAAAAATTAGCCCGTGTGTGTTAGGGATCTTAGAATGTAGCTCCAATGGGGCAGGGACTGATGTGAATTTTAAATATTCTCTGTAAAGCGTTACGTAATCTGCGCTATATACAAACCTGGTACTTTTTTTTTTTATTAATGTACAATGAATGGTCCACCAGTGATTTTATAACTCTTGCATTGCTTTTCTAATGCAAGGGTCTGAAATAGGTTGTTGAGTGTCAGCCCCTAGACTTAAACATGATTGAGTCTGGTGCAAATGGTTTAGTGTAAGCAGTGCTTGTTTCCATTTGTGTTTAGTGACCGTATTCACATTTACAATTTTGCTACTTATTCTGTGCATATTTTTAGGATTTGTTAAACTGCACATGTGTAGTAACTTTTTTTACGCAAGCTACGTAGGATTTCGGCACAAAAATCCATGTGTCCGAAGGGGCGTGCCAGACCTCCGTAGGTAGGAAGTTAAAGGAAAGTGGGTGGGGGAAGGCATTTAAATGGCCTAATATGGGTGCGGTTAAGAAAGTACGCACATACCTAAGCAACTTCAGCACAAATATACGCATGGAGAGTTAAGGTTGCTCTATGGTGGCGGAAGTAAGTGTGTAAGTCTGTAAGTGTGAGGGGAGTGTCATAGGAGTTGCGCGTATATTTGTGAATCTGTGCGTACTTATTTTACACTTAAGTGTGAAGACAGTCCTAGGTCTTTATCGGGTGCACTTGCTTGAGGACACCCTTACTGTACAGTGACTCACCCCTTTCTTCCCACAACACGAACTTCAAAACACAAGTGGGTCTGAATCAGATGTGATCACGTGCACATTTCTGAGCATGCGTAGTGAAAAAACCTTGTTGAGATTTTGGCATATGCTCACCCCTAGATCAGCCCTATAGTCTTCAATATACAGTTGCACAATAAAAAAAAGGAAACAATCGGAAAAAATCTTCCCAACAACATAATACATATTGGGAAAATAAAACCAGTGGGAAACCTAAAAATTGGGTCTGAACCAGTGCTCGAAGTGGGCCGGTATACGGCGGTATGCCATACCGCCACTTCTGTGAGTCAGCTCTGAGTAAGAATAAGCTGCTCACAGAATTTTAAGATTCTGTGAAAGGCTGTATTTTTACTCAGTGCGGGCTCACAGAAGTTACGGTATGCCATACCGCTGTATCATGGCCGGACCTAGACATAGGCAGAGTAGGCAGGGCTCCTAGGGAGCGCCAGGCAGTCCACATGAGCGACGATTGTGATGAAAAATGCCTGCTTGTGGTAATGCAGGCAGATCTGTAGCGCTGGATCTCTGTTCCTCTAAGACTGAACTGTACTGAAAAGTACAGTAACACAGAGAACCAGTGCTACAGAACTGCATGCATGACGACAAGCAGGCATTTGTGACAAACAGCGGTAGATTAGAGCAGGGGAAGTGACAGGCAGATAGCTCTAGTGTAGAAGTGCCAAGCGGTGACGTCATACCCGCGCTCTGTGCTTCCTTTCTGTGTCTGTGTGAGTCCCAGCACGGAAGAATAGAGGTAAGGGACTGGAACTCAAGGAGGTGAAAAGGAAACAGAGGGAGTAGGTGTGAAGAAGAGAATAGGTGTGAAGACAGATGTGTGAAAATGGGGAAAGGTGTGATGAGAAGCACAGGTGGAGAAATTAATAAGGGACAGGTTGTGATAAAAGACACAGGAGTCAATGAGGGAATTAGTAGAACACAGCAGAAAAATAATGGGGGTATTGGGGAATCATTTTGGTAGTTTAAATGATCCAAAGAACATGGGTATTTGACAGGGAAACTGGGACGGGGGGGGCTTCCTATTGTTTTATTTTGGTGTGATTTTTACATTCATATTATAATTTTGATTGATTACAGCTGGTTATTAATTGTAGACAATGTGATAAGCATATGGTAATTAGATTTATTTTTTTTTTTAAACGATTTCAGCAATTTTTTTCCGGCAAATTTTAAGTGAACGTCATTAGCCTGCAGAGTGTGTGCCGCGGAGGAGAGAGTCGGAAGAGACACAGAAAAGGTAAGTTTATTATAGAGCCATAAAACTGGCTGGGCACACAGAGGGGGCAATAAGACTGGGGAATCGGAAGGAGGGGGCAATAAGGCTGACTGCACACAAATAAAGTGAGGGGTAACAAGGCTGTCTGGACACAGGAGGGTCGATAAGGCTGGGCAAACTGTGTGCAGCCAACCTTATTGTCCTCTCCTTCAAAGTTGGGTCAATAAGGCTGGATGGACACAAGAAGGGCAATAAGGACTGCATATCTGTGAACTTTAAGCCAGAAAAGACGTACCAATGGACATTGCCATAAACAATGGAAAAAATCTGCATTTTGGTCTACATCTATAGCATAGGTAAGATCGTGACATACCCATACTATAGCTTCTTTGCGTGGTTAGCTATGTTTTATGAAATACATTGAGAAAAAGTTCTGTATATCTGCTTGCTGTAAATAATTTACAAGACCAGTTTAATGTTTTTAGGAGATCTTTAGTAGTCAGTTGAGGAAATTGAGTGTGCCAAGTTGTCAACCCGTTCTAGCCATTTCATAATCTATGGGTTCACTCAAATATTTGAAGCCTTGAAGCAGCAGTGGGTCTAAATTATTTTACCAATCCAGCTCTGCTAAGTGGTGAATTACCTGGGTGGACACACATAAAGAAGGGGCTATAAGACTGGCTGGACACAATGAGGGGGAATAAGACTGTTTGGACAAACAGAAGGTGAGGACAACAAGGTTGACTGGACACAAATAAAGAGGGGGCAATACGGCTGGCTGGGCAAACAAAAGGAGGGGCAATAATGCTGCAGTAGAAGGGGACTAAAAGGGTGACTGGACACAAATAAAGAGGGAGAAATAATGCGGGCTGGACAATGAAGGAGGGGCAATAAGGCTGGCTGGGCACACAAAAGGAGGGGCAATAAGGTTGGTTGGACTCGTCCACCCATAGAAACGGCCCTGTGGGGAGCTATCATTGTTTTTCCCTAGTGGTAACCAGAACATTTAATTAAACATAAAGCGTTCAGTGTAGAAATCATGAGCCACATGACATGTACACAATGTGATTTCTTATTGTTGAACTGTTTACTTTGCCAAACTCAAGACACATCTGGTGCTGAAATTTCATACCCCCACTTCTAAATTTCCACTTTGAGCACTGGTCTGAACCCATTAGAAATACACTTGAAGAGTACTGTAGTCTGTCATCAATCAAAGTGGGTGCATTTAAGGTACTCCCAAGAAAAGCAATTTGTAATGGAAGAAGATGAGAAAGGAGAATAGGGAAACCCCAGGGTCTCTATATGGCAATTAAAGGACACCTTTGTTTTATTACTGGTAATTGGTAGGAAACAGCTAAATTTCCAGTTCTGTGCTAGGGCCTTTTTAACAATTTGGATTAGGATTTGTTCAAGGATATAGTGGTCGTTGTTAGATATAATTTAAACAAAGTAATTTCATGGAATAAGGGAAGTTTTATGGATACTGTTAACTAGGTCAAAAATGTCTTACCAAATAGATTTGAAACAGAGCAGGATCAATATAAAAAAGTATGCTATGTCTCTCTCCTGACCACAGTTACGCCAAGAAAATTTGTTTTGAGAGCGCCAAATTGTGTAATGGTATTTACAAATTCGACAATAATACAAACAACAACAAGAAAATGTTATGTCATTGGGGTACCATGCAGACAGTTATAAATTTTACATGGAAACCCTTCATTACTCGAATATTTAATACAGAAACAATAGCAAGGATAAAAAGTATACTAAAAAAAAAAAAAGATACATTTCTTACCTTGTCACTGCTCCTGGCTCTCCCCATTGTCTCTCTTTCCGTTCTCTGCTAATCACCTTCTGTGTCATTGTTCTGTCTTCTGCTGCACTCTTCTGTAATCTTCACTGCATGTCTTCTTCATCCATTCCCTGCTGATTATCTCCCCCCCCCATCTCTCCATACATTCCCCATTGCTCAACATTCCAGGCTCTGTCTCCTGCTGCAATCTGCTGTAATCTTTACTGCATTCCTTCTCTATCCCTTATTCACTGATAATCTTCTCCATCCATCTCTGGTCCTGTAAGCTGTCAGATCCTCTACCCAGTCTGCTTAACCTGCCTTAATTGTAATTGGAAAATATGGCTAGTAATTAGGGTTAAGATTAGTAATAAGGCTTAAGGTTAGGATTAGTAATTAGGGTTAGTTTTAAGATAATTAGAATATCAAACAAAGCATCTGTAGGCATTACAATATTCAATCAGACAGGTGTCCATTCTGTTAAAGGAAAACCAACCAGTTAACCCTGTCTACATTTTAGTGCCAGTAGGTTGAGGGGAAGGGATGGGAGAAGAGAGGAAAGGAGAGGGTTTAAACAAAACAAAAACAAAAAAACCTAAAATGACCCAGTGTATCTGATATGGGTATTTGCCACACAGAAGATATGCAGCAATATAATTACCATGGGCTAGATCCTGACAAATGCACGTCTTACAGACGTGCAAGGTCAATAAGTACGAATGCCAACCTTGTCGTAATGGGGCTTCCCCGCCCCGTCCCCTCATTTAAATGGCAAGTTACGGCAAACGTAACTTGCTGGCTGGCCCCTTTTTCGTACCGGCATGCGCACATCATAGCTGAGAGGGGAATTACACACACAGCATGCGTAATTCCCCTATTGGCCGTAGTCCAGGATCTGGGCCCATGTCAGAAGTGAGGGGGGAGTTGGGGAGGTCATATCTCTCTGAGACAGAATTTATAAACAGGCAAGTAAAATATACCATACAAAAAAAGCATGTTGTGCTTAATAATATAACCCTAATTACCAAATATAACAGTTCAAACATAATGGTCTGGATCCAAAACCCCGCATGCTTTAAGTACATGTGGGGGTCTGCAATTATGCATGGAAGAGGAAAGTGCATGCACCTGTCACTGCCCTCTTTCAGAACGAGTTAAGGACTTGCATAATTCCTTTGACTTTCCTAATTGTGGATCTTGCCAATGTCATAAGAATTAGAGAAAATGCAGAAAGAGAGTCTAATGTTTAATAAGGCAGTGTAAGACTCGTCAACAAAAGGTTCTTACTTTTTGACACAAGAGTTAATATTAGTGCGTCTCATAGTGTTTTCTGTGATGAATTCAAACATTGTTTTAGAATGACTCACACTAGAAATGTTGATGTATAGGATTTTCTACTGTAATTTGCCTCAGGAGAATCAATTTTAAGGGTCCAAAAGTAGTCAGCAATCAGACTTGCCCTGATAGTACCCTACTTGTACTTCTGACCAAATGCTCCATAAAAAAGTTAGAATTATGGCAAAAAAAAGTATTGCATTTTCGAAAACCAAAGAAATTCTTAAAGCCACTGTGGCTCTGTCTGAAAACATATAACTTTGTTTCATTGTGAAGGAGATTCTAACCTTTCAATCTGGAGCCTAAAAAGCTCTGCTTGTCTTTTAGAAAGGTTCAAATCTCATACAAGGTCATTGAGATCTCCTTTGGTAGCTAAATGTTGTTGTAAGCCTTACATTATCACCTTGCTCCAGAGGCTCTATTTCTTGTTCATATTTTTAAAATTTGACCTTTCCTAGAGGCTTTGGCATAGGCATTTCTTCATTTTGAGGTAGAGGCTTATATTAGGGTATGTCACAGTGCTTAAAAATGATGCTTGAAATTATGCTTGAAATGCTTGATCAGTTCCCTCTAAATCAATGGAACAGCAAAATTCATGTGATGAGAACCCTTTGACCAACCTGTGAGGAGTCTGATGCAAATGATAAAGCAAACATGAGCTGCCCAGTCTTTATCGTGTTTACAGATTTTGCATCTGAAGCAAATCTCATGGCACTCGTTCATGCGTATAGTAAAACGGAGGTTAACACAATTTTTAGGTATTGTGCCACTTGACAAAGAAACACTATAGAAGCACTATGTTTGCAGTTCCCTCAGAAGACAAAATGTCTGTACAGTGGCTTTGACGCAAAAATCTGTGAACCAACCCATGCTCAGGGTGGCACATAGCCAGTCTGATGATACGATGGAGGGAGATCGGTTACTGAAATATTTCATTCTGTGAGCAGGTGGAGACCAGCATCAGGAGATCAGCAAAAAAGAAGACCATTTCATTGTGCAACATCTCCAAGTATAAATAGTGTTATTGTGCCGATTTTACACTCACTTATAAAATCTCTTGTTTAAAGGTTTTTCAAACAGATCTATAAGATGCCTCTCTGGTCTCCATCTTACTGTCTCACAGATAATATGAAAGACAAGACCACACAGCACCCTCTCTCATACAATACATAAGAGTATATAATGCAAAATGGAATAATAAACACTCATTCTCACATTTTTATCCTCTTGGTGCTTTTGCTTGTAGATAGTTTCTTTCCCTCCATGTCCCCTTTCGCCAATCCTTGTTGACGAATAAAGGAAGAGACTCTGCAGTTACAAAAATATATATTTTTTTATTTAAAATCCATATATCGGTTTAAATAAAAAATATGGGGAATGTGCTTTTTGCCCCTTGCTCTTTCCTGACTCCTGGAGCAGTTAGTTGCAGTACATAGGATGTTATTACCTGGGTGTTCATATAAGGCAAAGTAACTATGGCCCAATTTCCAATAAGACAGAGTGTTAGCACTCCTTCCTGCCCTACCATAGCTTTGCTTTGCATCTTGCTCAGGGTTGCCTAATATCCTAGTATTGCTAGGGATAGGGAGGGACTTGATGAGGCATTTAGCACCATTAAGCTCCTCCCCATTCCTATTAAAGCTAAATATGGGTAATTAATAGTTAAGAGGTGGGACTTAATGGTGTGATTTGCAGAAATCGTGTCATTAAGCCCCACCCCCTGCATCTATCAGGGTTTTTGGGAGATCCTGGAGGAAAGCAGTTAAAAGCCGGCTATTTCGGGACTAGACCCTGGACAATATTGACCATAGTCTATATAGTACACTGGTGAGTTACAGCACAGAACGGAACACACCAACCCAGCATGGGGCTGAGCACCAGCTTTGGTAATTCCACTCCTAACAGGAAGAACTTTAAGGCTTTAAAACAGTTTTTTTTGTGGCTGTATGCATTTCCTGAAATGCTCCATCTGTTTGTGTGTACATGTGCAACCTCTGATATTATTTTACATTTTCATGCAATTTTCCAACCAGAGACCCTGAAGGAGCAGTTACTGAACTTGCTTCTGACAAACATTACCCCCAGGCGATAAACATAGTCACTTGAAACATTGCCAGTAAATGAGTCTACTGTACATGCTCCTTAAAAGGGCTTGTTAAGCGAATTAGTCTGGAAAACAAGTGTTATTCTTAACTCCTTTATTGCTATCTTGGATTTGTAAATTGCAATATTCAATGTATGCCTTTATAAATAAGCATTGCATTTAGCAAAGCTGAAACAAAGCACATGAACACATATACTACAACTACAAATTATATAATTGAAAATACAAAGCTGTTATATCAAGTCAGGGAAAAATTAGACTCAGTGACACATTCATGGGGCCAAATTTACTAAGCTGCGAGAAACGAAAAGTGGAGATGTTGCCCATAGCAACCAATCAGATTCTAGCAGATATTTTCTATGTAATAGGAAAGTGAGAACTAGAATCTGTTTGGTTGCAATGGGCAACATTTCCCCTTTTCCTTTCCCAAGGCTTAGTAAATCTGGCCCCAAGTGTTTTTTTTTAAAGATTAAAATAGATTCACAGCGAGAACTAAAAAAAACAAAACAGTTTCTACGAAAAAGTATGTAACCAACAAAAATCAGAAGGAACTTTCGAGAAGGCTGAAAGAAAGGACAGAAGACTTTAAATTAAAGAAAGAAGAAGGAAAAAAGGAAAAGCTAGACTTAAGATGAGGGTACTCTTTGTGACACAAAACAATAAGGGCCAGATTTACTAAGCTGTGAGTTTGGAAAAATTGAGATGTTGCCTATAGCAACTAATCAGATTTTAGCTGACATTCCCTAGTATGTAAAAAGAAAGTAAGAGCTAGTATATGATTGGTCGCTATAGGCAACATCTCCACTTTTCCAAACTTAGTAAATCTGGCCCTAAAAGTTATAAAGAAGAAAATTTGTCTTATAACATTGAGGACTACTAAGAATGACATTGGACTGGATATAGACCTCTGCAGGTTAAGCCTCTTGCATAAGTAAGCCCAACTGTAACATCTGTGCATGCATGCACCAGATGTTACACTACAGATATCCTGGCGTACAGAACTTACATACAAAAAGAAAAAAACGGAGCAATTGGTTCAAACTAAAAACACATGTAACATTTATTAATATCTAAATCATTGGTAATACAAGAAATTGCAATAAAAGGAGGAGAACAAGGCACTAGATATATATAACCAGACACCCCACAGCCTGCAGGGAACCCCTGGTAAACCAGTGGCCCGAACGGTAGGTATTGAATACCACTGTGGAGTAATCCTAGAGAGAAATGAAGCACATGAAACAGCAATGTAGCAGTTTGAGGAAACTGAAATAAAATCTCTGCAGCTTGCTACTTAGTAGCTAAAGATGACTCTTGAATCCACAGACAGACGGTAAACAATGTCATGGAGTATACAAATGAATGTAAACAATGGAAGCACGGTCCAATTGGCATATAGCAAAAGCTAGAGGGACACCAGCCGTAGCTTACAATAAAGCAAAGAGTAATAGAAGCAGTGCACCATAAGTCGCCTGTGATGTACTGCGGTGACTAGGTGATGAGTTGCAATGAAACAGATGGATCAAAATAAAAGTTTTACTGTGCTTTAGACCGCTGCTGTGGTGAGCCAACACAGGCTCCTGGTTGCAGGAGGATAATCACAAAGTTGAGTCAGTTTGAATAGCTCAACGCTGCCGGGCGTCCCCGGTCGGAGCAGTATGAAAACGGCTGTATACAAGCACAGTGGCTAAACACTCAGGATGAGCTTCACAAATCTCTCACGACAATAGAGCCTTGTTCCCAATTAAAACACCTCCAATGCGACGCGTTTCGTCCCTGGATTGGGACTTTTTCAAGCATGTAAATGGAAGTGACTCTCTCTGTTATTTATAGTGTGTTCACTTAAAAAACATATCAGGTGGAAATTGTAAAGCATAATCAGTGATCAGCCTCTCAAATAGCTGATAAAACTCATAGGAAAAAACACACTGGTATAATAAATATAGAGAGCAGACATTTAAAACATAAAAAATCAAATATAATTAGAGCTGAACCAATTGCTCCTAGCTAAACAAAATTATATAAACATATTTTGTTTTCATATAGACATAATATATACTATATAATTTAATACAAACGAAAAAGATAAATTAATTGATAATAAACTCCTCAAGCTTCTTGTGTAGGACTGTTAAGTTGATTTTGAAATCTTCATTGTTTATTAGTTTGGACATTTTGGTTTCTTTTTCTTCGATTTCTTGTTTAAGTTGCATGAGGATGTTACTCTTTTCAGTAATTACAAGTTCCATGAGTTTGATGGAGCAGTCTGTGAGAATTTTATCCCACTTGCCCATAAATTCTGGGTCATCTAATCCAAAGGTGGGATCTTTTATAATTCTCAAACCTCTAGGGATTTGGTTAACTTGGAGATACTGCTCAAGGCCAGCGATGTCCCACCAGGCTTTAGCTTCTTTCAAAAGAACATTCTCTATGTCCCAGAACATATCATCTAGGCTGGTATCGTTTTTTTGTGGTATCACTACATCTTCTTTAAAAGTGGTCTGTCTTAGACCTAATCTTTCGTTCCTTATGTCTTTGTGCCTGAACATTTTAGTTTGAAGGCGGAAGTAGGTTATTTGGGAAGTGCTGCCTTGTATATAAAGTCCAGAGGAATAGATGTGTAGGGTTAAGAAATACTGGCGCAAATCCGGTTTTAACCTTCTAATATGTTGTTTGTAATTTACCCGTCTTAACCCGTCTTCACGGGGGCTGCTAGTGACCGTAGGCAAGTCTGCTGGAATGCCAGACTCTAAAACTGTAGAAGATGTGTGCATATATATATATATACATACATATATACATACAGATATATATAGAGATCGATTTACTGTAAAAGGACTTTACAATTCTAACTTCATATAGTAAATAAGTATAAATATATGGTAATGCTAGTGCTTTAGGTTTTAGTTTTAAAATAACTAAATAAATAACAAAAAAGTGGTTGCACTGCAGTACAAACAAGCCTATTAGGCTCTTAGGGCCTCATTTACAAAGGTCAATTTTGACCAAATCGCCCAAACTCCCGGGCGGGGTATTCACTAAAGGCAAAGTCCCTGGAGTTTAGGCTTTTGCAAAATCGACCAGGCAAACATCTCTGGACCAAACGTATCCAGATGTTTGCCATAAAAAAAATTTTAATTGCCGTATTCACTAAAGGTGATTTGACTAAATCGCCTTTAGATCGATGGGAAATCGCAGGAAAAAAAAACACCTCATGTGTGTGGGGCTTCCATAGAAAGCGACAAATACTTTACCAGAAAAGCACATGTCAATCTATATTACGTGTTTTTCTATGTCAATAATCTAAGTGCTGCATGGTTGTAAGGCTCAGTCTTGCTGCGCTGATTGAAATACAAGACTCAGCATTGCTGAGCTTTGTAGTACTATCAGCGTCAGCATGGTAAGCCATAGAACCATGCAGCGCTGTAACAAGTGTAAAAAAAAACACACACACACACATATAATCACAATAAAAATACATAGAAATATATTTGATATTAATAAAAACATTTCCTAAACATACTATTTTCCCATCTAATTAATAAAAAATACAGGTGGCCACACTGTAAAATAATTAAGGTTTTTACTGTTCTTGTTATATTCAGCAAATAATAAAAAAATATTAAGTACTCACTGTTAAGATGTCCTCCGGTGCTGTGTTGAGGATGCTCCTGGTTTTCAAAGATGAGCTTCGGCTTCTTGCAGCCCTTTTGCCGATGTCCCGGTCCTTCCTGCTTGAGGGTGACGCAGTTAGTGACCATTCCGTAACTAGAGGTCCCCCTTTTATAGAAATAATGATGTCACAGACATTGGGGACCTCTAGTGACACCTCTAGTGTATTTATTATGCTTAAAAAGTCGCAAGATATTAAAAACATTGATGTGAAACAGAATGAAACTTACATTATCCAACAGATGCAACCACATTTTCTGTATGCTTGTGAACAAGCCTAAATTACTACATAGAAACATAGAAAGTGACGGCAGATAAGAGCCACATGGCCCATCTAGTCTGCCCATTTGTTTATTGAAAACTATACTGACCCTAGACCCTATTTACCCTCAATTTGGTTTACAATTTAGGATACCCTTATATTTATCCCAAGCATGTTTAAATTGTTCTACTGTATTGGCCTCAACCACCTCAGATAGGAGGCTATTCCACTTATCTATCACCCTTTCAGTGAAGTAATTTTTCCGCACATTTCCTTTGAATCTACCACTCTCCAGTTTATATTCATGCCCTCGTGTTCCATTACACCTTTTCTTTTGAAAAATGGTACCCTCCTCTAGCTGGTCACAACCCTTGATGTATTTGAAAGCTGCTATCATGTCCCCCCTCTCCCTTCTCTGCTCCAAGCTATACATGTTTAGTTCCTCTAGCCTTTCTTGGTATGATTTTTTACACAGGCCATGGACCATTTTAGTTGCTCTTCTTTGCACAGTCTCTAATGTATTTGTGTCTTTCTGGAGATATGGCTTTCAGAACTGAACGCAGTATTCTAGGTAAGGGCATAACTAAGTAAATTGATCGCAGGGACAAACCCAGGTCTTTAAAAGGGGGATTTCCATATTCTTCCTATGAATAGTAAGACATTTTGAAAAACAATTATACATACAAAAACTATACAAAAATATGCTGTACAATAATGGTATTGTGTACAATAGTATTGCTTTAAATTTCTTTATGACACTTTATCTACCCTTACATACTATGAGAACAGCATGTTCTTCCTCCACATCAATATAAACTCCAGAAATGGTTGTATCATTCCTTAAACTTTAGAGTGGTGACAATGGAACAAAGCATTATATAACAGAATAATGCTATTATATACATTTTATTGACTGACTGACCGGTAAGTGACATCAGAGATCATATATGCAGGAAGAACGCTGTGTGACATAGGCAAAAAAGATACAGGCAGTCTGGAAGGGAATCGTGCCCTGCTCTGATGTCAGAGGTGTAACTAGGGTAAATGGAACCTGGAGCAAATATCAGCCATTCTTCATTGTGGGGAATGTCTGATTCCCCCATATTGGCGGTGGTGCTGCTGTGGGTATTTGTAGGACATATGCCCATGGACCCAATGATGCCCGCATCAGCTGGGCATTATCGGAACCCAGTGCAAGTGCCATACAAAACCCACGCTAGTTACGCTACTATCTGATGTACATACAGTAGTTCAGCTGAGTCAGCTATCATTATCTCTGACAGCAATGTTGGTGCTGGTAAAGGTGTGCTCAGCACTCACTGAGACAGAGCAGGCTGCCATTTTATTTGATCAGTCTCTGCCCTCTGCGATGGTTGGCAGTGGGAACATGGAACAGGTAGAAGAAAGGAAACAGAGCAGACTGGGATACAGGTGGCCACTAGCGGCCAAAGAATGAAAATACACATTTACAAAACAACTAAATTCTAAGGGCTCAACAAAGAACAGCGTCAAAAATGGTTTGGCTGGGTGCTGAAAAAACATGTTTTAGAGTTGACTGTTCTTTTTATGGAAGTAACAATCCAATTTGTAGATGGAGAGACAAAATTCTTCAAAGGAAGAGTTTCACATGTAGAAAAAAGGAAAAACAAAAAGATAGTGTAATATGTTCCCAACAAATGATTACAAAGATTTCAGGAATGCAATCACATTTTTAGTATCTTGCATTCCAACATATCTGATGATCTTTACGGTTTGTATCTTTTTTTTTTTTTTCTTGGGGGTACTATAGTTCCCAATGGATGTACAATGGAGAAAACACAGAATATGCCATGATTGCGCTGCGTGAAACTTTACAAAACTCCTACCCAACTCCAATCAATTCAACTGTTGTACAACACATTAAAAATGTCTTGCCAAATTTGCATGTATGGGGTTCTTAAGAATAATCTCCTTTATATTCTAATTTGATTTTCCCTGAAGACGCATAAAGATTGAAGTTCCACGGAAAGCTCAATGGGCCTGATCCAGAACTACGCTTCGAAGCGATTTTACGCGTGGCGGAGACATAAAATCGCAGTTTATAACGCACTGCGTATGCACACCATAGAAAATACGCACATTCACGTAGCGTAATTGTGAACGTATGGGACATTCACGTATGTGTCACGTAAATACTTACGTGTGGGCGTGCTAATTTTACGTGAGACAACAATACGTTCGATTTACGTGAAGTAGGTGGAGGTTTGTATGTAAAGTGTACAGTATGGGCGTGCTAAGCGGCATACGTTCACGTAGTCTATACGTCCGTTAGCGGACGTACGCTGTTACGTGAAAAAAAGTTAAGGTAGGGTTTGGGAAGCGTATCTTGACAAAATACGTCCGTGCAAGGGGTGTGCCGAGGGGAGTGTAGCGAACTTACGTGCACGAAAATACGCTCCGCGAATAAACGTACGGCACACGTAGTTCTGGATCTACCCCATTGTTGGTAATCCTTTATCATCACACACGTCACACAGGCTCAAGTGAGCAATGATCACGAGGGCATGAATATAAACTGGAGGGTGGTAGATTCAGAGGAAATGTGCCGAAAAATGACTTCACTGAAAGGGTGATAGATAAGTGGAATAGCCTCCCATCTGAGGTGGTTGAACAGTTTAAACATGCTTAGGATAAATATAAGGATATCCTAAATCTCAAACTAAACTGAGGGTAAATAGGGTCTAGGATCAGTATAGTTAAAAAAAAAAACAACTGGGCATACTGGATGAGCCGTGTGGCTCTTATCTGCCGTTACTTTCTGTGTTTCTATGTTTCTATGTATTTGATTTTTTTTCTTCACTATGAATTATTATTTCATGGAAAAAAATAATAAATGAGACTGTAATGGCAGATAAGATACACTTGGCCAATCTAGACTACCTGTTTTTTTTCGTTTTAGGTTTTTAATCCCATAATGACCCGGGATCCTATTTGATCCTCAGATTAGTTTAGGATTCAGGATATGCTTATGTTTATCCCAGGCATGTTTTAATAGTCCCACTGGGGGGACTATTTAGAGGGATACAGAAACAAATCCAATACTTACCAATTCAAGGGATGGGAGATCAACACTGCAGCATCACTGGGCAGCAGGTCTACTGTAACAATGGATCCACGCTTCAGGAATTGTAAGGGACACCTGATCGACATTCCTGTGCTCAACGTTATCATCTGCTGGACACTTCCTCAATCGACGCAGCATTGTGCATTAACTTAATGTTAGTTTTATGGTTAGGGATTAGTTTTACAGGTAGGGTTAGGGTTAGGATTCTGTTAGGGCACCGTAAGGGTTAGGCTGGGCAGAGGTGACAGTTAGGGTTAGGCTGCGGATAGGCGATGATAAGTCAAGGTTGTGGATTGCAGATGGTTAGGGTTAAGCTGCAGAGAGGTGATGGTTATGGTTACGTTGCGAAGAGGTAATGGTTAGGTCTAGGATTTAGAGAGGTGATGGTTAGGGTTAAGCTGTGGAGAGGCAATGGTTAGGTCTAGGATGCAGAGAGGCGATAGTTAGGGTTAAGCTGTGGAGAGGCGATGGTTAGGGTTAAGCTGTGGAG
>WWET01000464.1:365050-378523 GCA_011038615.1 Limnodynastes dumerilii | reverse complement strand
TGGCTGGCGTCGTGGAGCGGGCGACGCCAGCGATCGGGCGTTTTTTTCCTTATATCTTAATGCTATTTCCTGCCAAAACCACCCTAGCATTATTGTTAATTTTACCTATTGTATAAAGTACCAATGGAAATGTTTGAAAAGCAATAAAGGATTTTTATTATTCTTTTTGCATTTACATAAAACATGCTTAAATTTATTTTATATATTTTATTTATATATTTTAATTATTTAAAAACGTATATTACACACGCTAAAGGATGTGCCTGTGCATGTCTTCATAAGTGTAATTACCATTGAGGGTATAGGTAAGTAAGTACATCAAAATATGACTGACTATACCGCAAAGTGCATTGACATACAGTCAGGTGCATAAATATTGGGACAGCGACACATTTCTCATATTTTGGGCTCTATAAACCACCACAATGGATTTGAAATGAAACAAGATGTGCTTTAACTGCAGAGTTTCAGCTTTAATTTGAGGGTATTTACATCCAAATCAGGTGAATGGTGTAGGAATTACAACTTCTCTCGCACAAAGCCTCTCACCGGAATTTATGGATGCCCTGAGCCCTGGCCACCACAAAAATCACAGAATTTGATTGCAATACATAAGAGCATAAAATTAGGATCCAGCTCATCATCAGAGGACTGTTACCCAGCACCAGTGTGCTGGAGCGACTTCAATCGCTGCCAGCCCGAACTCCTCATGGAATGAAGATGTCATATTTGCAGCTGCAGGTTATGAAGTAAGTACCTCTCTAAAGCTGTTTGGAAAGTATATTTCTTCTGTAATTAATCATTTATATCAGGAGAATAATATATTTTAACACAGTACAAAACTAATCTTATTCTTTAATGTTTCTTTTCAGAATTTAAAAGTTCAGAAGTTATGAAGGCATAACCATCCGTGTCTGCAGAAGCCATGACTTTACCATCTTTTCTGCGGCAGCTGTGACTCCAGTCTCTCCATCAGCTGCGGATGTACAAGCATATATAAATATATATAGGTGGCCAGGTGCACAGCACATTACACAGTGCATACTGTAGAAACCACTACACTAATTCAGTGTAGAACTAGGCTAGCCATTTTTGTCCATGTAGTGGACACATGAACCCGTACTTTCTTTGTTTTGCATTGTTTTTAAGCAGAATATTTACTTGTAATATGACTGCTGACTATTCAGGTACACACTCTAGCAATTGTGTTATACTATTTTCCATTGTGCAACTACATTTTTCCTGTATTGTGGTTTTGGGAAATGTGTCATACATATACTAGTGTGGATTTTATTTGACAGTGAACGCTATATTATAAATAAATCCAATTGACACCTTATTTTGGTACAGTCAGTTTGCTAAAACTTTTCCACAGCTAACCTAAAACAAAGCCACGTTTGGTACTTAATTAAAATGTTGTATGATAGCATGTACCAACCATATATTGTCTGTTGGTGGTCCAGTGTGCAGACTGGGTACTCTGGCCATTTGCCACATGAGTTAAGTATAGTATCTGTTCTCATGTGGTCATCAGATCATAAATTAAAGGCGTTTTCTTATAAATATTTTTAAATGTTAATTCAAAATACAGACCATTAGAAAAAGTGTTGATTGACATGCTAACAATTCCAGGACTCATGACATGAATGAAATATTTTAATTTTAATGCTTTTTTCCATTTTACAAGACATCCTTTATTAAAGAACAGTCCAGTGAAAGCAGAGAGCAGATTTTTACAAGGAAAATCTATATACTGGTCTTTCATTTTGTCACGGTCTGCGGCGACAATCGCCACACTTACCTGACCACAAGCCATCTGGCAGCAGCTCCACTCTCAAGCCCTCCAGAAGTTCCTGCAAAGGGCTGCATTATAGCATGTGTTTGTGTCTGGGATTAGGCATCTGCTTCATTACATCTCTGGTGCATGGGCGTCACCATCTTGCCTCCTGTCAGGTGATTCCCAGTAACCACTCAGTTGCTCCTCTGCACACACGATTCCTCCAGCCAATCTGTGCACTGGGCAGACTATTTAAACTCTGTGCACAGTCTATGCTGTGCCCAGATCAATTTGGTCTTCTAGGAACTACTTGTTCATTCTAGGTGCCTGGTTGTCTTAATATTGTCTCCTGGTGCTCCTGCAATCCTGGCCTGCCTACCTTGCATTGTGGCACCACTGGTCCCAGCAGTGCCTGGATCTCTGCTCCTGCAATCTGGTAACCCTGAACTGTCTGCCTATTGCATTCAAGTCAAGTCTGCCTTGTATCTGGTTCAAGTCACTGTTACTATACAGTTTTGCCTGCCTATTGCATTCAAGTCAAGTCTGCCTTGTATCTGGTTCAAGTCACTTTTGCTATACAGTTTAGCCTACTGTTGCTACCCAATCAAACCTGCCTAGCATCAAGCTCAAGCATACTGTTGCTACCCAGTCAAACCTGCCTAGCATCAAGCTCAAGCATACTGTTGCTATACAGTTTAGTCTACCATTGCTACCCAGTCCTGCCTGATCCATTGCCTGGTCCTGCTCCTGCTGTCCTGGTCTCATCATCCTGGTCCTGCCGTCCCGGTTCTGCTGTCCTGGGTCCTTTTCTGGTTCCAGTTGCCGTGGTACTTGCAGTCCGGTCCAGTAGCCTTGCGGTCCAGCCCGTATCGGCAACCCAGCACACCACTCCGGCACAACCCAGCATGCCAGTCCAGCGCAACCTGGCCCTGTCTTCACGCCAGTCAGGTCCTGTCTTCACGCCAGTCATGGTACAGCTTGCTTCTGACTTCAGTCCTGATCCAGTCAGTTTTTGACCCTATTATCCAGCTATTAAGCTACCCAGCTA
The DNA here is from genome assembly GCA_011038615.1 of Limnodynastes dumerilii. Classification (NCBI taxonomy): domain Eukaryota; kingdom Metazoa; phylum Chordata; class Amphibia; order Anura; family Limnodynastidae; genus Limnodynastes; species Limnodynastes dumerilii. The sequence continues at coordinate 375,698 of WWET01000464.1, read as the reverse complement.
TCCTGAACTTTACACTCAAGTCCGGCCAGCAATCTGCTACTCTCTGGACATTCACCCCTCACTCTATTCCACTACCATTTACTCTGTCTTGTGCAACCATCCTTATTAAAAGTCACTAATTTTACTTCACTCCTGCTCATCTGTTACTTCCCTGGAAACCTGGGACAGATCCCACCATTCCTCGCAGTTCGTGACACATTTCCTTTAGTCGTCTGCTGGCAGACTGTGGCAGCATAGGTTGTGTTGTAAGGCTTTTAAGTCCATCTCCTCATCCACTGCTCCACACCTGTCTTCCCTCATCAACATGCACACCCCTTCCTATCCTCTCCATTCTACTAACCACAGCTGTCTGAACTCTTTACTGATCACCATATCAAACTTGTGTCAAGCCTGTGTCCTTTTCCCATGCTGCACCTCTGCACTTGAATGACCCCTCTTCTTCAGTCAGAAGACTCAAATTTTGTTGATATATGCCTTGTGTGCGGATACCTTGTGGCTCCTTTTATATACACAATAAGTCATTTCTCCTCTGGCTACAACTTTCATGTAAGAACCACAATGCCAGATTCCAACATCCCTTCTCCTCATCTTAATCTTGCCGCAGAAGGAATATGTGTTCTTCATGTTGGCTGATTTCATATTTTTTTGACCATCTTCCTTTTGGTAGCATCAAAATGGGTCATATATTTAACCTCAAGTAATGCTGTGTCCTATAATCATCTCTTCTTTACCTAAACTGCAAATATAGTGTTATTAAGACCAACAAAATGGTGGCATTTATTATCCCATTTCCAGCATGTCAACCAATCTCCTCCAAATTACATTCACTAAGGGGACCAGGAATTAATGATGGCCATCCATATTTGTTGATATGTCTTCTACTTACAAAGAATCAATCTTGAACCTTATATCACGGAGTGACTTTGGCAGGTATCTGCTCTGGGTTCCCAGGGACGTGATAGTGGTGATTCAGTGAGGTAGCGGAAGCTTGGAGCCTTAATAAAGGATTTGCTCATGAGTCAGTGAGCAAAGGCTTGACCAGGAATAGAACTGGTGCAGACTTGATGTGGACTATACCAGGACTGTAACTGGAGCAAGACTTGACATGGACTGGACCAGGAGTGGAACTGGAGCAAGACTTTACTTGGGCTGGACCAGGTGACTTGAACTGGAACAGGGTTAGACTTGACCTGGGCTGGACCAAGTGGATTAAACTTGAACAGGATTAGACTTGACCTAGGCTGGACCAGGTGACATGAACTGGAACAGTATTAGACATGACCTGGGCTCGACCAATACTCTGCAGTCTGTTAAACAGGATAGACAGTCTGCAGACAACAGAGATCTCAAAGCTGGAGAAATACTCTGCAGTCTGTTGCACAGGATTAACAGTCTGTAATAGCAGAGGTCTTGAGACTGGAACAATATACTGAAGTCTGTTCTCTGCTGGCAAGGGTAATCAGGCTGATTGCTGCAGCTCAGCAGCAGGATGCAAGCTGAAGCCTGAAATCAGTGTTCTCCCAAGAAGCAAGACAGGAACAAGGCACCCTGAATGAAAAAGTTGTTCTGGCACTGAGGACTCTGGGTTTAAATAGAGCGTACCTGACCAGGATTGGACAGACAGATCATGTGCTTCTCCTATCTTGTTCCTGGTTGACTGCTGTAGATCATGTGCACAGATCCAAGATGGCAGCGCCCATGCACTGGAGGACAGCAGCAATATACAAGGAAGCATGCAGTGTACATCACCTCCCTGGAGGCAGAGAGCGGGCACACCTGGAGAGAGCCGCTGACAGGCAGCTCCTGATGCAGTAAGTCCTGCGTTTTGTGACACCTTAAGTCCTAAAAGAGTCCTAAAAAAGTAATCCAAAAAGAAAAGAAGTTTGATGTCGCTTATGACATTTTATCGTCCATTTTCAAAGATATGGAAAGAGAAGATCGTGAGATGGCTAAACAAGGAATCCCCCCTATTTTTCATCTGTACATTAGAGCAATACATTTGGTTTTGTGTATATTCCAGACCCGGGACCATATTCACCGATATGATTTTGCGTGGTTTTCCGTGAGTGTATGTAGGAGCGGATTAACTGCGCATGCATAGTTACTTTTCCCACGCAAGTTACATAGAATTTAGGCACAGACTTCTGTATCACACTTGGGGACATACGTACAGAGGGACGTGGCTATCTTCCGTACATGCAACGTTATGTGAAATTGGGTGGGGGAGGCATTTAAATGAGCTTTTGAGTGAGCGATTAGTCATGTACGGAAGTAAAATATACGCACGTAAGTACACATGTACAGTTAAGGGTATGGAAACGTAAGTTACCGAAAACCCGTCCATTCTAGGGGAGTGTCATGGGAGTTGCCTTGCTACATGCACACGTATATTTGCATACTTTAGACACATGCATCTCTGAATCCAATCCCTGATTAGTAGTCTCTGTGTTGGCAAATACCTTACAGGAGATGGCAACACAAAATAATTCTAATCATGTTCCCACTGCTTACGAGGCTGATCCCACAACAGCACCAAATTCCATGTGTCCTGTACATAACATGACACCTGTGTCATATGAATCAACTATCTTTCAGCCATATTTCATATATGATGCAACCAATTTTCTAACCATGTTTTCAAAATCACACTACATTTTTATAGTGGCATTTGTTTAGATTTTACACTGTGTATAGTTTTGAGAAGGCTTGTAAATATTCATAGATTACAGACTTTTAGTTCCTTATAGGTTTTATAGTTTTTCTAACAGCAATGTTCCTGCTTTTGCAAAAAATTTAACTGTTTTGTAATACTTATTATTGTTCTGTTGATAGTTGTAATAGATCTGTTGATACAGTAGTTGTAATAGTTCTGTTGATAGTTGTAATTTGTTAATAGTTATTATTGTTTTGTTGAAAGATGCAAATATTTTGTTGATAATTGTAATTGTTTTCTTGATAGTTGTAATAGTTCTGTTGATAATTGTAATTGTTTTGTTTATAATTGTAATAGTTCTGTTTATAGTTGTAATACATTTGTTAATAGTTAGAATTGTTTTGTTGTAGTTGTAAAAGTTCTGTTGATAGTTCTAATAATTTTGTTAATAGTTGTTATTGTTTTGTTGATAGTTGTAATTGCTTTGTTGATATATTTCACTAAGGTTTTGTGTTAAGAAAAAAAAAGAAAAAACATCTGGTGTTATTTGTGTATGGTGATAGACTTAAGGCTAGCACGACAGCTGTCATAGGACCGTATTCATGCTTAAGAAAGTGCTGCTTTTTCTGTGCATATTTTTAGAATCGGTTAAACTGCGCATGTGTAGTATTCAGCACGGAAATCCATTAGGCACAGACTTGCTGTGCTTAGTCAGATACGTACGAAGGGGTGTGCCAGTCCTCCGTAAGTAGGAAGTTAAGAAAAATGGGTGGGGGAGGCATTTAAATAGCATATTATGGACGCAGTTAAAAATGTATGCACGCACTTAAGCAACTTATGCATAAATGTACGCATGGAAAGTTAAGGTTGACCAATGGTGGCGGAAGTCTGCTAAAATCAGTAAGTACGAGGGGCGTGTCATGGGATTTGCCTTGCAACTTAAGCGCGTATTTTTGCAAATCTGTGCATACTTATTTCACTCTTAAATGTGAATACTGTCCATACTTGTTTCCTCTAGCAAAGGCTTGTTCCACAGACAATTGTTGCTTGAAACGTATAGTCTTCTTGGTCTTTTTCTGTGATGAGGATTCACCCCTGGCAGCAGCACCAGCACAAAATCTTTCACTCATAGGAGTCACTTCATCCTAACAAATTCGACTTCAACATCATCCTCCACATTGCTATCCACTTTTTGTCCAACATCATCACCATCACCATTATCATTAGTATCTAATGCAAAATGTGCCTCAACCTTTTGCTGATTTGCTACTACCACAATAGCATCCTCAATTTCAATGTCAACACCACCAACATTATTAATTTTACTAATGATCATCCATAGAAATGATGGAAGGAGGCTTCTCTAAGATTACAGTGTCATCTGAATAACAAGTGTCTGACTCACACACAGCTTTTGTGGACGCCCTTACACTCTCCTCATTAACTTGTGAAATTTCAGAAACCACATTTTTTTCTTTGCCTTTACTTTTCTTTTTGGTTACGGATTTGGCAGACTTACAGATGACTAACACATGGCTTTGTTTAAAAAAAAGGATTTGCAGTGGGGATTCTAGTGTATGGTACAACACCAGCAGGACCAGCAGGCGCTAATAAATACCATGGTCTGAGCCATTACTTTCCAGTACATGTTATGTTATGTTGGCATTGGGACAATTGTCTGCCCTCACTTTTCCACTCAGTCTTTGTGATAAGGTTTTACAAAGTGAGGATAACAAGTTTGGGCTTTGAGAGTGCCATCTCTTATGCTTTCTAATTACACATTTACTATTTTTAGTATTAAAAGCTAAAGAATACTATTAGGAGGACTGACAGTTCCAGCAGTAATACTGGGATGCACCTTTTGTGTAGACTGGTCAGGCCCAGCAACAGGGGGGTCTAGGGGAACAGCTGTGATGGGCCTCAGCTTCAGAGGGGCCCCCTGCAATCCACATGTAGTTTTATCTCCACTGACAGCCTGTGTCAGTGGAACAGCTGCAGCTATGAGTCATCGCACTGGGAGAAATCTCCAGCCCGGCAGCAAGTGATGACTCATCACACTGCTAGAAGAACTTCCTCTACCCACAATGCGTCAGGCTGCCGTGCTGTGAAGACTTCCTCCTGCATCTCTGGATTGCTGAAGACTGGACACTTATGTAAGGTATGTGGGGGTAATGTTGGTCTGTCTATCTCTATCTATCTCATATCTATCTATCCTCGGAAATGGGCTTGGACGGAACTTTGTTACAGTAACCCTAGCGTAACATCGTGACATCGACCTAGCGCTATTAAATCGGAATAAAGTCCTGTGTGCCTAATTAACATGGAAGGATAACACACAAGATTTTAATTAAATACCAAATGTGGCTTTGTTTTTAGTTACATAGTTGATGAGGTTGAAGACACCAGTCCATCAAGTTCAACCTATTTTGGATATCCTGCAATCCCTATCTTTATATTTGAAGTTAATCCATATGAAGCAACCTAAAAACTGTTGCAATCAGAAAAATAAATAAATAAATAAAAATCCTGCTGCCCCAAGATGGCCATCCTATTTCTCCCTGGCTCCACTACTGTCCTTCATTTAAATTTAAGGTCCTGTTAACTCTGGATGTCCTTTTATGCAAAAAAATTATCTAACCCTTTTCTTAAACATATCAAGTGAATCTGCAATCACAACCTTTGCTGGCAGTGAATTCCACATCCTGACTGCCCTTACTGTAAAGAACCCTTTCCTTTGCTGTTTGTGAAACTTCCTTTCCTCTAACCTTAGTGGGTGCCCCCATGTCCTGTGTACAGTCCTTGGGTTAAAAGTTCCTTTGAAAGTTCTCTGTATTGACCCATGATGCATTAGTATATAGTAATAATATCTCCTTTTAGACGCCTCTTTTCTAAAGTAAACATGTCTAAACCGGCTAGCCTTTCCTCATAGTTCAATGACTCCATACCCTTTATCAATTTTGTTGCCCTTCTCTGAACCCTTTCTAGTTCCAAAATGTATTTTTTATGGATTGATGCCCAGAACTGAACTGTGTATTCGAGATGAGGACTTACCTATGAATTATATAGTGGCAAAATTACACAGTCTTCCCTTGCATCTATGCCCCTTTTTATGCATGCTTATACTTTATTGGCCAAAAGATATTTAGAACAATTTATAATGCGCCAAGAAAGTTTTGCAGCCAGGCACCCACAAAAACGACCAGGCCACCGCTGAAACAATGTCAAACGAAAAAGATGTAGATATTGTTGTCCACCACGGTGCTCCTTCCTTTGCAGGATATGTAACAAATCTCCCTGTGAAAAGGCAGACCTTAATCTCTCAATCCAAAGTGCATAGAAGGAATAGAAGAGAGGGATTGTGGTTAAAACTACATTTTTTATTCCAAAAATAAAACTTTTAGAACACAAACCAGAACCAAAACACAGGGGTCAGCATTCATCTCCAGTTCATCCTATTGTATCCAAAGTTTAAATTAAAGTATGTTGTTTACATTATTTTTGTATAAACTCCTAGGGCCTGATCCAGAGCAACGCTCGCAAGCGAGCGTACGACGAGCGTATGCGAATTTTCGGCAAAAAATTCGCAATGCGCATGCCCAGTATGACAGCTTCCGGTCGCCCGAGCGTCATGAGCGAATAGCGGGCGTATCGTTAGCGTATTTTTCGCTCGCTGGGCGTATTTTTTTTACGATGGTCGGCTGGGCGCCCGTTTTACTACAGGGAGGCGGGGATAGCCATTTAAATTGTACAGTATGGGCGTGCTAAGCGTATTTTCTCAGCGTATTCTCTGCGAATTTTCGTACGGCCGACGGTCGTACCCAGTGTAGGGTATAGCCGCCGTAAGCAGGGACTTTACTATGGGAGTGCTAGGGGCGTGTAGGTTGATACGCCCGAGCGTACGTTCGCATTCGCCCGTCGTGCGAATTTTCGTAGCGCTGGATCAGGCCCCTAGTGAGGAGAGAGAGACTCATCATCCTGCCCAGGATGCAGACTTCATTACCAACATATGCACCACCTACAACACCAGTTACTGAGGTACAACATGTGGACAGAAGGGGTCTGGTTGTTAGTCTTTTAAACGACACCAGCTCCATACTGGAATTCCCTGCCAGGGTTGTGATGGCAAATACAACTGAAAGGGTTAGACTAATTTTTAGCAGAAAAGGGCATTCAGGGTTAATTAAAATGAAGAATAGTAGATCTTGCCATCTTGAGTCAGGGTGCATTTTTCCAGATAGAAAATAATTGGCGGTTGCTTCATCTGGATCAATTTCAATTATAGATAGGGATCTTAGGAGATGCATAATAAGTTGAACTTGATGGACTGGTGTCTTTTTTTCAACCACATCAACTATGTTACTATGTTATTATATAAGTATATAGCAATCAGTTATAATCTCAAGACATTGCTACATAAAAAACCCCCCCACAAAAAAATGTATTGTCCTTAAACTAATGTAAACATATGGTTTAGATTAAAAATGGTTAAAGAGGACATCTGAAAAGCAATGCTGGAAGACACAAAGACATATTTGCTCTGCAAAAGATATTAATTATTACACCAGCCCAAAAAAGAAAGGGAGAGAGATTAGCCTTATATAGTAAACAAAACATTGTTGAAAGCTAAGACTGGTTTGTACTGTAACAAACAAACCAGAAATGGGGATCCTGTTTCTTCAAGCAGTATGTTTGTTTGATTCTTACTGATGGCAAACATACTGCTAGTATGTTTGCCTGGTTCTTATTTAGGAAACAAGATCCTCACCTCTGGTTTGTTTGGGAAATCAGTTGTAATCTCAATACATTGTTACATACAAGCAGTTTGGTGGATTGTTATGTGATTGTATTGGATTGCAGTGCAGCAGATTCATAGAGACCCTTCAATTGAAGGGCCATGATATCCCTCGATCTGTGTGAGCTCACAATCATTCCTTTAGGCCTTAGGTTTAGCGAGGTATAGGAAAAAAATTAGGAGGGGTCCTATTAAAAAATACATCACAATCATTTTCTGCTATAGCCGGAGATATCAAGGTCTGGCAGTTGAGGCTACCTCACATACTAAGCTGCGGGGAAGGAATAGTGGAGATATTGCCAATAACAACCATCAAATTCTAGCTCACATTTTCTAGTATATAATAAGAAAGTAAGAGTTAGAATCTGATTGGTTGCTATGGGCAACATCTCCACTTTTCCTTTCCCGCAGCTTAGTAAATCTGGCCCCAGGACTGGAACTGTTTCCATATCTGTCAGGGGCCTCAGTAATACACATAACTGAAAATTCAACAACTGAAAAGTAAATAAAAGATACTACTTCTTAGAGGTTAGAAAACTGATAAGGAGAAACACAGTGGTTACAATGGAAATATGGAAAACCTGAAATTGAATAAAGTTGTGTTCAACCACCACAGACTGTCTTACTTTACAACATATTTTGAATCAAAATTTATATTTTACCTTTGCCACGCTCATAAACAAGTGCACCATGATCACATCCGGAAACTAGAAGGGATCCTTCCTTCCTTTCTTCCTTCCTTCTTTAATTCCTTCCTTCCAATAAAATGCTTATGAATACAAAAAGAAAGTTTGACTTTTTAAGCTGTTCTACATATTGTGAACTCTGTGTCAAACTTTCTGTTCTCTGCTTTTCAAAAACAAAACTTTACTGCATCTCTTGGTTAGTTATAACTTTTCTTCTTTAGTTCATTGAGCATCTTACTTAAAAGAACATTTTAAACTGACATTTTTCCAACTCATCAAGCCAATAATCTGGCAGGCTACTGAATGTAAAAGTGTCCTTAGTTATTTTAGTTGGTGTCAATCAGGATAACATAATAGCGAGTAGTGAAGAGAACATTGTGAAATGCGCAAAGAAATGTCTTAGAACTAATAACGACTTGCTGTATCTCCAAAGAATCTACAGTATATATGCATACATAATATTTTGACTTTAATATTTTATTGTTTATTTACTTTAAAACATTTCAATATACTAATTTATTTTGCCATGTATATAAACTAAGGTACAGCAATAAAAATGTTATTCATTTAAGAATATGCACTTTCATGTTTGGTTAGCTTTTAGTATGTCTCAGGTTTTCCAAACTGCACAGAAAGATTACTTAAAGAAATAAGACACTTTCATGTAATATTAAAGACAGTTGTTTTTGTTTTAAAAAAAAATACTTAGCACGTAATACTTCAGCTGGAATTTTGAACCAGGAATTAATAATTTGGGCCATAAGTGAGGGGAGAATTGTTTTGGTTCCTCATAGTAGAAATTCTGGTGCATGCATGGAGGGACCAGACCAAACACATTGACCAATGTTGTGAATTTAAAAAGGTCTAATAAATTCTGAGGCCAAGAAATGACTATAACCAAAAGTAAAATGATTTACAGTAACTTTTAAATGATCTGCTTTCAAAAACTTCCATACTCTCTACAGATGTTGCCAATTCTGCTATGCTAACAGATGAGAAATTACACAGCAGAAAGTGGCATCAAGTACAGCCTCCCCCCCCCCAAAAAAAAAATAAAAAAACAGTCGTCACATGTTCTTCCTACTAAGTAATCCTTTTTTTTCATAATAGCAGGCTGTTTCTAAAATCTATAATATTTTAAGATCAAGTTTTGACATGACAAACGTAATTGTGTTAATTTCTTTGGTTTGCGACCAATTGCTATTTCTACTAACATAACTATTGTGACATGAATAGAATTATTCTTCCTAAGAAATTCAAATGTTTAATTGTATCACTTCAAATGAAATATTTTACAAATTGCCTTCAGGGATAATTGCATTACTAAAATTGATTTCTTCTTGACTTATTCTGTATGGTTCCAGAACTTGTACAGTATTAAAGAAAGGTCAGTTATGAAATTAGAATTGTTTGCAAAAATGTGGAACAATCTTTGGAAAATTTGAATTGCAAATAGTGACACTGTGAAAAAGGGTTACACCACTTTCATATGGCTCTCATACTTGCCAAGTCCTAATTTATGTAGTACCATAGCAATGAAGGAAATTTAATGGATTTTTAATTATCCTGAACTGCAAGGAACAAATGAAAGGTAGTACACCTTCTCGACAAAGCATAAAACATATTATAAGTTATAAAACTAAAATTATGCAGTCATGTCTTGTTAAATATTACAGCTCTGGTATTTTCCATAAAATAAAAACCTAATTCCCTGGCGATTTTCATCATAAATTGTTAGCCAACTTAAGAATTTAATATTGTCATATAAAATACTAATTATTATACTTAAAGTTAAATAAAGCTATAGATTTAAAATGTTTACAACTCCAGACCCTCTTTTGCCTTGGGGACTACATCTGGTCCCTATAGAGATAATCATACTGGTAAACTACAGTCAGCAATTATTTCAGCTGCAGAAACATCTGTTTGCCTACTGGAGATATAAGTAGAATTGCCCAATTAAGAGACATAAGACTCAATAAAATAGACAGATGTGTTTAAAAAAATATGCTTCCAGCTAATGTTAGGTACATTGCTTGTATTTTTACATGTGTTTGTGATACAAAAAAAAAATTGAATTGGGAGTTCAGTTACTGCTTCTCTCTCTTGTAAGCTATTGTTATAATGGGAGGGATCCAGACCTTGTTAAGTGCATGATCTTAGTTACTCAAGGGCTAAACCATGTTGATTGCAGGGGAGTCATATTTCATCTGTTGCAAATAGTATTAGTGTTGAGAGATGATGTTTCCTTCCCCAAGTCTAAATAAAAGTGTGATAGTAAAGCTTGTCAGTATCTGTGTGCAGTAAGCAAAGATATATCCCTGCATGCAAAGAACACAATTAACTTGGCTCCCCCTGAAATCAACATGGTTTAGCCCTTGAGTAACTAAGTTCATGCACTTAACTAGGTCTGGATCCAGCCCCATGTCTGTCATTGTTTACTAACATGTGCACCTCAGTGGATCCCCCTTTGCACACGCGTGTGGCAGCTTCATGTGCTTAGGAGAGTGATGATCA